>CM038709.1:26296414-26811414 GCA_021613375.1 Megaleporinus macrocephalus | reverse complement strand
TCCGCTCCTGCGCTGTGGTCACCTCGGCTGGCGCTATCCTGCACTCTGGCCTGGGCAAGGAGATTGGTGAGTAGATAGGCTAATGGACCAAAGGGAAATGGTCGGCCTGTGTCCTTTCCTTGTATGAGAAGTTCCATAAACAAGTAGAGGTGTGAACGTGCTTTCATCATCAAGCTGTATAAACAGAACTCAACTGAGTCTACTTTTTTTAGTTGTTTAGTTGTTGGTTTTTGCTCAAAGTGAAAGTGAAGAGTTCAAAAGATTTAGCCTGATAAAACTGGAGTGACTGATGGAGGAACATGCTGTTCAGTTAACAACCTTCAAGAGAACAAAGAGTAAATAAGCTTAAACCAGATTAGCTCTGCCGATATATCTAGATGTGTTTGATAGAATTTATCTTTTGGCACTGGCATAGAGACACTAAAGTGTACATTAAAGAAGACTTCTGTAGAGGCCAAAGTACAACGTTTTGTGGAGGGCCAAAGGTCAAACTCCAGAAACAAAACGGTTAGGTTTGTAAAAGGAACTGCGACACATAATTAATTTGCTAGTAAGCTGCTTCTATTTTCTCTCTCTCACTCTCTCCCTCTCTCTTATTCTCAATAAGCTTTAATATCATTCAGTCTTTTGAACTTTACATAAGTAACTTTACATAGGAGTATGTAAAAAATGTATTTGAAATCACATTGTAGTTTATTACTAGAACCTTCTACAGTTTAAAAAGAAAAATATATAGTATAGTATGGAAAGTATAAAGGTATAGTATAAAAATAAGTTTGTCATTGTTTCTGTTGGGCTAAATCCAATGTTCTATTTGTAATAGCCCTGCTAAACAAAATATAAATAATGTAATGCAAATAACGTTGGGCTATATTGAGGTTGCATGGGTTTATTTGGTAGGAAATCCCAATAATAAAGCCCCAATGTCAGTTGTTTGGTTTATATTGCAATATTCAGATACCTCTGCTGCGGGGAAATTTTTTTTTTCTGTTTTTAATGTCACGCCTGTATGACAATTTTTACTGCTAAGTACTCGCCACTGACAAAAGCTTTACAAAAACTAGTACCTTTCACCTCCATTAAAGTAACAGAATGTAAAATGCCAATCATTAGGGGAGTAACATCATAACACAGAAAATCTTCCTCCGAAGAGAACCTGTGAGAAAGAAGACGCAATTAACAGAAAGCAATAAAACCTGTGAAAATACTCAGAAGCTCCACAATATTTGATTACTTCCCCGCAGTTTGAGTTTATGACTTTGTCAACTGAGAACTTTATTAGGATATTTGATCATTTACAGCTTTATCAGGCAAAGAAGTGCAGTTACTTAGAAATCAGTTCTTTCTGCTTATTAATATTATACTACATTTCAACCAGACATCTCAAATCAGTCATTAAGGATTTACTGTAAATGTTTGAGCAGAAGTCCTTACAGGACTGTGAACTCTACTCCACAACAGGAGGGAAACATGGCTTTCCCAGCCACCATCCACATCCTGGTGCCCTCTCATGTTGTTTTTCTCTTCTCAAGGCTTTAGTTTCTCCAGCAGCTGTTCATGCTTGTCATGCTCGTATCATAAATCACATACATTTGTGTGACCTTTACCATGCGGGATTATTTCAGATTGTAATTATTCACCAGCATATGTGACCTTTAGGATTACACAGGGCTGATAACGGCGAGCTAAGTGATCATATGAATACACTGTGAATGCCTGTAAGTTACTATTCGTGTGGTTCAGCAGCTACTGCAGGATAAGGAAGGATCACTCCTTTGATCTGTGATAGTCCTGCCATTCTGTGGTTCCCTTCAGCCTCCGTCATCCACATCATCACTTAACCCAGCATCTGTCGCTGCGTTTTACATCTTCCTTTCCTTCTATCTGGCAAGGAGCAGCGGCAGAACCCAGCAGTAGAGCTGCTTCACATCCATTCGTTCTGGTTTGCTTTTGGCACTGCTCTTCTTCATCCTCTTGCTTTTGGCTTTTCAGTTGCCATAGTGATGCCCATTGCTTTGCCTGTGAGTGTGGGATCCTCATGCCCTTTGCTATTATGTAACCGTCAGGGTCTCTGGGTACACCATGCTCAAATCTGGCCAGCTTTGGCATCCAGTGTGGCAAAGTGGCATTTTAATAGGCCGTGGAAGTGAAGGTGTTTCCATGGTGATGGCCCAGCTCCTTTTGTTCCTCTATACAATGGAGGGGATGCGGTTTCAGGAAGCATCCTTCACTGATATTATACCATCCTTTCTTAAAGGCCAGATTCTATTAGAGGCTGACGAGCAGAGTTCATTGGAAAAGCCCTTGTGAGTTTCTTTATACAGTGTGAATATCAGCTAACCAGTCACACCTTCAGCTTTCAGCAGCAGACCACTGTCTGTAGATCTCTATGGGTCATGTTCTATACAGCTACTGAACAGGGGAAAAGTCAACAGGATAAGCTTGGTCATTCCTTCTCCTCACAACCATGTGTTGATGGAAGATTCAGTTAAACAATGTACAGTAAACAGTCTCCTCTTTAGTCAGAAGCCTGTCATACTGCAACATATGATGTAAAGAGTGTGTCATTACATTATCAAGTAGTGTCGATGTAAGTAGTATTCAACTCTGTGTTGGTAGGAAGTAAGCTAACACTAGTTTGGTGCTTACATTTCCATAGAAGCACTGACAGGAGTTAGTATCATAATTATGATATACAGCATAATATTACTGTATAATATGTGCAGCTGAGACCGTTGAGTCAAATGCTTGGGTCAGAGCAGCATTCCAGATTTCTTAAATGTTCTCATAGGAATAAAAGAGAATAAAGAAAATGTATTGCACTCTCAAGGGTGTGCAGAGAAAGAGTGGCCTAATTTCCCAATGTAAGTACAGTGTAGCTGTTGTTGTTGTTCATGTTTTTTTTTTTAAATAAATAACCTAGTGTTTGAATATACTACCAACAAGTACAAATACATGTTGTTAAATATAAGTGTAGATGCACAACAGCTAAACTTAAAGCACAAACTTCAGATTTGTACTCGTTTTGTGGACGAACTTTTTTTTATTAACATTTTTTTATTATTTTTTATTTTTTACTGTTTAATGTACAAACATTCACTGTAAAGTAGTGCTAAGAGATTTTATAGCTAACGCTGGTTTGCTTTTTATTCACAGACAGATAAATGTTTAAATTGTTAACTTTGTCTAGTTGCTGTTTTACATGCATATATAAACCCTATTATTTGGCCCCTAAATGAACCTCTTTGTAAATAAACTTGGTTGTCAAATCAAATTAGTTAGTTACTGGGAGTTACTAGTTTCTGCTAGTGGCTAATGTTAATCTACTTTAACTGGCAAACAGTGATAAAGTCCTCCAGCATAGCTGCTACTTTCTTACCAGCTGTAGCTTTTAAAGTGTAACAGAACGCTCGATTGACAAGCTGGCGAATAGAATTCCTGCTTCAGGCTTGTTTAAAGATTATGGAAAGTTATTTGAGCTGATCACCTTCATCCTGTGTCTGCATTCCTGTCTTGATGAGATTGTTTTCCTCCAGGACAGCAAGTGTCCTTATGCAAGAGCACAAGAGCTCACTGAGTGATTTTGATGAGAGACTTGTTTATGTCTATGCCAAGTGGCATTAAAACTGTGAATGAAATTAAAATACAAATATGTCAAAAAAAAGAATGTACAAAAACTTTGCGCAAGAAGCCAAAAACATTCCCTTAGTATTAAAATATATGTATATTAAAAGTTTAATCAGTAACATTAAGTTTTTACTCCTGGTGATTTTGGGGCATTTTTATTGGTGTTTTCATAATAAAGTTGAGCCACAATGCATACAGTCAGTAAAATGAGGGGTTTATTTTGGGTCATTGTTAAATGTTGTTGGTTGTAATTCTGTCTCTGTTTGAGTCAAACCCAGACTTGAGAAAGAGAAAGATGGTGTCATTAGACTTTTAGACTGACCGCCATTACATTATTCAATTTCAGCTGCCATGCAGAAATGATGTAGTAAATAAAAAGATGACCAGCAGGAGGAGATATTTTTATGCATTATCAGGGTGATGGTGCAAGTACTTCTTCAGTAAAGGAATCTGCAGCTGTGTTAATGCTGTATTCGGCTAATCAGCCAATATATTACTCAGTTACCAATATAATCAGCAAAGACAGTCTTACATAGAACAGTAGCAGAAGGCAGTGACTGTCAATTATACGTCTATTTGTATATGTAGTTCCAGCTGGTGTGTGTGTGTGTGTGTGTGTGTTTATTGTATTTATAGTACATAATCTAATGGCGTTAGCTTTTTCTTATATACACATTGAATCTGATGTGTTAATTGGATTGCATCTCTCCGAAGCCTTTTATCCCTGCCCACAGAATCCATTCTCTCCAAGCGGTTCCCATGACCAGTGCCAACTTAGTTGCCCATCCTGAATGTAAAAGCACTCAAGGACAAGCAGGAGAGCCAGCGACATCATGGCACAGCCAAGAGTAGACACGGGAATACTGCCAATGAGGAGAGAGAGAGAGAGAGAGAGAGAGGAACACTGAGAGACGGAGACCAAAAGGAGAGAGAGGAACACTGAGGGAGAGAGACTGAGAGAAGGAGAAGGAGGAGCACTGAGATGCAGAGAAGAGAGAGGGAGAGACAGAGAGGGAGAACTATCTAACAGTGATAAAGTTCTATTAAACTGATTAGTTGATCAGCAGGTGTTCAGTAGTTCAGTAGGGTTTGTGTGTTTGGGATTGTCTGTGATTTGTTTCTCAAACTTATTGTGTTTCAATTCTCAGTCGTCTTCTGCCACCCAGTGGTCAACCACGTAAAAGCAGCATTTGGTAATTGTCTATGTCAGGGAAAGTAGTTCTATTAGAATACTACTGGTGTGGAGTAGTGCAGTGTCTGTGTTTCTCTTCCCACTAAATTATAAACAATCTAAAGTGTCCAGTATTTGTCCAGTGAGTATGTGTCTGTTGTTGATGCTGCTCTATCACTTGCTTTCACAAGTATTTGCAGGATATGGTCACTAGAGGGCACTGTTTTATATCTCACTACTCTGGATATCAGTTCACATCAGTACTTCAGTAAAGCCTTTATGTAGAATTGATTGTTTAACAGGGATTGTACAGATTCTACAATATAGACTGTATTACTAAGTCCACATTGGTTTTCAGATAGAAAGGGGTGGTGGTGGTGGGTAGCGGTGGTACGTATTGCGGGATTTACTGTTATTTTTGTCCAAGAAAACGTCCTCTTGATGCATGTGTGTGGTTCAGCACCTCCATCTTTCTTCCATGTGTCTGCATCATTAGCTACTTGACTGAGCTGTTCTCAAGGCTCACTGTGCTGTCAATACATTTTTCACAAAGTGTTTAGAAAACTCCATGAAGTGCAAAATGAGGCTCGTCTTCCACATACTCACCCATTTATCATCCTTCCTTAGCCTTTCTCTGTCTCCTCTGAAGGAGAGAACAGGGAGTCGTCCTTTAAATACTTCAGCAAACAATCAAAATTATCTTTTACCCCAGTGGTAGCTGATCAGCCTGAACAGGACTAGTGTCTGAAGTTCTCTTTAGTTTTGCACTGGAGCAGATGAGGCTCATGTATTAATGGAAGCCTGTGATTGACATTGAACATTGTATAAGCTGCCTACATCATCAAACACTTTACTTAAACTGTGTTGAGGTGTTGAGTAATCTCAAATAGACTCACTCGTGTGGTTCCTAACAATGCCTGACTGAAGTATGTCATTGGCATTAAATTCTTCTATACCTGATTTTCAAAGTTCTAGCCACAGTGTTGTTGGTTGAAAGTGACTTCACAACACAAGAAGTCTCAACAACTGCCACTATGCCTGCTAGTGATGATGGTCATGATGGTGATCGATCGTGCATTTATTTATTCATTCATCATTTAGTACCTTCCTGTAGCTGTAGCAAAATAGTTAACTCAATTCCCCCAAACCATAAAATGTATGTTTGTTAATTAACTGCAGTATTAAGTTCACAGTTTATGCAGTGGGTGCCAATGATGTACAGTTAGGACCATAAATATTTGGACATTATGTTAGCTGTGTAGCACATCATATAAGCTGGGTAGCACACCAGTATTTAATTTGAACTCATTGTGCTAGGCAGATATACTAACAATAACTTTATCAACGTCCAAATATTTATGAACCTAACAGTATCAGTAGTCGAGCTGAAGCCTGGCTGCTTTGTTAGTTACTGTTATTTTATGTGGCTTGTTTCCCTTATTTTATTTTTTTCTGTGGACACCAGCAGTGAGGGTGATGCATGATGCTTTAAGCTTTATCCTAGGCTATGGTTCTTGAAGCTTTCCTCCATGATATACCAACACTATTACAGATTTTGCACGGGACATATTTTTATTGCACAATAGTGTCACAAAAAGTGACACGTGTGATCTTTTTCTAAGACATCTTTCTTTGCTACTCTGCCTTCCATGACAGCATGTAAATCAAAACATTACTCAAATACCTCTGTAACCTATATTGATATAACTTTTCATTTGAACATAACTGTTTGCTGGACTATAATTTGTCTAATATTTAAAAATGTGAATAAATAAATACTTAAAACACTTGTAAAGCAGGGATGCTGAATCCACAGCTTTAGGGCATACAACTAAAACGGCCTCCCTTTTTAGTGTTTTGTTCTTGGGAAAGAAAATAATCCTGCATTTAATGTTCTCGGTTATTGTAGTGAAGCATTTGAACATAAGTGTAGAGCTTTAATTTGTTTTTTATTGAGCAAGGCTGTGATCAATACATCATAATAGTCCGAAATGAGAAAACATAAAAGGATGAGTCAGTGACTAACGCAAGAGTTATTTGTTTGTTTGTGGGGATTTATGGATGTCAGGTTTCGAGTGAGGTCTGTTCTCTCTGGCAGGACATACTGAGTCATTTGAAAGAAATAATGACGAACAAAAACAGAACACTCAAGTGTGAATAAATTTGAAAGAGAAGAGTTGAAGATGAAAAGGTTGTCAAATATTGGTTTCTACCATAATAGGGTTTCAAAGCCCTTCACAGTGTTCTCCATTATGTACTGTGACCAAATAGAATAGGATGTCTTGAATTTTACCTCACACAATGCCCACTTGTACCTAAACAGGCAAACAGATTTGTTGAGGATGAACTCTCACGCCCGAGGAATCACTAGTGAAATACGAGCAAGGTCAATGTGTTTGTCAATGTGTCTGCTGTGGGTAGTGTTGTAGAAGTAAATGGTTGGGAGTTCTTCTACTTTCAGGAGATATAAGCTATTTATAAATAATAGCTTAGTTTGCCTCCTTTAACCATGAAATGCAGATTTTCTTTTCCCTGCTTCTTTTGTCCAGGAGGTGTACTTATGTAAATTCCCAATTTAAAAAATGCTAACTGTGATCGCTGTTACTACGTGTGTAACTACACAGTTCTTCTGCTCCAGAGCCGACAGGCAGTGTGTGCTGCACATCTCTCCAGTCAATATTTGGCACCGTCTGTGGTGACCTTAGGCTTGTTTGTGATAGCTCAGCCGAAGCAGCCCCAGTGAAAAGCTGAACATAAAGGTCTTCTGCTGACATTGCTTTCGAGGACAGGAGATTTTTACACACCACACGCTTCAGCACACCGTTCTGGGCACTTGTGCGGCCCTGGCTGCTTCTCGGCTGACCTATTGTCCCTCCTGGATGTTTCTAGTTCACAATAACAGGATTTTCCATCAACCAGGGCTGTGTGAACCTTTCTAAGTGGGCATCTCCTTACAGGGAGTCATTGAAAGCCATGGAGTTGAAGTAAATAAAGTAAGTAATTCCTGTTTTGATTCTTTGTTCTAGATTCCCATGATGCTGTACTGAGGTTTAATTCCGCGCCCACCGCAGGTTATGAAAGAGACGTCGGGAATAAGACCACCATACGCATCATCAACTCTCAGGTCAGATCCTGTTCATTTGTGTTGTATGCATGAAAGCGTACTAGTATGTGTTTTGATGTCCGCTTTGCTCTGCTGGGCTTTTCTGCTTCTTAGAATGAAGACGTTTTGGTGAGTTTTCATTTCTGTGTCCGTCCTTCTGTTGTGATAACATGTATGCTGTGCTTTTTCTCTCTCTGCAGATCCTGGCAAACCCCAACTACCATTTCAACACCAGCTCACTGTATAAAAATGTGACTTTGGTGGCTTGGGATCCGGCCCCCTACGCTGTGAACTTGCACAAAGTAAGTTCCGATGCCTCATTGTTCTATGAAACTGTTGAGATGTTGTTGAAACTTGATGGAGGAAGCATTATTCCAAGACTGCCATAAATATGAACTTGGAGTCTCTACACAAGTCTTTAAATACTACACTGCCAGAAAGAATCAATCAGAAGTTGTTGTGCAAAGATTACTAGTGCACCGAAAAAAAGGAAGACAAACTTGGAAACGCACACTAACAGTTCAGTGTTTATCAGGATTTTAAAAACAGCAGGCATGCATTAGTTTTTTTATGTTTTCCTGAAGTATTTGAATAATTTTAAGGGGCTGTTTCTCACATATTCTTCACTGTTGTTTAGGGATCATTTGTAGTGATTAGCTTTCTTCTCTCCACACACTCACTGACTCACTGACTCACTGGTTTTGAATGTACCAAAAAAAAAAGCAGTTATTGTACTTTAGAAGGACAAAGTATTTAAGCGACGCTGGACTAGTGTGATAAAATGTCTAATGTTTAATTTGACTGCGTTTGTGAAATCAGTCATTCCGTAATACAGCTAGCTTATTGGAACGAAACGTGCTTCAGGCTCATTGTTGCAACCAACAACAGCACACAGTGACAGGACTGCAGAGTGTAGATACATGACAGTGCAAATCAGTGCAGAACATACAATCAGTACACTCGACAATAAACATAACAGAACCCAAACGTACAAGACAATAAATACTATACAGGATTATATATGAACGAGAGTAACCTTTAGCAGCAGAGAGTTATGAGGAGGAGTGCAAACGTTGTGAACTGTAAACTGTCTGATACAGTAGGGACACGTGGCAAGTTAAGAAATAAAGTGTAAGTGTGAAGTGATGGCAAATGAGTGTCACCTGTCTGTGGTGTGTGTAAATCCCAGAATTAAATGAACACTTACAGTTACACGTCTGTTTAAGGTCTAGTCAGCTGATTCTAGTTTCAGTTTCTGTTGGTATCAGTATCTGCATTAGCACATGAGTACATACAAAATATCAGCATCTGCCCAGAATTCCCACATTGTCACTATTGATTTTACACTTTCCTTCTCTTAAATTTCACATTGATTACATTCACATCCACTCACTGTCCACTCACTGTCCACTCTCTTAGACACTCCTGATGTATTGCTCCACTTTGTTGCTGTAAAGTCAGAAACAGTTGCTCATCTGTTTCTGCACAGGTTAATCTTTTCAAATCCTAAATTGCAAGTGTTTCATTTGTTAAAGATTTCAAATGTATTTTATTAAGTTTAAAAAGAAATACAGTATACAGTCTAATGAGCCCAAGTGGGCAAAGACAAGAAGTTATTATTATTATTATAAGATCATAAACAAATCTCATTTGTCAATCTCAATTTCATTTGCTAATTTAAACGTACTTTTTAGATTTATGTGGCAAGAGAACATTGTACTGTGGCGTATGTCGTTTTGAAAATACAACAAAAATATGTTCTTCTATTTCTGCTGATTTATTAATGTGGTTGAAATATAAAAAAAAAACCAGAACAAATAGCTGAATCTTTGTATTGAACAGTCAAATCATATTCTACTGACACAGTTCTGAATGGGGTAAAGCTCTTTAAAGTAATCAAAAGGCAAAGATGTCTGCTTCAGACTGTTTTTGTCAAGCCAGTGAAATGCTTTTTAGCAGGGTGAGCTAATAATCACAACGTAGTTAATAGAATGCATTAATAGTTCAGCTATGTCGTTAAGAACTGCTATACCGCTATAACTGCCACCAGTGTTCAGTGCGGCAATCCCTTTAGCGTATATTGACGACAGAATGTCACTGGCTAGAGGATTTTATGAAGAAGACCATTTCAGAGCCTGTTTACTTTTTTGACAACCCAAGCAGAGAGTGGAGGCTTCAATCTCTGAATAAACATCATGTGCTTTTGGGATTACTTGAAAATTGCCAAGCACCCCCTGGTGGATTTAGAATACATAACATTAATAACGTGGCATTACATTAATTTCCATATAGAGAAGAACAGATCAGGCTTTACTAATATGAGAAGAACAGCAAACACAGGACATTGTGTTCTTGGGAAACATCTCTGCGTGAATCTCCGCTTTGTTGCTGTACATTAACACACCCCTGATTACATTGTGATATGGTTCAGTGTGCAGTTAGGTTGAAGGCAAGATTCAGCATGCGTTAAAGCTGTTAGTTACAGCTAAGCCCGACTCGTACACACACTTCAATTTAGCAGTATGTTTAAAAATATATCACAGCTTTGTTTCCAGGAGCCCTCTCTCCAGTGTGAGGCTAGTTCATAGTAAAGCACTACTTATTTAATTAGCATTGTTTATGTAAGTGCTTAGCTCGAGAAGAGCCTGCACAGCGTGATGTTAAGGGGGGACTTTTCATTAGCTCTCATGAATATATTGTAGATCCAGCACAGTGTGAAGCACTGATGGCTGTGTCACAGAGAGATCCCCTGTTTGTAACCCTGAGAGTAAAAATGGTCTAGTCAGACATTAAAGGGGCCATATCCTATATACTTGTGCGTGTGTCACACTGTTTTATCAGCTCCACTTAGCATATAGGAGCACTTTGTTGTTCACCAATTACTGACTGTGGTCCGTCTGATTCACTGCATACAATGTTTATCCCATTTCTCCTTGTTCTTTAATGGTCAGGACTAGAGATGGACCGGTCAGCGTTTTAAAGGCAGATTCTGATCTCCGGTCACCTTTTTTTGCGCAATGCTGATAGAGGGCGGGGCCATATGCCACAGCAGGGCTACTTGTAGTTATAAGCGCAAGCAAGCCATAAAACATAATCTAAACTGGTTTATTGCCATTTTTAACAAGCTCATGTGAAACAGTATCATATTTTTAACAAAATTAACAGTAAATATCCAAAGTAAATCAAACAAATATCCCCAATACTGCAATCATTACATTTAGACCCTTAATTTAAAACGAAAAAAGCTAGTTAAATACATGCAGTCAAAACTGCAGTCCTTAAATGCAGACTCTGTTATTTTAAACGACAATCTGCAGTCATTAAATGTAGATCTTGAATTGTTGCTGCTGTTCTGTTCGTACCGGTCAGATCTAGTCTGCACTGGTTATTATCTGTTCTGGATTATCTGTTTTGTGCTAGCTGCGCTGGCTAGCTCTGCTGTTTGCTGATACTCACTGTATTCAGCTGCGGGTGTACTCTAAACACCGTATCAGATTAGTAGTGTTAAATGTCTTTGTTTTGGTTCCCCAACGAGACCTGGTTAACTTTACAGATTTTAAAAGGAACTGTCAGGACCTGGCCGAAGGGGGTTTCAACAAAACACTTGCTGGAAATATAGAATTTAAGCTCATTTGTTTAATGCCATCAAACGGCTTTCGGGATCGGCTTTCGGGATCGGCTTTCGGGATCGGCTAAATTAGAGAAATATTGGCCGATCACCGATTACATGTTTTGATTAAAAATTGTCCGATACCGATACAGCAGATGGATTTTTCCATCTCTAGTCAGGACCCCACATAGGACCACCACAGAGCAGGTACCATTAGAGAGATGGATCATTTTCATCTCTGCAGTGACACTGACTTGGTGGTGGTGGTGTGTTTCTGTGTGTTGCACTGGTGTGAGTGGATCAGACACAGCAGTGTTGCTGGGGTTTTTAAACACCCTAGTGTCACTGCTGGAATGAGAATAGTCCACCAACCAGCAGCGTTCAGTCAACAGTGTCCTGTGGGCAGAGTCCTTTGACCACTAATGAAGGACTAGAGAATGACCAACACAAACTATGGAGTAACAGATGAGTTATTGTCTCTGATGTCACATGTACATGGTGGACCAGCAAGCTAGGAGTGTCTGTAAATGTAGAACTGTTAAAGTCCACCTGTATTGTAAATGGAGCTGATAAAATATACACTCATATGTGAGCTCTGAGCTACAATACTCTTTCTCACTTGTATCAAATGACAGTCTAAGCTAGGTTGAAGAAGTTGCTGTATGTAAATGTGCTGATTTATGTGACCAGTCCATAAAAAATTCAGAATGTGCTGTTTTTGCTGATGGTTTGGTTTACGTTTGTTCTGGAGTGAATTCTTTTTGAAGCTTATATATGAGCAGAAAAGATGATTTTAAGATCAGCTCATACGCAGGGTGTCTTTAAAGACTCACCATAGCTCAGCATTAAAACACTTTCCGCAGAATAGCAACTTCCTTGCACGCACAATTTTAGCTTCACGTTGTTTGTGCACTGCTTTGAAATGATTTCCGTGCGAGTGAAAGATTCTGGTTGAGGTCCTGTGTTTGTAGTGGTAACCCTTGGTAACCCTTTCAAGGTCTTCAAGCGCAGAAAAATGAGCTGCAGATAGTTTCAGAGGATTCTTTTAAACTCTTTGCTTTGACTGTGTCTTGGCACAGAGGCGTACTGTAAACATTCCTTGAGTTGGTGAATCAAAACATAGCCTTTCGTGATCCAGTGCTTCGGCTGTTTGCGGAGTAAAAGGTTCCAAGATGTTTAGCATGTATGAATTTTCCGGGAAGCTGAAAGGTGTGTGCATGTGGACGTGCACAGTATTTATTAGAAACTACATTCTAAAGTATGAGTGCTAGTAGAGGAGCATCAGTAACCAAGCTGTTTGTATTTGTTTGTTTGTGTCTAGTGGTACACGAGCCCTGACTACAACCTGTTTACCCCGTACATGGAGCACAGAAAGCGGTTTCCTGCCCAGCCTTTCTACATTCTGCACCCCAAGTTCATCTGGCAGCTATGGGACGTGATCCAGGGCAACACCTTGGAGAACATCCAGCCCAACCCGCCTTCTTCAGGGTTCATTGGTAAGCTGAACTAAAACAATCGCTTCTGTCTCTCTCCCCCTTTCTTTCACTCGCACTCTCTTTCATGCTCTCCCTTGCTCTGTCACAGTCTTTCTCTCTCCTACTTCTACTCTTTCTCTTTTTCTCTTTCCTACAGATACATTCAGAAGACACTCACTTACCACTTTCCTCAGTGCTGTTCAGAAATTAATCAGTTCAGCTGACATGTTCATTTGCGAATCCGAGCAGTCCAATTGGTGAACTCGCGTTTGGAGTAGATGTATTGATCTTGTGCTGATCTGTTTCTCTTCCTTCAGTTGAAGCTTAAAATATGATTCCAAACCAGATAGAACCCAACTTCTCATATCAGATCTTATATACCTTTTCTGTAATATTTAAATCATATTTTAAAATTGTTTTAAAATGATAAATGATTCTCGCTTTATTCCTGTATTTGTTATTTTTTTTAAGTTTTATTTCTAGCTGAAATGTTCTCTCAGAAAAGCTCAAGAAATTTGGGATACTTGCCAAAAGTCATCAAAAAAAGAAAAAAGAATTTGCAATCCATATGCTTATATAGAGCTCACTGTGTTCTGCATGAATGATTAGTACTGTCTCACAGCGTGCTTGTGAGAAGACAGGATTTGCAAAACCGATTGCAAAACAGAGCGAAACATACAAAAAAAACCTGAAACCTGTGTACAGGCTGTCTGTTGTAAAACCAAGCTATTCCACCACAGTAGCACAACAGCAAGTGCTTCAGCAACTCATAAAGCATAAAGCATCCTGTCCATAGAGCAGATCTGACACAAGGTAACATTAATGTAGAACAATATAATCGCTTGTTGAAGTATAGAAAAAGTAAATGTACCTTTATTAAATCTGTATCTAAAGGCTACTTAAAAAACAAACGTAAGCGTAAAAACTTTCACCTGCTATAAATACCAATCAGCCTTCCATGATGTCATGCCTGAGCCGTAGTTGTGTTGAAACTTTGGTAAGTTGAGATGCACAATTTAAAGACAAAGTTTGTGTGTAGCATGTAAATGTGTGAATGGGTTTAGCTTTGACAGAACATTTCTTAGTCTTATTTTTCCTCATGTATATTTACTATTACTCATTAATAAAGCAAAGATATTATTTTAAAGTATTCATATACTCAAATGATAAATGGAAAAATAATCAGTAGAAAACTCAACTTCTAAAATTATCAGTAGTGTCAGAGGTTATTGAATTAAATGTTATTTTCATTGTGATCTAATGACTTGGTATTCTAATTGGTATTCTGTATTATATGATGCAAAAGGCAGCAATGAAAATTCTCAGTTCTGTGTTTTTGCCTGTAGAACAGTGTACAATGTTAAAATAAAGTGAAGAAACACAAAAATCATTAATATATCAGAATATGGTAAGAATTTCTAACATCAAATATCAAGGATATAAAAAAATAGATATCTAGGTTAGAAGAATACAGGTAGGAGAACACAGGGTTGACCTCTCACTGCTATTACAATAATTTTTTTAAATTACATCAGTAACACCTGATTTAATAGAAATGAATGAGGAACTTGATTAGCTGAACCAGGTATTTGATAGTAACCATAAATACTGGACTTCCTTAAGGAGAGGTAAGGAAATGATTACACTAACATTCAGAATTTTGTAGGTCTATATTTAGATTCAAACCACACATTCAGACCTGATTAAAGCTGTAGCTATACAGTCATATTCCAAAATAAGTCATAAGAAAATAAGACATCTAAAGAGAATGAGCATTGTAATAGACTGTACATACTGAAAACTCTGACCTGTGCAAAATTGGCATATTTTGTATTTATTTCTTCAAATATTTAAAAATACCTTGTCTGTTCTCTCAGCAAATTTGTAGAGCATTTTTTCTTGCTTAGAAAATCACTGAAATGTAATTTGGCCAGAGACGTTCAAACCTTTTCATTTGACTGTAATCTTTTAGGGAAACTCAACACTGATTTCTTAGATATTTTGCTAAGGAATGTTCAACCCTATGTTTTCTCTCTGTTCTACTTTTTCAGTAGTTTTGATCTCAGTTTATAAATGTTTACTTGTCAGTATCAACATTGGCAGATATACACATAAAAATATTGAATTTTGGCATCAAAATACAGTTCAAATACTGATGCCTCCTGAATCACTACACCCTGTTTTAGTCAGTAGTTTGTTTATTAAGTCCAAGCCATATTATAGACTTTATATACCTAAATCGACAACCGTTTCATAAAGTCCTTCAGCTGTGATGGCAGTAGTGTTTGCCTAGTGTTTATAATCTGCAACTGTGAATGCATGGCCCGCTGGATGCATGCAGTGTGTGCAGATTGAGTCGTCTTGATGCTCCCAGTGGGAGAGATTGTGTGTGCTTTGGTGTGCCGGGCCCTGTGAGGCTCCCCTGAGTCTGGATCCATCTAAGACTGCTTCCAGTCCTCACCAGCAGCAACAGATGGTACCTTGGAGCTTTCAGTGATGTGCAGAAGATGTGCTGGCCAACCGCCAAGGAAAAAGGCAGATAAAACCCACCAACCACAATGCAAACAGTCCCAGACATGCCGGCATGTGCTCCCCGAATGGAATTAAGCCACATGGATCAGATTCTCATATCCAATCATCTTCTCTTTAGATGTTTAACTGAACCTCACGCTGTCAAAGCACAAAATGGAAACTTACTGGTGTGTTGTGCTCTGAATAGGTTCTGTGATGATGCAGCAGTCAAATCTGTTCTGCCTTCCTCTCGCTGATAAAAATGTGGCACACTGCATTCATTGCCTCTGAAATAACGTTCTGTAGCCCCATTGCACCCGAGCCGGAGCTTACTATTGCAGTTACTATGCATGTTGATTCTGTTGCTATAGTACTGCCTGTATGGTAGTGGAACATTCAGGGTAGTTTGCTACATGTGACGGTCTCTTTCCTAAATGGAAGATATGAACTGTCTGCTCTGGAGAAAGGCTGGATGCAGTGTAATGGAGGATGTGCAGGAGTAAGTGAGTATTATGTGTTTTTGTTGCCAGTATTGGCAAAAATTGAGAAGATATGAGAGCACGTTTAAGCACGTTGCCATGAGCGCCTCGCGAAGGACGAGAGAAAGTAGAGATAGCTTAGCTCCATCATAACCAATCCACTCCAACTGATATCAGGTCCAGAACAGAGGAAGACACATTCACACAAACAAACAAAACATTTTCTTGGATTAAAATGTTTGTATTTCACATTGTGAGAACATTTCATAATGAATGGACCAATAGAAATGCTCTAAAATCTTGATGCATAGAATAAAAAATAATTAGCCTTTTTGCTTTTTTTGTGATGTCTCTGGTAAAGTTGGCATTTGGAGAAGCTGTACTTCTTTATGTGTTAACATTTTTGATGAACGGACCACCAGGTATGGCCCAAAATTGCTTGGGGAACATTTATCGTTAACTTCTGTTATACCTTAAGAATGTTTATTCCTTCTTCTGTGAAGTTCCAGTTTGGGAGATGGGAGGTTTAATTCCAACTGGGATGCTGAGGTATTAGATTTCCCAACTAACCCTAAAGGTAAAATCGAGATTCTGGCCATTTTAATTAGAAAGCAATGTAAAACAGGGGAACGGTTAAGATGAAAGGCTGATGGTGGGTTAGGAACAGACGCTGACTCGCAAGAGAAGTCCAGATGACGTCTGAAGCTAATTAGCGGGGTCCCTTTTCACAGGAGATGCCTTTTTTCTGTCTGTCATTCAGGCACGATTAAGTGGAAACCATTAAAAAAAAAAACAAACTCACTGAACAAGTCCTAGTGCTGGTGTACTAACTAGATAGCACTGGAGCAGCGAGCTCCACACATATAGGCTCTGTTTGAAGATATGATGTATAATGGGGGAACACCAGTAGTTGCAAACAAGCCCCAGTTTATCTTGGGGGTTTAAATAGAACTAGGTTTACAGATACTTGATCATAAGCTGGGTAATGAATAAGCTCTGGTATTTGTCTGCATCATTGTTATTTTCTGTAACTTCAGTCGTTTTCTCAAGTGGATATTAAGGTTTGTGAGGGGACGAGTATTTATCCTTTCTATAATACAAAGAGACCACTCAGTTTGCCAACTAACAAGTTGTCTTTGGTTGTGTGTGATGCATCATTTATGCCTTTAAAATCTATTAAAAAAAGAGTAGCAGATCATTTGGAAATGAACTAGTCTTGCTGAATACTACCCTCTAGAATTCTGCAGTCTAGATTTTTTGTAGAATCTTGACTGTATTGGTTCTGCAAGGGGCCATATTTTAAAATGCTGCCCCGTTGTGTTTGTTAAATGGTTCCTCTTAAAGAACAAGACCGACTTGTACTTGAGATTCCTCAAATTTGGGCTTGTCAATGTCTGTCCAGCTAGTTTTCTAGGTCCGGAGAACTGAACTCACCGTTTGCAATATATACACAGACAGAATCAGAAGATACAGCTTTGAGTGCAGAAGCATATCATTTATTTTCAAAGAGTGGGCAATGTTCACTGCTGTCGACTACTGTATTTCAAGCTAACACAGTTCAAGCAGCATAAAGGTCCATGCACTGCACACTACCTCCCCTACACACAACCACTGAGCACTAACACACAACACTTTCAGTTTTGCTGGTCACAGGTGTGAGTCATCTTACTGGATGACTTTACACACTTTACACCGACTCACAAATACACACGCTTTGAATAGAGTATTAGACAATACATGTGAGGATGGCGTTGTCAGAACAGCAGGATGGATGGAAACCAAAGATCACTTAAGTTTGCCCACTCCCGTCCTTATAAGACACGAGACAGTCGCACCTTCCACAGGCTACATTCACGTCTTATGTATGCAGAAGAGAATCCTGCGTCTTTTACTGTGTGGTATGTCACTGTTTGTTCGTTGTCCGTTATTACAAGTAAGCCTTGCTTAACAGACTATCTTTGGAGACCTTCGTGTCTGACCAGAAATGCTTTGAGTTATGAAAGGTATGGATTTTGTACTTGCAGCAGCAACTTATACTTCCACAAATAGAACAAAGGGCAAGACAACAAAGGGCACAGGCAGATCGAGGAGAGCAGACTTCACCAGTATTCGAGCTGGAATACTTTTACCTAGGGAAGTCCATTAAAGTCATTTGTAAGGGATTTGATTGGCTGATTCATACAGGATTCACAGGATCTGTGTCCTTTTATCAATCTGACAAGTGTTATCTCCGATATAGTCGTCAGCATTACATGACAGAAGCTCAATAACAATAACAACAGTTCACATGGCCATGTGTAGTAGACCGCTAGGTTAGGAGAAGCAGGACTGTGAAGTCGATCTGAACAGTCTGGCAAGTTACAGAGTATCATTCACTCTGTTTATTACATATCAGAATTATTCATTTAAATTAAAAATCCACTAAATTGCAGTACTTGAGTAGGACCTGGGTCACAGACAGACACGCTTGGGTAGATGCAGCGTGTGGAACACCTACACTTGAGGATAGGCGGAGGCTGTGTTGGGGGAGAGTACGCCACTGTCACGTTTCTGCTGTGGAGCAGTGAGGATTCCTGGACTTGCTCCAAACAGGAAGAACTCTGTTCCCCCAGCTGCAGTGACAGGCCAGCTCTTCCTTTTACACTTAGCAAGCAACTCATTCACACAGCCACGAAAGAAATAGCGAGCTCCCCTGTTAGGACGAGACCTGCGGAGGGCTGTTTCTCTCGATGACCGGGGCTCTGCAGCTCAGCCCCTGCAGGTCGGTGGAAATCTGTGCTGTGCAGGCCACCGTGTTGCTGTGCACCACACGGTTCAGCTGGATGACCGTAGACTTAGAGGGCATGGACGAGTGGCCGTTCTCCATGGACCTCGACTTGCAATGGAACAAGATCAGGAAACATCTGTAGAACTGCAGGGGGAGAGAGAGGAAAGGGGCAATTAGAAGATAAGAAAGAATAATGAAACGAGGGATTAAAGATAAAAAATAAAATAAGGGTTTCTATCCTTATGGCACATCTTGCTATGAGAGAGAAGCTCTGCAGGTCTCTGGAGTTAGTTCAGAGTTCTCTGATGTTGTAAGGGAGTGCAGGAAAACCCCACCGCTAATGATGCTGGTTGTCAACAAAGTGCTCTGGAGACCATTTATACAGATACTGCAAGACTCGCTTTTAAAGATTTGTGCTTTTTTACCCCCATTTAGTTGTTTTCCCCAGTCACTGCTGTGAAACAGTCCCAGAAAAGAGCAGCACGCTTAGCTTTAGTATGTGGGTTATGAAAGTGTACAGCTTTTAAGGCTACATGAAGTAGATTAATAAATATGTGGTGCACTTTGAGGATCTGAAGATCTATTTGCTGATATCGATCCGAGCTTGCAGAGCGACTAGCTGCAATGCCTGGAATTCTTCAGTGCATACTTGACTTTTACTTTTACTTATTTTAACAAGATGTTGATAAAGAGCCCATAATTTGCAAACTGTCTTTGGTGCAAACTGTCTTTAGTGCATTAAATTCTGATACCACAGCATCTAGTTTGTTAAGTAATGTTAAGTGGCTGATTTAAAAGCCTGCCTCAACAAACACAGTATATTGTTGCGCTAATTCAGCATTGCTAAAGCAACAGCCCTCATCAGAAAGCCCCCCAGTCCTGTTTGGGATTACTTTGTAGTAGCAGTTTGTGAAGAACACAGATGTGTATCTGTGAGCAGGGATGGTAAAAGGTAACAGAACAAGGCTGAAAGTATAGCCAAATCCATGGTTTACAAACCTTGTCTAACAGCTTATGGGTGAATACCAACATCTAAACATCACCAGCATGAAGGCCTAATGCTTTCCCCACATCTGTTTAATTTTATTAAACATATACATTTTGTTAATACAGATGAAAACATTCTTTCTGTGTCAAGCCATTAGATGTAAACCTGAAACTAGTATAAATACAGTTTGATTGCTCTTGTGTCTTTCAGGCATCCTGCTGATGATGTCCCTGTGTGAGGAGGTCCACGTCTACGAGTACATCCCATCGCTCAGACAGACGGACTTGTGCCATTACCACGAGCGCTACTACGACGCAGCGTGCACTTTGGGCGCTTATCACCCGCTGCTCTACGAGAAGATGCTCGTTCAGCGCATCAACTCCGGCTCCGAGAACGACCTCAAGAGAAAGGGCAAGGTCACGCTCCCCGGCTTCAGCACCATCCACTGTGAGCCCTGAACTAGCACGTCCGCATAGAAGGCTGTAATAATCGTCCTCGTTTAGCAGAGGACGGCCATGGGACCATCCGGGGAGAGCTGGAAGCTGGGTTTGGCCGAGGACCTGCATGGACCTTACCTGAGAGGACTGAGCGCGGCGGTACACAGACGGAACTGTGCTCTGCTGAGGAACAGTTTGTAAAAGTTGCTTTTTCTGAGCCTTGTGTGATTTAGAGGTCACTGGGTAGCAATAGGTTTCTCCTAGGAAGGGTGTTTTAGATACTTGGTCATTTTGCTGTTGCTAGCCATCATGTGACAACATTGAAGGTGTCTGTGTCTCTGTGATGGTCTAGTCAAAAGTGGGTGGGTGGGTGGGGTTGGGTGTTCCAAGGGGGGGGGGGGACTATGTAATTGTGTGTTTTAACTAAAGTCTTGCCTGCGATCGCGGAAATGTTGAGGAACACTTTAGCAGTCAACAACACTGAATGTCACCAATCCATTCTAGACACACAAAACTAACGATGATGAAGGCTTGTATTTATTTTCTTTAGTGAATGCCTATTTTAAACACACTGTTTTTACCAGTGCTCACTAAAAACGTATCAGGTCTCTTGGTTGTACTTAAAAGAGGTCTGAATTTAGTTTACTGCTGTATTACAGTTTTCTCAGCTGCTCATGGCTTATTTGGGGTGGGGTGTTGGTTGGGGGGTTTGTGAGGGTGGGGTTGGGAGGTTTGTGAGGGTGGGGTATAAAAAACTAACAAACAAACAAAAAAAAAAAAACACATTGTGATTTTCCTGGACTGCCGTCTGAGCTGTGATGTGTTGGTTTGTATTGAGAGTCCCACGTAACCTCTCACATACGCTTTCTTACCGTGTGTTTACAGCATGACGAGTTTCTAGCATGAAATGTCCATGGCCATTTCGAGTTACACTGTCTAGCAGCTGAGAAAACAACCCTTTCACCCCCATTCTGCACTTTAGGAGAACCTCACTGCTCTAGGTATGGGACGCTATCAGTGTCTTTCAGCGTGAGGCTGAATCCTGCATTCGCACCACTGGACGTCAGGCCTTTGGCAATATAATCCACACAGTGATTGATTGATTGTGTCGTGTTTAAACCAGCATAGCCTGGTTGTCGTACATGTCTTGCAGTCCACATGCGCTCCCGGATGGAGTCGCACTGAAAAAGCGAATGATAAAGAACAGTTTTCCATGCATTGTATGCATAGTATTTTAAAGCTTTTTATTTGAACTGACTTGGGGGATTTTTTTCCTTCACACTTTTGTTTTATATGTAAATAGGATTTGTTTGTGTTTGTTTTTTGTTTTTTTTAAACTGATACAGAGTTCTTGTCTCTTATGCGTTTCAGTACGTGCCATTTATTTGGGAGAGGAGCAGACTTGCAAGCTAATATTTGTGTGATATAGAGGAGGCGAACTAAAATCTGTATAGCTGTCGTGAGTTGTAATAGCAAAACTGTTAAGATGTTTTCACTCAGGTGTACGTTAGACTATGAAACTCAACTTCTCTGTTTGGAGTAACACCACGTCTCACAGGTCTCTCTCGGACTGTGAATCTGTATGAGAAGTAGGCCACCGTGCTGGCTAACCACTCCTCGTGCTGGCTAACCACTCCTCATGCTGGACTAATTTAAACTGAACTGAAATTGATAGTGTTGCATGAAAGAGTAATTCACTTTTCAGTTTTGACTTCAGCAGGAAGGCTGCCGTCTGTAATTCAGCAGAAAGCAAGCCTTCAGGTTGTGCTCTGCCACCGGCGTCGTTACGGTACTGTATTGTTTTTGGGTAACGGCAGGGTCGGGGCTCACTGTAGGCTCGGGTGGGCAGGCAAGCTCGTATTTACTGACCATCGCTTATGTTATGTCTCTCTGACATAATGGAACAGATTCAATCCAGACCAGTTCTCAGTATTTGCAGAAGGCGTGAGAGTGGTTTAACCTCTGCTTGCTTCCCCGTTAGATAGATGTGTCCGTGAACAGGAGACGAGATGAAGCTGCTGTTCAGTGAGTGGCTTTCTCAGCGTCTCTGCTGGTGTTGAGTTCTGTTTCTGAATAACTTCTCACAGAATGTCTTATCCTCATAAGCCTTTAACCTGAAGAGCATTAGCACCGTCAGAGGAACAGAAGGCCTTTTTTTATTTTTGTTGGTTGTTCTGGGACTTTCTTGTAAAATGTATCAATCCAGATTGTGCTTCCCGAAAGCTTTATAATCCATTACTCAGTAGAAAAAAATATTGAAAATATGCTGACCAATTTCAGTCCATTTAGGACTACATAACTATATATAGATATATATATGGATATATATCTGTTTGGGTTTTTTTTATCACAACCTGTTGTGCCAGTGTGATTGTACAACTACGTTTACTGCAGTTCGGAAGAAGAACTAACTGTGTAATGAGTACAATGCGAAGTGGATACAGCATGCTAAGTAGCAGGCTTTTTATGCTCTTTGTGGTAACAATACTTAGTTCTCTCCAAGTCTAGGTTAACAAGTAAGCTAAGACAAAAGGGGGCGTTTAACTTCCTTCTTTAAATGTGTTGGTTATCATTTTAGATAACGGTAATAAAGTAGTATTGGACAATTTGGTGACTTTATCAATGCAGTATGTTACGCATGGGCAGAGATTCTGAGCCAAATGATGTTTTTCCGGTCGAGTGGTAAAGGCCTCTGAGTGTATGGTGCTGGACCTGTAGTGCTGTACATCTGTGCTGGGTTTCTTTCTCTCTCATGTCTCTCTATATCTCTCCAGCTATCTATCTAGAGTGCACTGTAAGTATTTAGACAGTGACACAGTCTTTGTTTTGGGTCTGTCCTCCAGCATTTTTGGATTTGGCGAAAAAATAAATGACTGAGGTTACGAATGTCAAGTTTAATTATATGGACACGTCCATATTGCTGTATGTGTAGCTTTTTTTTGAAAGCAGTGCCTCATTTCAGAGGTTAATTTAAAGTTTCATCACTTTAGTATCTGGTCGCAGACCATTTGTTGACTTTCTGCCAGGCCTGGAATGCAGCTCTTTTCTGTTTCTGTAATCTCACTAGTGAACGTTCTCAGTGGGCTTCACTAGGCCTGCAGCTCACTAGGTGAGTACACGAACATTCAGCGTCTTGACCCTGACAACCTCCATATCTGTAATGTAAAGCATTCGCTGAGTTTTGAGGCGTTTAATAGCTTTTTTTTTCAGTTAAGGTGCTTCTGTACTTTTTCAGAATTTGTTTGGCCCCCTTTTAATAAAGATGCAAATCAGTTTGTGCCACTGCCCCCCAAGGTTGGCATGCATAAGTCCAGCGATTTACATCTTGTAACAAGTCTGTGGGGTTATATTGCAGTGTTTTTCTCTTTTAGTCGTGTTTATACTCACATACTGGATAGTGTTGTTATTCTTCAGCTGGACGCAATTTCTTTTTTTTTCTGCTTCAGGTATTTTTGATTTTCAGCCTTGTGCTGAACTTTTTAATTGGCATTGACCAGTATTTACGTTCTCATGTTGAGTGACACTGACTACAACCTTCAGTCATTGTTTTATTTATGATCCAATGTGCTGGAATACAGAGCCACATCTCTCGCTCTCTCTCTCTCTTTCTCTTTCTCTCTCTCTCTCTCTCTCTCTTTCTCTCTCTCTCTCTCTCTCTTTCTCTCTCTTTCTCTCTCTCTCTTTTTATCTCTCTCTTTCCCTCTCTCTCGCTTTCTCTCTCTTTCTCTCTCTCTCTCTCTCTGTCCATCTCTCTGACTCTCTTTCTCTGCCACACAGCCTTTTAACATCTGACCTGGTAAACATATGTATATGTATTAAAACATGTATATTTGAAGCCTGATATATTGACTGTAGAAGGCAACGATTTAAAGCCAGGACTCTTTCAAAAGCCATGGGATGCTTTTGATGGCATTTCTTTTATTTGTTAATGCAAATTTCATGATTAGACTTGAATCTGGTTTAAACTGAACTTGTGTATTATGTTAACTGTTTTCTAACATGTAAATAAAAATACACAAATTAAGATGCTTGTGTTTTGAGTTTTTAAATTATGTATTGTCTGTTATTATAAATGACAAAAATGGAAAAAATGCAGAAAACGTCTGATGTGATTTCAGGTTCCAAAGGGCCACACTTGTTGTACTTTCAAATAAAAAAAACGCCATAATTGTAATAATATCTGCATATTTATTTGTTAATATTATTTATTTTATACACATATATTACTTAATTGATATGATCTTTTTTGGATAGTGACAATATAATATAATAATCATCTCATTTAACTTTTTTCAGACTTCAGTAACAAAAAACAGCCTGTTTTAATAGTAAGAGAGGTTGAAATAAATTAATAACTAGCATTTTTGAGAGACAGAAAAACACAGAATGAAAACCACCAAAGGCAAATTGTATCTTTATGTTGGAGGGTTACATATATATTTGTAAAAAGTCATTTAAAGGTACTTCAGGGGGGCCTTAATTTTTAAGTCTGAAATAGAACATAATAATGCAAATCAGGCTGAACTGAACGTGGAGCAGTCTGTTCAGTTTACCTCACTGTGTAGACACAGGTAGCCTTGTGTCATTGTCTACCTGTGAGACACATTTTACGTTCAACACCAGACGTGCTAAAAAGAAAAACAGGAGCCATGTTTAGAAACCAACTCCCTGTACACGTTTCTCCACTTTGGTCCTCCAGATCAAGTTTAAATGATTTCAAATGATTTTAAATAAAACAAGCATGCCCAGTCCCAGTCCTGGAAGTCTACCACTCTAGAGAGTTCAAAGCCAAGAGACCTGGCTTTAATGTTCAGAAGGGCTTTGTGACCTGGACCAGGGCTGAAGCTAAACGTATCCTTTGTATACCAGCTCCATGAAGCCCTTTAATTTGTGGACTATTTGTAGACCTCTGTATATTTGTAGATTTCCTATAGTGGTTGTAAGTGGTCCACAAGTCCACAAAAATCAACTATATGTATATGTACTATATCAATTTATACATAGATATACAAAACTAACTGTTTGAAAAACAACTAACTTTCGTTAATGTTGTGCAGCAGCACTCCTTCTTTTAATGTAAATATAAATGGCATATATTAATCATAGAACACTCTTAACTTTAAGGCAACCAGTTATAGTATTTAGGTTTCTTCTGGAACCAGTAGATCTGCCCTGTTTTATAATGGTTCTATGGGACAGATAGGTGTCAAATGAAAGAAAACAAGGGGTATCTTTGTAAGGTAAGGGGCTGCCAAGTACCACCAGTACAGCTTCAAATTGCCTGGGCATTGATTTTCCTACACTCTTTGGAAGTGTACTGCAGGGACGAGCAGTACAAGCTGACCCAAACAGTGGTAACAGAATGCCCTTCCAGTATAACAAAGCTTGACGCAGGAATCAAGAATTCAAGACTGCACTCTTATCTGTTGGTACTCTGCACATGTACTCGCCCACTAGTCGGGAATATGGTGAAGAATGACTCATCTGACAAGACTGCTGTATTTATATCTCTGTAGATCAGTGTCTACGGTTTATTTACCACTGAACATCCCTTTCTTCAGAGCTCTGTATACTATTTCTGTATACTGGACAGGCCACCACTCCATCACAGGGCAGATACACAGTAGTATATAGAGAGAGTCTCCACAGAGAAAGGACCCTGGATGCCTAGCTGGGGATTCAAACCCAGGCCCTTCTTGCTATAAGGTGACATATCACAAAATGCAAGCTTTTATATATTTGACATGTTTCCCATGGATCTAAATGCAGACGTCACTTCAGTCACTGTTCCGATCAAAATACTAGCCAGCGAGCAGCCTGTGCTTATGTTTATACTGCGAGGAATCAGATTAGTTTGTGTTTGCATTGTTATTTGCAAGTGATCAGATTGGACCAGACATCACCAACCCACCTGCATAGGTTGCTGTGGTAACAAAGAAAGCTGCAGACGAGATTGAGGTGCATCATCTCACCCTCCAAACAATCTCTCCAAACATAAGCATGAATCTCTGGCACTCTTCTTGGATCCCAGCACTTCAGTCACTCTGGATTTAAAATCATCGTTGCGTTGCAAGCGATGCAAAAGACACAGATCTGACTGGAATCTTCATGTGTTCAAATTTCATTTGTTTTTTTTCTGTCCAGACTATTAAAAGTCAGTCTGGATACAATCTGGATATGCCATAAACTGAACCCTCTTCCAAAGTCATTTTGATTTTTTTACTATTGCCCTCTTAATCCAAAATCAATGCCTCCTCAGAGTTTTTATACATGCCAAAGAAACATAATAGGATGTGAACTGCAAATTCGTATAATGCAGATGTTTGAAAACATCTGCACTGATTATGTTTCTATACTTAGTTTTTATTTAAGCTTTTCCTTTAGTTTGTCACCCCTTTGTGTACTTTATAATTATGAATGCTCTTACCTGTTTATTCATAAGGATGTATATAATCGGGTTGATGACGGTGCTGGTCTTGGCTAGGAGAGAGGGCACCACGCTAGCGACAGGTGTAATGATCCCTGGCTGACCAAACGTGGCCATTATGGCCACCACACTGTACGGTGTCCAGCACAGCAGGTAGCACACCACTGTAGTAATCACCATAAACAACACATGGTACTCCCTCCTCCGAGCTGCCGACTTCCGAATCTTCCCCACCTGAAAGAAAACAATGTGTTTGGTTTGTGGCAGTACTTAGACCTGGAGTGTGTATGCATACGTGCATATTTGATACGTTTCAACATTTAACAGTATAAGAGCTTTTTGACCTGCAAATCAATTTCACATTCAGTGCTCTTTCAAAAGTGAGCAGCATATTATTATACATAATCTTCTTTTTTTTCTTAATTCTATAGCGTATGTGGCTATGCCTACTCTTACAAATAAAGGTTTCTAAATACTTCCAAGTCATTAGATCCTTAATGAGTATATATCATGGAAAACAGAATTTCCTCTGTGAAATAAAGTTTTTAAAGCCTGTTTGAATTTACTGTGTTTACAATGTCCTGAGAACAACTCATTGTACATTGTCACTGTCCAAAGACTTTTCTATTAATCCATTCATCAGGAAACGTTTACAAGATATAAAGAGCAGCTGTCCTATTCAAATTATATAGAAAAATAAAAAAAAATCAACAGAAATTGCTATGTTTTTTGTGTCCACTACAATAATACATGCCTATTCATCTCATTTAACTTATATCAGACTGAAGACTGAAATAGAACATAGTAATGCAAATCAGCCTGAACTGAATGTGGGTCTGTTCTGCTGACCTCACTGTGTAGACACAGGTCACCTTGTGTCATTGTCTACCTGTGACACTCAAGTAGGACCATGACACACTATGCAGTGGATCATGTCTAATGGAGTGGAATACTTGTGTTCAGGCCATCACCAGCCACCTATAATGATACATAAATACACAATCGACCCATCTACTCTATCTAGTCACTGACCTATATCTGAGCTATCAGTCTTTGTCTTCAAAGGAAAACAAAGGGCGAGGTAAAGAATAGTGTTTATCTGTCAGCAAACCATGAAGGACACGTGAGAACAAGTGTAGTTCAGGAAACTAGAACAGGAGAGCCCACTTTGATCTTCAATCAGGCATCATGCACCTCACTGTTTGATTCCATTCTGTGTACACATAGAGTAATATGTGTAAATGTAGGTATTAGCTCTGGTGAACTGAACAAATTCTTTTGAAAAAGCCCTCAGCACCCTCATTAAAACAAGAACAGACCTGGTTTGAGTTATTTTTTTCTTTTACTGTCCAGCAGATCATCCAATCAAGGAACTCTTTTGATGAATTATTCCATCAGATGCTTATTAATATCCTTCTTTATGTGGGAAAACACTCTTGTGAGCCTCAGTTCAATTGGTTTAATTTTAGAGTTCAACTTACTCAACACTTCAAAAGCTAGAGTGCGTTTTGAATTTTAGCAAAAAACAAGCAAGTTTATTATTGATTATTATTGCCTGAGACTGAGATCAATATATTGACGTCCGGTGCCAAGTCACATTCTAAGACCTTATCACTTCTCACTGCTGTGTGGGGAAATAATCTAAATCGATAGAAACCCCAAAGGAGCTGACCTTACCAGCATAAACTATAATTATATCAATATCATTATATGCTAGGGTTTTGTACTGGTCAATCCTACCAGCGGCGAATAATCAGACATGATTAATCTTTATCTGTCTGGCAGTAATTATTAGTAGCATTTTATTGTGAGAAGTGTTTACTTCTCACTTGGCATTAAGTAATCTAGGCAACGGTCAAAAATGCTGCACCAAAATAGATGAAAGTAGATTAAAGTAGTTTTTCATCATTTGATAAATATGTCCAAAGGTCCATCTTTTCGATCTTGATGCATCCCCTACAACTTGTACATAAATAATAAATAAATAATCTAGAACCCACTTACATTATAGAATGATTCTGTATTTATGTTCTAACTCGAGGAGTTGTATAGAATGGTGCGATCTATACTAACATTAACTCTTCAGCATCATGTAAACGGAATGCAGTGACAAACTACTTCCTCTTTATATTCATTTGTACTTGTGTCAGTTTATCATAATACAACATAGTGCCATAAAATATGTAGTCCATTATATATATATATATATATATATATATATATATATATATATATATATAGAGAGAGAGAGAGAGAGAGAGAGAGAGAGAGAGAGAGAGAGAAATTTGTTATAATAAGTTGTGTACAGTATATACAGTATGTATGTGCTATACAGTACATGTCCAGTATATCTTATACTTTGTCCACCTTACTATGAGGCAGAAAGTCCAGATGATGTTGAGATAAGACCAAGAATTTACGGTCTTAAGATGGGACTTGAGTACTACAACAATACTTGCCATTGATTTTGTGTTAACAATGAACAGGAAAAAATATGGTGGCTGGCTCCACTTGTGAAATATGTGACAGCCTTCACCCTGAAAGCTTGGTGTGATAGAGGGAGACCTAGCTAGTGAGAGAGATTTGGGCACAAATAAACTAGGGAGAAATCCTAGGTTTAAAAAAATAATATCAATGCAAATAACAGTGTAAATGTCCTCCTAAATGCAAACGGTGTCAGTCTGTTGTATTTCTCTTTGGCCTTATTTTTGTATTTATGCATTTCAAATGAACTTGATAATACTATTATAATAAATTGCTGCTTCTTAATGTTTAGAGAGAGATCCCTTCTCTGCCATAGTAACCCTTTCATAAACCCCTTCTAAAACATATGTGACTGAGGCCAGGTCTCACCTGTTTCACAGCAAAGAGTAGCCTCACATAGCTGTAGACCATGACCAGCACTGGCAGACCCAGACAGAAGATGAAGAGGCAGATTATGTACGCATGCGACTGGGGTGAGCTCTCGGTCCATGATACAGAACAGCTGGTGCCAGCTCCTTCAAGTCCATAGCTACTCCAGCCAAGCAGTGGGGGCACTGTCCACACCATAGAGTACAACCATGAGCCCCCTACTGCTACCAAGGGCTTGTGGTAGTTCGGACCCTGCTTTTTATACACTGTCAGTGTGCTGTAGCGCTCATATGACAGAATCACCAGGGATATTAGAGACACAATACCTGAGGATGAAAGAGAGAGCAACATCAGTGTTAGTAAATGTGTGACACATATATTACTAAGTATAGTCAGCTATTTATCCCAGACATAATGATTGAATGCTGGCTAGGTTGGTACATAGGATGGATGGAAGGATGAAATAGTGGGTAGAGGGGTTGGTGTAAGGGTGGTACTGGTACATATATTGGTGGGGGTGGTGTATGTGAGGTGAGCACATGTGCAACAAGAGGTCTGGCAAGGCAGATAAGAGACGGGGTACAAGTGCCTTTTCTAGAGTCTTTTATTGCAGTCAGTGACACACTGGTGAAGGGGTGGAGGGGGTGGGGTGGAGGCAGGTACTAGAGACCAAAACAAACGTACATGGCAAGGAACACAAAGGCACAAGGCAGAGACACGAAGGACAGTAAACTAAACAAATACAAGGAGAGGGCAGGACAGGATTAGATCATATGAAGATTTGGGAGGGTGGGTGGGTGGAAAGGTGGTGGATGCATGGTTGATTTTGAGAGTGGGTGGGTAGATCAGTGAGTGGGTGGATAGATCAGCGAGTGGGTGGTTGGGTGTGATGGGCAGGTGAATTAGCTTAATGGGCGGATGGGTGGTAACAGACAGAGAGACAGACAGACAGTCAAAGACCTCAACTTCAAAGACTGAGTATTGGAAGTGTGGAAAACTATCCAGGCAGATTTCTGAACTGAAGGCAAGACACACTGACTGACACACAGACAGACAGATAGATAGGTTCTAAATTTTCACAGTCAACTTGTAGACTGGAGCAAAGGGTCCATCCTAAAAACACAGTTTTACCTCTAAATCCACACAAACACACACCAGCTTTTAGAGGCAGACACAAGGCACTGTCTGTAACCTGTTTTTGCACTCTTATGGCTCCTTTGTGAAAAACCTCGGAGTCCCTTATATTTTCATGCACAATACTTTTAAAAGGCCAGTCAGAGTTCACAGGTCCACCTAGTGTTTTACTTTTTCATGAACTCACACCATCTTTAAAAGGTCACAGGATGTTCTTTTGTACTTGTTCAGTCATTGTATATTAAGGCCAGAGTGTTCCCAGCATTTTCTTAAAGCAGGTCCCAGATTTCTGAAACATCATAGGCTTAATATCACATAAGTACTACAAATGGAGTAAATGTAACACTCTCACTATCATCCAACCATGTTTTTACCATCTTCTCATGATTATGCTTTAAGAAAAATCATATCAATTAGTGAATGTCAGGGAGGAGCCGAGGGTCAACCAGGAAAAATGTCTGTCACTATTTATTTCTGTCCATCTGTTACAGCAGGTGCCAAGATTTCATTACATTTCAATGAAAATCATGCCTTGACTTTCATTTTTAGGTTAAGCTCTTGTTTGAGATTTACTTTAGAAATGTGTACTAAGGGCACATCTCTCCTGTCTTCAACTGTGCATGAGTAATAGAGTAACAGAGAGTAAAAACATTTTTTGTTCTTGTAAACTGTTTTAGTTTTTTCATGCATCATCTTCTATGTCTTACACACATGTGCAGATGTTTCACTTCAAAGAGTGCCTAAAGAATCTTGCAACAAAGGGAGTAATTAAATGAACCTCTATGTGCTGCATTTGTAGTGTATAGGCATTTATAATGTATACCAGTATACATACATTTGCCAGTTCTTACTGTCTCTCATAAGTCTGAGTCAGAATGTTTTCCTGAGTTCAGGAAAATGTGTAAATCGCTGTTTGGGGTAAATGACCATACGGCAGAAACACTCCTTTAGTAGATTTTTCTCTTACATGTGCCTCCTCTTTAGCTGTGGTACAGATCAAAATAAACTCAGACTCAGATATTCTATGATAATAGTGTTCATGTTGATCTGCAGATGAATTTCATTCATAGGATAGAATAGGGTCCAATCTATTGGTCCATTCATTATGAATGTTCATACAATTTAAAGGGCAGCTGGTGTTATGACTATTGCAGTATTATCCTAATGACATTATTACGCTCAAGTCAGTTTCACTTTTCTCCAAATCTACTGCTTAAGATCGATATAGCAATGACATAAACATGTAATGGCAGAGGTCATACGCTGTCATGAAATGCTTCAGCAGACTGTTCAATAATGTAACAGTGATCGTATTTACATGCTCCAATCATAATTAGATTTCTGAAGTTATCTGATTATTCAAGTATGCCAATATTCTGTCAATTACCAGACACCAAGTATTGATATTTTATGGTATGAATTGCAAACAACTATTAGAATTTTGGTACAAGAACAATAAAGCCAATAGTCTTGAGTACAGCAGAAATGGTTTCACTAACTGATGCGTGAATGTCAGGGTAGTGGATTCCTTTGTGACTATACTGGAAAAGCACCCCAAAAGGGGTATAATGTGCAGTTAAAAAAAGTAATAAATCACACTATATAACATTGAATGTTATGGTAATACTCAGCAATTCACAGTAATATCAAATTATGATTTAAGTATCACCAAAATATCATATTGGGTGAAAACTACACAGAGAAAGGTAGAAGCTATGCATAATCACAGAAGGAGAGGGAGTTGGAGATGTTCAGTTACCTTGATTATCATGCACACACAATATCACCCAGAAGAATCTGTCTGAAGTCATCTTTCTGTTATGTAGTTCATAAACATTTGATCTGAATATCAGCTTGATTGCTGAGCTCTTTCAGATATTTATATCTGCATGCTTCAGGGGTCTTCCGAAAGACCTTGTACAGCTGTTTATCTGTCTACTATGGTAGAGGTAAATTTGAACATTTGGAAAGTTCAAAATAAAGAGTAAAATATGCCTGATCAAACTCAGAGCACAGTAGAGCCAGAGACCATTTGGGTATAGAAAAAAAATTCAGCTCCAGAAGAATCATCCTTCTTGGAGATTGTGTCCAAGACTTAGGTCACGACTCTTGGGTACCAGAATGCTTCTCAGCCACTCTTATCCATCAAGTTAATGTGCTGGAACCACAGCCCGGCAAATGCAGTATTAAGCAGAGCTTTGAAGAGCTAAGGAGGTGGCTGAAAAGATGGAATGCTTGTGCTGACTTGAATGGATGGGAGTGAAAATGGGGAGTAGAATTAGCATGAAAGACTCGCATGTGCTGCTAAGCTTCATAGCATTTTGCTTTTATGTCATTCCAAAGAGACTTCAAATCAAATCCTCTGATGCATGAAGGTTTGTCGTTTATATGTTGGTCAGCCATGACATTAAAACCACCTTCATGTTTCTACATTGTCAATTGTAGCAGCTCCTCGAGGACTAATAGAAGATGACCAGAACCAACTGTGCAGCAACAGATGAACTCAAATCATCTCTGCCTACACATCTATAAGGTGGAGCAACAAGGTAGGAGTGGTCAGTGAGTGGACACAGTATTTAACAATTCCAGTCCACATATGGTCTATGCCTGCTATTATCTACTGTAATAACTTGCCGTAATCGTTTTCTGAAATACATATAGAGAGCACCAATTTCTTCCCAAATTAGACCTCAAGTGTGCCTACAAGCTTATTACATCCTTTTCCTTCCACTTAACATGTGCCTACACATCCAAGTCCTCAATTACTGGCCCCTATAGTCAAAAGAGACATCATCAAAATCCATTTAACTGACAGTAATATATCATGTACCCATTTGTCTTCTCATCACCAAGAAGTAGCCTGTCAAACTAGGACTTGCTTGACATTGCAGTATTAAAGCATCTGGCTACTAATATTAAGAACCATCACTCGAATATGATTGAAATAGGGAAAAACACAGTGTTTGCATATTCAGAATTTTTGTACCTCCCCCCGAATCTCCAAATTTCAAGCTAATCTAAATAATATTTGAAATCCATTGTTACCTCTTAATTCTGCAATGCAGGTGACACAGAGCCGTCAAACTCCTTATATCTAACTTCTACAAGAATCTCAGGTTCCTTAGAAGCACCAAAAGGTGACTAAGGGGTCACCATTCTGTGATTACAAGAAAAGCATACAAATGTGCTGCTTGATGTCTGAGACATTGTTTTATGATAGGTTTGAGACAGTTTTGGTGTGCATGCACAGCATTTTTCATGTTTAACTCTATATATTTATAACTTATAACAACTCAGATGTGTAGGTATACTGATATGTAGTAAAGAACCTGTATGATTTTATATATATATATATATATATATATATATATATATATATATATATATATATATATATATATATACAAAATAGGTATTGATACTATGATACTATCGGTAGTAAATAAATATTTGTGTGGTTGTATTAACTACCATCCCAGTGTGCATTGCCAGTTCATAGAGACCTGAAGAGCCTGTAAGTTTTCTTATATTTCCCTGAGTGAAATATGCATATACTTGGAAATATCTGTAAAATTCCCTTTTCACAATCCCTTCTTTTGTCCACTGAACATGTCACTGACTTTTAGTGGTCATTTCTTTATTAGTCAGCAAGTTGTTTAGAGCTTGTTATCTATCATAGTAGCACTCATTCTCCAGTAGGCGATCAGATATATGGTATAAAACAGCATTTGTTCTTGTCTTATGGGACCAGGTGTGATGAGAATACATGTCTGGTGCTTTATTGGAACAAAATGTATCGCTTACAAAAGGAGGCGCTACCAATAACACCGTCCTCTCAAACTCAGGCGAAACAAGCTACTATGAAACACTGTTGTAAGGTAATGGAATAATTATTCTCAGCTAATGCCACATCACATCTAGTCAGACATTCTTGTTACGAGATGTTCTGGCCCTGCAAGGTCATTTTTAATCCTTCTCTTAGCTTTCCACAGCACTGCACAGTATTAAGTACTCCTTGACTCAGCACACCTGATCCAACTCATCTACTGATTATCAGGACCTTTACAAGCTGCTGGGTCAATGAACATCGGACACTGTGCAGTGCTGCGGCTCGCCTGGTGTGCGGATCAGATCACTGGTATAGATGTAGTTTATGTTTTTTAGGGACAAATCCCAGAAATCATCCCCACCAGTTCTGTGGCAGAAACAACCAACCAGGAGCTCCTACAATTTCTAAGGCAACATTTTAATGATTATGACAAGACAGTTGCGTGCGGGTCCTCTGAAAGTACCGCCACTGTTTCATACAGCCCTTTAAGGTAACAAAACACACTGACCGTGTGATTTATTTAATTTCCCTAAGGAGGATCCAATAATCTATTTGAGTGCATGCTTCCCCACTGTGGCCCTTACTGCCCTGTTTATACATGCCTGACCCCTCCAGTGGACACCTACCCGCTGCTTCTCTGGCCCAGTTTAAATATACAGTAAAAAAAAGTAGCCTAATCTGGTTCATTTCAAATGCTGTTGACTGAACCTGTGATATTAACAGACGAACAGAAAAATAAATCTGTGCGTTACAATTATTTTATTCTTCTATTATTCTAATATACACACACATGTATGTCTTGCCATATTTGTATGGACATCCATAGGTTTCGACTTTTGTATTACTGTAAATAATACCCCACCTAAACCCAACCTTCTTCTGCTCTATTACAACATGTAATTCCATTGAATTCTTGAAGCTATTTTACATTAACTGAAATGCTAAAACTACAAGCAAAGCACACACCATCTACACTTCACATTTAAATGGCAACACTGAAATCCCATGTGTCAATAATATACATCAATAACACCAGACTTGAGGAGCCTGACAACAGATACCAGTATTTGTTCATTTGATTTATTTAACTGTTTGTACACATTCAGTGGCTGCTCGTTTATCTGATGTTGACATCTGTTGGATTATCTCCAGTATGTAAGCAGGGCAGCATGTATTGAGGCCCCCTTGAGGCCTCTGGTCAGTAGAGGCACCATCTCTGACCCCAGTTACTTGAGGGTACCACCCCTGTGAGTGCCTGGTTACTATGTTTTTGGAAGCATACAGCGATCATAGCGCCTGCAGAATTGATAAAAGTCAGTAGAGCACATGAAGTGACCCTTATTTATTAGTCAAATATAGATACATAACTGAAAGAAAATGACTTTAACACACTGGAAGCTGCCTGTGCTCTCCGTTGATAAGAACTTTCTGCTGTACTCTAGCTGTTTGTCTGAGAACTCACCAGCTGCCGTATCTAATGAAATACAAATCACATGAAGGAGGCACTAAATTGAAGTTCAGACTGGAGAAAGCTAGATCTTGAAAGTGGAAGGATAGAATGTGAGCTATTCTTCCCGCTGGTACCCACTGATTCATATCACTGCGTTCAGTGACATGAAACTCACAGCTCAGAACTTTCAGCTTTTAATCAGTCTGTAATCCCACCATCACTGTGAGCCAAGAAGCACTCAAATGAATAGGTATGTTAATCCACAGATATGTTTTTGATCTTGGTGAAGATCTCATTTATATATAGCAAAACATGCTTCCTCCCCCTTCCTGACAGTCTTTCTCTGCTCTTCTCTTTTACAGAACTTTCAGTCTATGAACCCAGTCTACTCCTACAGGAGCTTTAGAAGGGCTTACACCAGATAACAAGGTCAGCAACTGGAGCAGGATTTGTAAAATAGAACACTTACTACTACAACCACAGCTTCTACTACTACTACTGGCTGCTGGGTCAATGATACTACAAATAATAATAATAATAATAATAATAATAATAATAATAATAATAATAATAATAATATACTTATATAGTGCATTTCACATACCCACGGCCTGCAAAAGGACTACTGACCTTTCTCCTTCTTATACCTCACATCAATAACCTTTAATCTTGAATTCTTTTTACATTCACTCTATATGGCAACAATGACGAATCTGAATTGACCCAGCTGATTAGGATAATCCACTATTTATCCATACTGGCCTTTAACATGTTGACGCTACTATTAATCTGATTTTGGAAATGTCAAAGAAAAAAAACATGTGACAGTTAAACAGCCTTTCATAGTAAATGGTTAAACCACCAAATATATACTGTTTCTTTCCATGTATTGGGTGATCTTTCTATAATCAAAGACTTACAGTGGACACTTTACTGACATCTTCTGAAGTCTCTGCTACAAGTACATGTGTGTGAATGGATTCAGACATGAATGAATAGGGATGCAAAATATTCTGTCTAGGTTACTTCCTCTCACAAAACATAGATATGGGATTTTTTCTCATTTTAATGCACAATTTCCATTGACCACATGTTATGTTTGACCACCCCGCCCCCAACAAATTTAATTCAGCAAACAAGCCGTAATTATGCATTAAGATATGTACGCTGCATGGAATGAGTGAAACTTAACAGAACCTGTTAACAGAACATGACCAGGGCACACAAACACACATCACTTTTATCTGCTCTTAAACAAGTATATTAGTACTAATCTAAAAACCCTGTCTGAGGCACACGGTAGACACACTTCTACCAATGCATGAAACAATATATTTACTGTTTACATACCTAAAAATGAGGCATGTGTGAAACCAGGCTGTGATCGAACATTCAACAGGTCTCCAAAGATCCCTGATTCAAAACTAATCATCCAACATCCATACCTGACCTCATTAACGATCAAGTAGGTAAAAGCAATCAAATTTTCACGCAGCAATGTCTTAGCATAGCATCTTGTGTGAAGCTTTCCCAGAAAAAATGGATTATTATTTCTTTCACATTTTAAGCATTTAATAATGGAGAAATTTGAGTAAATCACTGGAAACTTTTGGAATCTGATGGAATTTCAGCATCAAGATCGCACGATCTGAGAGCTACTTTGGATTCTTGTGAATTTACACTGTATGTCCAAAGAGCTTGTAGACACCCACTAATCCAACATCTCACCTGGGTATTAACAGAGGGGTTTTAGGGAGTCTGTCCCCCTTTGCTGCAGGAACAGACTCTCATATGAAGACTAGAAGTTGGAACATAGCATTAGTGAGGTCAGGTACGGATGTCGGATGATCTTTTCTGGGTTACAAACACCACTCCAGTTCTTCCCACAGATATCGGATGGTGACCCACCACTCCCAAGAATGTAGGTGCGCTACCCCACAACCCAGTACTGGGGGGCTGCTCCAGAGTATTTCCACTGGCAGGACAGGTCAATTGAGATTACACACACTGTGCACAGCTGAACACCTGAACACCTGGTGCTTGATCTTAAACCATGTCATCTTAAGAGACCTATTTATTTATTTAGTATTAATGATAGTTTATCTTCTATCTATCTATCTATCTATCTATCTATATATATATATATATATATATATATATATATATATATATATATATATATATATATATATATATATATATATATATATATATATATATATATATATATACACAGCTGAGTCCTAGGTAAAAAGCCTGCACTCACCGAAGCAGGAGTTGATGAATCCGTACCACATGCAGCCCTGCTTGCCCAGGAGCCACCGTCCTCGGATGCTGGACGCGAAGCTCAGCGTTGTGCCGCACATGCACACCAGCATGTCGCTCACGCTGATGTTGAGGAGCAGCATGTTGACGGGCGTGCGCAGCGTCTTAAACTTGCAGAAGAGCACCAGCACGATGAAGTTGTTCAGAAAGCCGAAAGTCATTATAAGACCTAAGAAGACGGACAGCGCGATGAAGCCCGCGCGCGAGAGCGTCTCCGGCGGCGAGTCGCTCCAGTCCCCGTCCAGGAAAGCGAACGACTCTTCCGCGCTCGCGTTGAAGCTGTAGTTGAAGTCGAGCATCTGGGAGAACATGTTTATCTCACTGCGCGCTTTGCTGGAGGGTAGCTCCTCTCTACAGCCGCTCGCCTGCGCGTCGGGGAGAGGCTTCTGGCTTTAGGAGACAGCGGAGTTGCATGATAGGTCCTTCCCCTCAGTGCGTCTGGCTCAGTGGTGGTCGCAGCAGAGAAACATGACATGACCCGGCTCCATTCGGTCAGAAGCGATGTGGTGAGAGATAATCATAAAAATCTTATAGGATAAGTAACTATAACTTGATATAATCACTTCTGCGGCGCGCTAAACTTTGGAGTGCGCCAGCACGAGACCAGTCGCGCGCATTTGGCCGATCTGGCGTTATCACCACTTACTGATTCGTCACTGTTTGTATTTCATCACTGCCCGCTAGATCTGCGCTGCTGGTGGAGTGGTCTGCTCTAGCGGGGCACACAGCTGCGCTCTGAGCGAACATTCAGTAGAATATAAAGCCACTGATGACGTCGAGAGTCTGACGTGCGCATTTGGCTCTTGTGTCCAGAAAGAAAGATTGGTGTCTGAGATGTGTGTTGTGCGCGTGTAACACGTTATTCAAAAGCAGTGTACAGGCGTTCGCGCATCCTGTTGTTTGCACACTCTACAAATCTACAAATGAAGGTTCCTCATGTTTCCTGGCTTGTATGTTAATTACCTATCATGACTGCTTTGATGCGAATTGTCTGGTGGTGATGGGAACCAGACGTCCACCTCTTAAAGCTCCCTCACAGAAAGTTATTCCTAAAAAGTTTCCACAAATATGCTGGATGGCCAAGACATTGTTTCATAATAGTTTAGACTTCAGGTCTTTTTAGGATTTTAGGGTACACTCCTAAAACATATGTGTTTAAAGGGACATTTTATGATTTTCTCGTATTTAAATTTCTTGTACACGTACAGTTGGCGTATCTGTGGTGCCTACCTCAAACTACCCACAAACTCTAAAATTAGACAAAATATGGTTCTTTTTTTGTGGGCTAGATAAAACACATGGGATTCAACAAGCCCGCCCAGCTTAAAACCTTATACCACCCCTTAACCCCCCAACCCAACACCACCACCACCTCTCCAAAGGTGTGCCATTATAAGCACTGGAACCTCCTACATTATGTGGATCTAAGATTATCTAAGATAATTATATGTGTGTGATATCCACTAAAGTCAGCTTCTTATACACCAGCTTCTTGTTTGAATCGTCTTGTTCCACCTTTAACAACAATGCAGCAGTTACGTTGTGGTGTCTCAGGCAACTGCTGTGAAGTGCTGCACTGTTTAAGTTGGAACGGGGAAACTCAAACAAGAAGCTGGTGAGTATGAAGCTGAATCCAGCCTCATGTGTCTTGACTGTTTTTTCAGTCTGGGTAAGTACAGTGCAGCACTGGCGATGCATATCTTACTAAATGAGGGATCGATACCAAATGTTCATGGCAAAACTGCAGTCAAAGGAAATTTAAGTATGTTTTTAAATAGTATGCTTTCTTTCTTTGGCCATTTAGTACTAGCTCATGCTAACAGCTGAGGCAGTGCATTAATGGAGATGCCATTTTCTAGAAAGGTTTTGATGTTAATTACTGATCAACACATGAAAATGTGAGAGTGTAATGAGAGAACGTGTACTGGCTCAGAGGAGGGAGGTAAGATGAGCAGTGGCTCATTATCATTTAGAGAAACCAGTCGGTCTAAACAGTGTGGTTTAAACGGGGGATAAGGCAACTGTGGTGCTTCATTCTTAGTCTTTTTACCAAAGCACATCACAGACATTTCATTAAGTTACTTTAAACACAAAACAAAATTATTTGGAGACCAGTTAAGCAAAACACTTTTTGGCTCACTTTTGACACAGTGTGTTTATAGGTTTAATCAGGAAACCCTATGACACAGTAAGTGGTACAATGGGTTAACCAGGTCAGTGTGTTAATAAATAACACATCACTTTTTAGAGTTTGTATGGTGTGATAAGGTAGAACAACACAATAAACAACAATAAACATAGTTTTCAGGATTTATGACTATCAACTATCATCAACTCTGCATATAAGAACTCAGAAGATGCGTGTGGGTTTACTGGGGTTTACTGGTACTTCTAGGGAATAGTAAGGATAAGTCTTCAATACCTTTAGTTCGGGCCTTTGAGGTACATTTACACTGTTTGGACCTTGAACAAGGAGAAACTGGAAACATCATCATTTGATCCACACAAGCTCTTTAGTATTTTCTCCTCTTCTCAAACCCCCCTCTCCCCCACCACCCTCTTCCCTTACCACGGAGGATTTTGTCACCTTCTTTGAGGAGAAGGTTAACAAAATCCGCCAGTCATTTTCCACCTTCTCTACTTCCTTCACCATTACTCATCCTCTTGCCATTAATTCCTTAACATGCTTTTCTCCTCTTTCCACGGATGAGGTCCTACAGCTACTTATAATCCAGCAACCCAACCACCAGCCCAATGGATCTCATTTCATCCACACTCTTCCAGACAGTCTCCATGAATCTGCTGCCCTTCATCATGTTCATCATAAACAGCTCCTTGTCATCAGGTCAGGTCCCAGCTGCATTCAAGATTGCCAGAGTGGTTCCAATTCTGAAGAAGCCCACACTGGACAGCTCAGATGTCTGCAACTACTGACCAGTATCACTTCTTTCTTTTCTATCAAAAATTCTTGAGCGTGCTCCAGACTGCAAGATCATCCAAACTGTCATCGGTTCTGATCCTTCTGGACCTCTCTGCAGCTTTTGACACGGTGAACTACAAGGTCCTCCTATCTGTCCTTGCTGACCTGGGAATCGCAGACTCTGCATGGAAGAGGTTGAGTCCTATCTAGAGGGGTGTTCTTACCAGGTAACATGGAGAGGGTCTACATCTGCTCCCTGTAGGCGCCTTACTGGTGTCCCTCAAGGCTAAGTGCTAGGCCTATTCCTCTTTTTACTCTACACCCGTTCTCTTGGTGATATAATTACCTCTCATGGTTTCTCTTACCACTGCTATGTTTTCCTTCCCACCATCTGATACTCAGGTTTGAAGTCACATCTCTGCATGTCCGACTGACATCTCTTCATGGATGACAGCTCAACATCTGAAGCTTACTCCCAGCAAGACTGAGCTGCTGTTCATCCCTGGAACTACAGGTCCTCAGCAGGATCTTGCCATCTCATTCAAAAATCTTTGATTGTTACGTCTAAAGATGCAAGAAACTTTGGGGTGACTCTGGATGACCTGTTGTCGTTCTCAGCCCATATTACGAACCTGACTCGGTCATGCAGATACATTCTCTACAATATCAGACGCATCCAACGCTTTCTCTCTCAGGAGGCCTCCAAGGTGCTCGTCCAGTCTCTTGTCATTTCAAATCTCGAATACTGCAACTCGCTCCTGGCTGGTCTTCCTCTGCAGGCCATCAGGCCCTTACAACTGATCCAGAGTGCAGCAGGACAGCTCGTCTTTAATCTTCCCAAGTTCACTCATGTCACACCACTGCTGCGCTCCATTCACTGGCTTCCTGTAGCTGCTCGCATTCAGTTTAAAATTCTGATGCTTGCCTACAAAGCCAAGAATGGACCAGCTCCTCCTTATCTTATGGCAATGGTCAAAAGTCGATCCGCACCTCGAGCCCTTCGCGCTTTAAGTACTTGACCCGCCATCGCTCAAGATTCATAAAAGACACGCGACAAGACGCTTCTCTGTCCTGGCACCCAGATGGTGGAACAAACTTACACTGGCTGTCCAAACAGCGAACTCTCTCACTGTCTTCAAATGCAGACTGAAGACCTGTCTCTTTGTAAAGCACTTAAAAGCACTAATCTACTGAAGCATTGGTATAAACCATAACTGCCCTTTAGGAACACTGGCTAAGTATTACACTTACACTGTATGTAGTCTTGTATTTATTCTCTTCTCTGTAGGTGTTCCAGTCTTGCTAGGTATGGCTCTGTTTCTAATCTTATTTTGTTTTCTTCTTTCTAGGTATCAGCACTGGCACTTGATTATGGCAGTGTTCGAGCTCAAGAGTAGTTTGGACTTAAACCTGTTTGTACTAGATAGAGATACTCATACTCTGACCTGATACTATGCACTTTTGTACGTCGCTCTGGATAAGAGCGTCTGCTAAATGATGTAAATGTAAGTGAACAAAAATTGTACCTGCAGAGTAACTTCTTTTCTAACACACATTTTGAAGTGACAATGTACTTTTGACAGATGCATTATAAGCTTTTTTCCTCCAAAAGCGTTACAAATAGACATGGAGCATGTTTAATTCAACTCCTTTTATGGAAATTCATCTAAATGTCAGGCGTTCTCCAAGGATCTTCAGACATTAATTAAACCAATATGTACAATTCTTGTCTCATTAGATCAGAGTTTTAATATGCATGCTTTTACTCAATAGTTGCAGCCCTCTAGCTTCTATACCATAAAGATATGATTGACTGAGAGCTGGAAAGTCCGTATATCTCCGTATATCTCTGCCTGTCAGAGTTCTTCTTGTCTGGTGGTGGACTTTTCACAAAAACTTGTTCCATTTCACAGTAAACCTGCTGTTTGTGACAACTCTGAATGCATTAACCTTTTAAAGTTTCTTATTCTTATTTCTTATTGTCCAAATAAGCTACACACTTATAAGCTATCTGTTACTCTTAAAATATATCAATGTTGTCATGACCCTCTCCCAGGTTCTACACAGAGATTCAGAGATTACAGGATTTTTTGAACAGTAAAAGTCACCAACATTAAAATCTTCAACGCTACTGAACGCTGTCTATGGAAACACACTTGACCTCCTAATAGCCCACATTACATATAATTACCTATAATTCAGTCCAGACCACTGACATCTGTATTTAACCCATCATTGACCTTGCAGGAGTCGCACAATATCTTCCTACCAGTTTAGTCTTAATCTACCAGTGGACCGATGTCAATTACTGATATTTTAAGGGCGATGCCTGCACATAGTCTCACCATATCGATCCTTTCAGAGCAACAATCCAGGATTTGCAAAGCTATTGCTGTCTAAAGAAGGCTTTAGTAGATGATACATTTTAGATATTTTAAAATGTATCTCTGAACCCCTGTAATTACAATCAAACAACAAACACAAAATTGCTCCTTTTACACTTTAGTTTGGCTCACTGGTAGGCTGATATTGATTATTGATGTTGGAAAGCGAATGCATGTGTATAGCATACACAAATTGATCTTCTCACAGCAACAATCATGAAACCTCATAAAGTATTTTCATTGATTATCTAAGACTGTGCATTTAGACTTCATTTCACAAAATACAATTTGAAGTCACTGGCAGCCAAACCAATAAGTGATCAGATATTGATTGTTTCTCCTCAACAAATAAAGCTCTGTCTGCAGTCAGGGGGCAAAATGTCACCATTACATTCTTTTCATATTCATGACATTACTGGTTGTGATAGTTCTGAAAACCCTAGTTGTGTTTTTAGGGTTTTTTCTAGCCAGTAGTAAGTTCATGTGGTGTAATTGCTTTATGGGTTAAACTAAAATAATGAAATTGTTGAAAATTATACACTTAAAATATCTCTGTGTTCTTGGTTTTAATCCATTTCATCTTGTTGTTATTATTTACAAATTCATGTAACTGAGGCCAGAGGCTCTGACCAAGTAACTTCTTTGTATTAGTACCCCGCGTGTCCACAATGACCCCTATGCATTTCCATTGAAATTCCGATTCCCTTTGATGTTTTGATGCATATTGTTTTAATAAGAATCTTTTGACATTCCATGGATTAATTTAAGAAGAGTGGATACGATTGGGTCATGTAATGCACAGGCTTGCATAATTTAGGGGCCTGGTGGGCCTTGACGTTTTTTTAGCTTTATTTTTTTTCCTCCTCCATGACCTGGGCCTATCAATCATAGTACAGGTGCATCAAGACCCACATTATCAGACTGATATCTGAAGACTGAGTTCCTAAGACCCAAGGTTATTTTTTTGCGTCTAGCTCAGTGAGGCTCAATGTGATTTCTGCTCGCTGTTGTTTTAAAAGTTTCGGTTTGGACCAGACCTGTGACTCACAGTTTACAAACAAAAAGGCATGAGTGACACATAAAGCTCAATTTCAGTAAGGCTTTATGACTGGTGATATGCTTTATCAGACTTGGGAACGCTTTGGGCTATCAGGTCAGTTTCAGTTGCATCTATGATCGACAGCTTTTTCATAGAAACGCTGGAGGCTAACCGACGTAGTTATGGTATCGAGTTAAAACAATTACAGAAGTCATTCCAAAGGGGTCAAAATGACAGTGATTTGTTGATCCACACACTTTATCACACATTGTTCTCTGATCAGGGTTACTAGAGTGGCTGTCAGACCTCTTACGTCATAGTTTTTACACATAGATGCCCTTCATATTCTATGAAAAGTCCAGAGAAAATTGATTTTGATCTTAATTTATCTATTAACAATAATGTAAGTTCACATAAACTAGCACACCTGCATACATTTGTGTGTCACAGTTAAAAACAGTGAACGCAGTAGGAGTGAGCTACAGCTGCTCTCTCTAAGCAAGAACTTACAAAGGCTTAAATGACTTAAATAAATGCTGTATCAGACTTTGATATCTAACTTGGGAATGCTTTGGGCTATCAGGTCAGTTTCAGTTGCATATGTGATCGCAGCTTTTTGATAGAAACGCTGGAGGCTAACCGACGTATTTATGCTATTGAGTTAAAACAATTGCAGAAGTCACTACAAGCGGTCAAAATAACAGTGATTTGTTGATCTATCGGTCCACAGACTTTTATCATGCATTGTTCTCTGATCAAGGTTCATAGAGTGGCTGTCAGACCTCTGACACATAGATGCCCTTTATATGCCCTTTACACATAGATGCCCTTTATATTTTGTTAAAGTTTCACGATAAAAAAATGTCTAAAATTAATTGGAAAACTTCATCAGGACATGGCTGTAGCTTCTGTATAGCACTAAGAATAAGTCTCATTTAAAACGTACTTACTACAGCGTGTGAACAGCCAAGAAAGATGAATGAAGCATATTTAAACCAGCTACCAATCTAGTGTGAACACAGTGTAACCAGCCAGCACTCTAGTGTAAACACAAACTCTATTGAAAAATTAATCAATGTGCTGAATAGTTTAAGGAATCCACACAGTAACTGGAGTGCATTGTGACGTCAGAAATATGCTTTTCTAACTTTTTAAAAGCAAACAAAAAAAGCATCCTGTTACATTTTGACTCTACTTGTATTTATTCACATTGCTGCAATGTTTCTGCAGTGATTTTTAAATGCTAAAATATTGGATCATTTCTAATCTGTACTTATAATCAGATTTGAAGCTTACAATTAGATAGATAGATAGATAGATAGATAGATAGAGAGATAGATAGATACTTCATTGATCCTGAAGGAAATTTAGCAGCCAGGAGCAAAACAAAGTACAATACACGGTACAAAATACAATAAGGTATATAACACAGTATAAATAAAGAAGAATAAAGAACTTCAATAGTCAAAAAGAACATATGAATAAAAACTATACACCCTCACTGAAGGTAAAAAAGGTAGTGCAGTAATAGATTAGGTAATGTGTAAGAGAAAAACGGATATCAGCAGATACATGACAGTACTGTGATATTTATTAAAAAATAAATAAACGTGCAAAGATTGTATTTAAGTAAATGTTAAATAGTGTTAAATACTGTCCAGGAGTGCAAATGTACAGGATGTACAGCAAAGTGTCAAATAGTGTCCAGGAGTGCAAATATACAGGATGTACAGCAAAGTGTCAAATAGTGTCCAGGAGTGCAAATGTACAGGACATACAGCAAAGTGTCAATAGTGTCTATGAGTGCTGACATAAGATGTCCAGTAAAGTGTCAATAGTGTCCGGGAGTGCAGATGTACAGTAATGTGATTACAGGAGAAATAAAAATAAACTGTAATTTGAATTAAGGGACTTGTTCCTCATCTGTCCTCCTTCCTATTCCGGCTCCACTGGGAGGAATTGAAGAGTCTGATGGCTCTCGGGACAAAGGATCTCCTGAGTCTGTCTGTAGAGCAGCTCTGTGACAGGAACCTGTCACTGAACTTGCTCCTTTGTTCCATGATGATGGTGTGCAGTGGGTGACCATCATCATCCATAATGGAGAGCAGTTTGTGCAGTGTCCTCCTCTCTGCTACCGTAGTCACAGAGTCTAGCTCCACACAAACCACGGACCCCGCACGTCTGACCAGCTTGTCTAGACGCATCTCGTCTCTCTTTTTCATGCTACCTCCCCAGCACACCACAGCATAGAAAAGACAGCTGGACACCACCGTCTGATAGAATATAGACTGTTTTGAAAAATTATGTTTTGAAAAATTATGTAATTCATCAAACCAACTTGTCAGATGTCGTAAAGATTTATATGTAATTCAATCAAAGAGGTGTGGTGTACTTCTGTAGTACTCAGGGGCTGAATGATTGGTGATTGAGTTAATCTGACACACCAGTAATGATGTATGGCCTTAAATGACTGGTGATATGCCATATCAGACTTCGAGGTCTAACTTGGGAGCGCTTTGGGCTATCAGGTCAGTTTCAATTGCATCTGTGATCGCCAGCTTTTTTATAGAAACGCTGGAGGCTAACCGACGTATTCATGGTATTGACTTAAAACAATTGCAAAAGGCACCACAGGGAGTCAAAATGACAGTGATTTGATGATCTATCGGTCCCCAGACTTTATCACGCATTGTTCTCTGATCCAGGTTAATAGAGTCAGACCTCTTACGTCATAGGTTTCACACATAGATGCCCTTTATATTTGGTCAAATTTTCATGATGAAAAGTCCAGAAAATTGTCTACAATTAATTAGAAAACTTAATTTCTCGATTAATTAAGATTTTCTTTGTATCTTTGTTTGGATGTTTTATTTGCAATCACTGCATCATTCTAATGAACTCCAGTCACTATCTATTCATTTACTTTACTCTGCAGTTAATTGTTACTAAATTTAGTAGATATTAAAACAGACAATTTACAGAAAATTTAATAACTACTCGACAGTATCTGACCCGCAAGCCATTTGGTCAGATTCTGAAAAAAGAGTGTAACTGCTGCTCTACATCAAATTTGAAACAATTAGCCAGGATGTGAAATACTTTACAGCCTAACTAAAACAAAATAACGCTAAGATTATTCTGGCAAATACTGAAAAATCGATGGTGTTAAATAAAAGGAGATGTTTTCATATCCTTTCAAGCATCTGTCAGTGAGGATGGTGATGTAACTTTCTATTTGCCACCTTTTTTTTATGTTCCCTTCCACCTTAAATGCTTGTTTGTTCAGCTGTCAGAGTTTAGTTGCAGAATCAAAGTAATAAGTCCTTACTGATCTGTGTACGTTGGGGAGGACACTGTAGAGGACACATGCGCTGCACGGACACTGTAGAAGTTGTTGGTCTGCACATTTCACTCCAGACAGTTTCTTAAACATTGGACAAAATACACACATCAGCCTGTAAGTAGCAGCCATGCTGTGTGATTTTATCTACTGTTTGACTGTTAAAGCCAGAACATCAAGTTTCATAGTGAGTATCTTTAATTTACTTTTAGTTAAAATCAATGTTTATTTTATTTTTCTGCCTATCTGTTTGGACATGTTACGTCTATGTAATCATCACAGTGTAAACCAGGAAATCAGAGCAGAGCTCATCAAATGATTCATATCAGTATTTGGCCCCCTTGAACTTTTCAACCTTTTGCCACATTTCAGGCTTTGAACATAAAGATATAAAAAATTGTAATTTGTAATGAAATGTATTGGATATTTTAAACTTTTTTTAGAAATAAAAAACTGAAATTTGAGTGGGGCGTGCAAAAAAAACCGCCCCCTTGCGTTAATACTTTGCAGCACCACCTTTTGCTGTGATTACAGCTGCAAGTCGCTTGGGGTATGTCTCTATTAGTTTTGCACATCGAGAGACTGATATTTTTGCCCATTCTTCCTTGCAAAACAGCTGGAGCTCAGTGAGGTTGGATGTAGAGCGTTTGTGAACAGGAGTTTTTAGCTCTTTCCATAGATTCTCGATTGGATTCAGGTCTGGACTTTGACTTTCCAGCACCTGGATACGTTTACTTGTGAACCATTCCATTGTAGATTTTGCTTTATGTTTTGGATCATTTTCTTGTTAGAATATAAATCTCCGTCCCAGTCTCAGGTCTTTTGTAGACTACAACAGGTTTTCTTCCAGAATGGTCCTGTATTTGGCTTCATCCATCTTCCCATCAATTTAACCATCTTCCCTGTCCCTGCTGAAGAAAAGCAGGCCCAAACCATGATGCTGCCACCATCATGTTTGACAGTGGGGATGGTGTGTTCAGGGTGATGAGCTGGGTTGCTTTTACGTCAAACATAACATTTTGCATTGTGGCCAAAAAGTTCGATTTTGGTTTTTGGTTTCACCTGACCAGAGCACCTACTTCCACATGTTTGGTGTGTCTCCCAGGTGGCTTGTGGCAAACTTTAAACGAGACTTTTTATGGATATCTTTGAGAAATGGCTTTCTTCTTGCAACTCTTTCATAAAGACCAGATTTGTGCAGTGTACGACTGATTGTTGTCCTATGGACAGATTCTCCCACCTCAGCTGTAGATCTGTGCAGTTCATCCAGAGTGATCATGGGCTTCTTGGCTGCATCCCTGATCAGTCTTCTCCTTGTTTGAGCTGAAAGTCTTGGTAGATTTGCAGTGGTCTGATACTCCTTTCATTTCACTATGATCGCTTGCACAGTGCTCCTTGAGATGTTTAAAGCCTGGAAAATCTTTTTGTATCCAAATCCGGTTTTAAACTTCTCCACAACAGTATCACGGACCTGCCTGGTGTGTTCCTTGGTCTTCATGATGCTCTCTGCACTTTAAACAGACTATCACAGAGCAGGTGCATCTATATGGAAACTTGATTACACACAGGTGGATTCTATCATCAGTCATCTAGGTCAACATTGGATCATTCAGAGATCCTCACTGAACACTGGAGTGAGTTTGCTGCACTAAAAGGAAAGGGGCTGAATAATATTGCATGTCCCACTTTTCAGTTTTTTATTTCTAAAAAAAGTTAAAAATATCCAATGAATTTTGTTCCATCCCACTTTGTTGATTCTTCACAAAAAATTACAGTTTCATATCTTTATGTTCAAAGCCTGAAATGTGACAAAAGGTTGAAAAGTTCAAGGGGGCTGAATACTTTTGCAAGGCACTGTATATATATATATATATATATACATCAATTCAGTTAAAGGATTTGGAGGCTCAGCCTGTACTAGGGAGGTCTGGGAGTGGGGTCTGCCAGAAGGATGTTTTGTAACGGCTATTTTGTCCATTTTGAGCAGAAACAACAAGAACAAAGATCAAAATGGCAATATGGTCAAATTGGCACATAGCAGATCTGTCACTCTGTATTTTGTATTAAACACAGAGCTAATAAAACTTAAATAATAAATACTTCTACTTACTTACTAACCCAGGTACTGAGGTCAAGGAATAATATATCTCCTCTCCTTTGGATAAGCTGCAGCTTCTTAATATATAATTCAAATGCACGGACTGTAGGTCAGTCTCAGTTGGTGTGATAAGAGTGTGAGTGTATGTGTAACAGTATGTGGTAAATACTGGAGTCCCTGTTTCTAAACACTGTAGATAATTATGTAAACAAATACTGAATAACATACACATCATTTTGAAGAGATGTATGCTTATTTGGGAAAGAGAGCTAAATAAAGCCCCCTTAGTAAGTGGTCAGTGACACCCCTGGGGATTCTTCCAAATTAGAACCCCCATTTGGATCGATTGCAAAACAACTGTTCTGTGGACAGTTCTTTAAAGGAATCGTTGTGCATTTTATTCAGAGTATTGTGAAGGAACAGGTTTTTTACTGTTTTGAGTAAAGTATGTGAGGAAAACATGTAAATTATTGTCCCCATTAAGCCACCATGTGCTACCGAGGTGGTAAATAGAGATTAAAGAAAAAACTCCAATGTATTTCTGTAAACATCTGTCCATTAAACGTGGAGCCGTAACCAAGGGGTTATTTCCTTTCCCATGCTCAGGGACGATTTAAAATCAAACAAAGTGCACAAACAAAACAGGAAAACATGGCCTGCTTTGTACAAAACAAATCACAGGCTTTGTGCTGCGGTGCTTTTATTCGCACGATTCGCCCAGTTTGTAGTTGTACATAATTTTTTTTCAATGTTATTATAATCTTGTTTCCAGAAATGTTGGGATGCTGGGAAAACATCAGGAAAACAAAATGAAATGAGGTGCAAATCATTTAATCATATATTTACTTGAAAATGATGAAACTGTGAAATGTTATGTTTCGTATGTTAAGTATGTGCACATTTTCATTTTTTAAGAAGTTGGCACAGGAGCAACAAAAGACCGGTAATGTTGTGTTATGCTAAAACACCCCACAAACATCAGCACCTTCTCTGGAGCTGAACTCATTTAAGATGGACTGAGGCGAAGTGGAGAAATATCCTGTGGCATGACGAATCAAATTTGAAAGGCTTTTTAGAGGTCATGGACACAGCACCCTCCTGGCTAAGGATGAAAGAGACCATCCAACTTGTGAGCACAAATCAAAGGCCAACATCCATGATGGTTTGGGCGGAGGGGGCGGGGGTGTGATCATTAGTGCGCATGACACGCACAACTGTGAAGGCACTATTACTGCTAAATGATATATACGGGTTTAAGATCAACATGTGCTGCCATCCAGATGATGTCTTTTTCACAGAAGGTCTATTCTGTACCTATTACACCAGCATGGCTCCATTGTTAAACAGCCTGAACTGTTGAGGAGCCTGAAAATATTCGGCACATTATGACATACAGGAGCCTGAACTGTTGAGCAGCTGAAATTGTATATCAAACAAGAATAAAGGAATTTTACTTTCACATCTATATCGGTTATTCTTCTTCACTGTTCTTAAACATTTACAGGGTGTGGTAACAAGAAGAGGTAATGAACTCAGTGGTAAACAGTGGTAAAAGTGTTTCTGGCATCAAATTTAAAATGAGGACATACATTTAAAAAAACATTAGTTTCAACATTTGAACATCTTTGCGTATTTGCAGTTAAATACAGAGTTTAAGTGATTTGCACATCATTGCATTCTGTTTGTTATACTTATTTCAAAGAGCATTCCAATTTCTTTGTGAACAGGTTTGTACGTCATGTTGGTCGCTGCCAGCCAGGCAGCCAGTCCTTCAAATGCACTGATGTATGGTAAAAATATGTGTGATCTTTTAAGTCAATCTTTCAGATTGTTTATGGAATTAAATGGAAACAATAGACGTCATGTTCTGTGGTCCACAGAAGAAAAGTACCAGCCAGATTGTTACCAGCCACAGTGTAAAGTTCAAAAGCACCTGGTGTAACGCTGGGGGAGACTGGAGAGGCGGATACACACGCAGATGAGGTTTACAGGCTTTAATAGCGTCCATAGTGATGAAAACATGAAAATACACAGCAATCAAACAGCAATGACACAGGCCCAGAGAGGGGCAAGGGTGCAGGGTGGATGATGAGATGAAGAGGGAGGAAGATTCAAGATTCAAGAGTTTTATTGTCATGTGTACAGCAGAACAGGCAGTTACACTGTACAATGAAATTCTTACTTTGCTGCTCCTCCATTTACCAATAGATAAAGATAACAAAAGAAATAATAAAAAATATATACAAAGTATAACAATATAAGTCAAAGTAGATAAAAGTATTTTTATAGTTAAAGAATAAAAAATAAAAGTTATGTGTGCTTTTATGTGCAAGTATGAAGAGCAGCAGCCATAAAGTGCAAGTTGCAAGTAACAAATGTAAACAATGTTTTGTGCGAGTAGTGAATGTAAACAGTATTCTGACAGTACAGTGAGTGTAAGGTGCAGTTTAAATCAGACCAGTTAAAACCAGTTCAGATAGTAGTGGTTGGAGAGGTAGTGCGTGAGGTGTTCACAAGCCTGATGGCTTGTGAGTAGAAACTGTTTGTCAGTCTTGTGGTCCTGGACTTCACACTCCTGTAACGTCTGCCTGAAGGTAAACGTGTGAAGAGTGTGTGCTGGGGGTGTGTACTGTCCCTGATTATGTTGTGGGCCCTCCTGGTGACCTGGTGTGGTAGATGTTCTGTAGTGAGGGGAAGGCTGCTCCTGAGATGGACTGTGCAGTTTTGATCACACGCTGAAGAGCCTTTCTGTCCTGAGCAGTAGAGTTTCCATACCAGACGATGATGGAGCTGGTAAGAACACTCTCAATCATACTCCTGTAGAAGGTGCTGAGAATTTTGGTTGGCATACCAAATTTTCTCAGCCTTCTTAGAAAGTACAGTCGCTGCTGGGACTTCCTGATGATGATCTGAGTGTTGTGGGACCAGCTGAGATCCTCACTGATGTGAATGCCAAGGAACTTAAAGGTTTTCACCCTCTCCACCTCAGTCTCCCCTATGTACAGGGGTGTGTGTAGCTCTCGCTTCCTCCTTGGATCAACAATCATTTCCTTGGTCTTGTCTGCATTCAAGGAAAGATTGTTGTCATGACACCAGGCCACCAGCTCAGCCACCTCCTTCTTGTACGCTGTCTCTTCCTCACCAGTGATCAGTCCAATGACTGTAGTATCATCAGCAAATTTGATGATGCTGGTGTTGTTCTGGGAGGCCACGCAGTCGTATGTGAAGAGCGTGTACAGAAGGGGGCTCAGCACACAGCCTTGAGGGACCCCTGTGCTCACTGTTCTTGTGCTGGATGTGCAGCTGCCGACTCTGACTGACTGGGGTCTGTCTGTTAGAAAGTTCAGCACCCAGTTGCAGAGGGCTGGTGTCAGTCCGAGGGTGAGGAGCTTTTCTGAGAGTCTGTGTGGGATGACCGTGTTGAATGCTGAACTGTAATCAATAAAGAGCATTCTGACATATGTGTCCTTGCCCTCCAGGTGTGTGAGGGCTCCAGGTGTGTGAGGGCTTTGTGAAGAGCAGCGTTGATTGCGTCGTCTGTAGACCGGTTTCGACGGTATGCGAACTGTAAAGGATCTATAGAGTTGGGAATGGTCTTCTGGATGTGAGTCATGACTATCCTTTTGAAGCACTTCATCATGACTGAAGTGAGTGCAACAGGGCGATAGTCATTTAGGCATCTCACATTACCTTTGGGAGGTGCACGATGGTGGTGGTCTTGAAACAGGATGGCACAAAAGCTTGTGTGAGTGACAGATTGAATATGTCTACAAACCGTCAGCTAGTTCTGATGAGCAAACCCTGAGCGCACGCCGGGGATGTTGTCTGGGCCTGCTGCTCTGTGTGGGTTGATTCTCATCAGGTTCCTGCACACATCCACTGTTGTTACAATGAGTGATGGGTTCTGTATGCTCTCCTTGGCCGCAATGTCCTTCAGTTGGTCAAGTTTGAGGACATTGAAGCGAGCATAAAACTCATTCAGCTCATCAGGCAATGCAGAATGGCTGGTTGTGAGTGCCCTGCTTGTTTGTTGATGGTTGGTGATACGGTGCAGTCCTTGCCACATGCGCCGGGAGTCTGCTGTGGTGTAGTAGCCCTCCAGCTTCAGCCTGTACTGTCTCTTAGCTTCTCTGATAGATCTATGCAGGTCGTATCTAGACCTTTTGTAGTCATCAGCGTTGCCAGAGAGAAATGCAGTCTGGCGAGCATGTAGCATGGACCGAACTTCACCATTTATCCATGGTTTTTGGTTGGAGTACTTTATGCAGCGCTTTGAAGATAATGGTTTTGACAATGGTTTCAATGCAGCTGCTGATGTAGCCAGTTACCCCAGAAGCATAGTCCTCTAGATCAACAGAACCATCCTCTCTCACAGCAGCGGTTCTAAACACATCCGGGTTTGTACTGTCAAAGCAGTCCTGAAGCACTGAATCAGTTTCTTCATTCCACACTTTAACAGTTTTACTCACTGGAGGTGACCGCTTGAGGAGTTGTCTGTATGCTGGGTAGAGGAATACGGAGATGTGATCGGACTGATCGGCACAGCTCTGTAGACTTGGTTGAGTAAGTTGTTCTCCCTCGTCGGGAAGCTCACGTGCTGATAGTACTTGGGGAGGACAGTCCTCAGGTTGCAAAGATTAAAGTCACCGGCAACAATAAACACGGAGTCCACGGTGAACGGAGTGAGTGTCTAGCTGGATCGCTGATTCTGGCGTGTTGCCACAAAGCCAGGTTTATGTGAAGATCAGAGCACAGCACTCTCTGATCTTACGCTGAGCTGTTATTCTGGTTCTCAGCTCATCCAGCATGTTTTCGAGGGAGCGAACATTAGCTAGCAACAGGCTAGGTAGTGGTGGCTGCGTAGCTCTCGCCTTTAGCCTAGCATGTAGCCCACCTCTCTTGCTCCGCTTCCGTCTTGGCCGCTCTGTTCGTCGGCTGCGCCGCTCACCCGAGGCCGGTGCTGCTGGGCCTTGCGCGGAGCTGGTGGAGTGCGAGTGCGAGCGTAACAGAAAGCTGAAGTCAGAAAGGCTAAAGGTAAGTTCATGTCGAACTTTACCAATCCCCAGGAGTGCCTCTCTACTGTAGCTAAATGTTCCGGATGTATACTGTACATTTAAAATAAATACTAAAGATAAAATAAATAATAAATAACGTTGGCTACCGGAGGAACACACAAAGACGTCTGCCATGGTGGGCGCCATCTTGTAGCCAACAAGAAGTCAAGGGAGGAAGACAATGAAAGGACAAATGGGGGGATGAACAGACGAAAGAGGAGGACAATACCATAGGACAAAAACGAAACACTGGAAAGGACTCAACGAGAACACGACAGAGCACAAGACAACAGACCAGACAGGAGCCAGGGCAGGGGGTAAAACACAGAGACCAGGACAGAAACGAACAAAACAACAGGGACAGGAACCCAGACAACGACAGGGACAGGGAAACACAAAAGTCCAGGGCCCGGAACTGCCAGAATGGGGAACAGTACAGAATGGGCGGGCGGGAACAGCAGTTTCGGGGGCAGTCCGAGACCCCGAGTCAGGAACGGCCCGTGGGACAGAGACAGACAGGGGCACCGCCTGGATAGCAGGGACAGGAACAGACCTGGTATATTTAATATAAGTAAATCAGTATGTGTGCATGCAGTATAATTACATGGAAAACCAAGTGCCTCATGTTGTGTTGTGTTAGTAAATGCTCTCCAGTAAACAGACAGAGGCTGTAGTTACTGGTAGAGTGATTGAGTGACTGAGCGCAAAACTTTGTCAAAAAGATGTAAAAAGCATAAGAATAGCTTACATTAGAGATCAAATGTTGAATGCCTGTTTGCTTGTGACGCACAAGCTGTCATGCACTATTCTGTCATACGTCAGTGTCTGATAACCTACACTTGATTTTAGCCCTCTCTCCCATCAAGGGAGCTAGACTGATTTTATTTTGGTTCGTCCTTGACTAAATTGGTGCCATTCTCCCTCCATTTGCCTGTGAGGGTCCCAAGATCTTGGCTGTGTTTATGGTGAAAGGCAGTGCACTGTCAGTGCCTGCTGAGGTGTGGTGTGATTTGGCAGAGCAAGTGGACAGAGTGATGGATGATCCAAACCACAGCAGACATGGAGCTTGCTTTCAGTCGTCTATGAAAGCACATTCATTATAAACACCTGCATTCTTCTTCATGTTATTTCAAAAGGGATCACGTTTGAATGAATATTTATGGACAGTGAGTCAGAGGAAGTGGACGATGCAAATTCGCCTTAACGCTTGCTTATTGAAATCTGCACACCCCACACCCTTAAAGATGTAGATTCATAATTAATGGATACAGTACTGTGCAAAAGGCCGTGGCCAACCTCCATGTATTTAAATTTCCGGTCAGAACCGAGGTGAGCTGGTAGAAAAAACTGCCCTCATCTGATAAACAGTACTTAAAGCTTTCATCTCTGAGAGAGAGAAGAAAATCAATCTCCGCTCTCTGAAAATCTGAAAACATCACCAGTTTCTGGCCATCCTTCCACTGTGAGGAGACAACGTAATGATCTGGTCTGCAAAACACGATGGGTTATTGAGAATAAGAAATAGAAGAAAAGTTTATAAATCAAATAGAGAAGCTACAGCTGTTACAGAAAAGTGAGGGTGGCTCTAATGCTATGGCTGCTTGGTATATAAACACACCAAATATAGATAAATACTAATTAGAGATGAAAGGATCGAACGGCCATGTATCGGTATCCGCCAATTTTTAATCAAAATATGTGATCGGTGATCGGCCGGTCTCGAGAGCTGATCGATGGCGGTGAAAAAATTAGCCTAATTTCTGTATTTCTGTATTTACAGCTAGCGTTTCATCCAGGAAGAGGAGCCCTGCGTGAAACCACCTCCTGCCAGGTCCCTGTAATTCCTATCTGAACCACTAGGTGGAAATACATACCCTTTTGTTTTCGTCAGACTGACTAAAGCAGCGGCCTCGCGAGAAAAAGTTTAAGCGTTCACCGCACGTCCGGAGAGAAAACATCGTCTGTCTGGCAGTTTGTTACTGTATGTGACCCAGACTCATCCAGGACAGTTTATAACATCTGTAATTAGTAAAATCAGCGTCTCTCGCGGAGGAACCAAGACAAAGACTTACAACACGCAGCTGAATACAGTGAGTATCAGCAAACAGCGGAGCTAGCACGAGCAGCCCAGAGAACCATGCATACCAGATCAACCAGATCATACCGGTACAGCAGCAGCAACAGCCAGAGAGCTAAAGGAACCACAGCCAGAGTGATTGAGTTTATAGTTCTAGATAAGCAGCTCTTCTCGGCTGTAGAAGACGTTCATTCTGCTGCTTAATATTCCTCCTGGATTCCCGCTCTGCTGTTCCTATGTCACGCATACGACTGTTCTTGACACTAACTTACTTCCGAACTCCATTTCCCAGAATGCACATCCGGATGATGTCACACCCACATGTTCGCCTCAAGCCAATCATGCACCTGTTCCACGATCAGCCTCACCGGAATTCTAATACGCACAGCTGTTTGTCATTACGTTCACACCATATAAGCTTTACACACACACACACACAGCGCGAGGTTTTGCCAAACTATTGTTGCAATTCCGAGCGTTTTCCCTTGTGGTCTTGTTTGTCTATCCTGGTTTTGACTTATTCCGTTTTCTGACTATTCTCCTTCTTGATTTCTCCTTCTGGTTGTGGTTGTCTGTGTCTTACTCTCCCTTGGCTCTGATCTCCCTTCCGTACTCTCGACTCTCCCCTCGGATCTCCCTCATGATTTGGTCGCCTCGCTCTCTGCTTTTCTGGTTACGACTTCTGCCTGTCTCCTGGTCTACGATTCTCGCTCAGTCCCGTTTTGTGTTTGTTTGTATCTTGCTGCTCTGTCACTCTGCTGATCTTAATAAATCCAACGTAACTTTTAGCTCTGCGAGCGTCGTGCTGAGTGCTTTGCCTATGACATCCTAGTAGAAATACTTTTCAGATGTTGCTCCTCCGGATCAAGCGGTTTACTCCCACATAGACCAACTTATAATTTAGTTACAAATATTATGCTGTTTTACATGATCTCATTAAAAATGGTAATAAACCAGTTTCCACCTTGTTTCATGACTTGCTTGTGCTAATAATATGTAGCCCTGCCGTGTCTAATAGCCTCGCCCTCTATCGGTATCGGCCGATCGCGCTGAAAGGTGATCGGCGATCGGAATCGGCCTCAAAAACACTGATCGGTCCATCTCTAATACTAATACAGATGTACTCATGCATTCAAATATGGATGGATACCAATACGAATATATAACAAACCCCGAAGTTATCTTTTACATTTATTACTATTATCACATATTTGTCCAGCAGCATATTATATGTAAATCTAGTATTATTATTAGAATTTTAAAATAATACTAATAATTAAACAAATAAATAAATAAATAAAACTTTTTTTTCTCCCCCGTTTTGCGCATTCCATGCTTATGGTTGTTGTTTGTTGTCCTTGTCTCAATTGGTTTATCTGTTTTAAGAGAAAAAAAGAAAAGAAGAATGGGCTGACCAGTCCAGAGTCCAGAATCCAGAACTCAACATGGCTGAATGTGTTTGAAATAAGTCATCTCTAGTTAGATGTTGTATTTAGTTATTACGGACATTTATGGACTCTAATTGAGTATAAAACCTTTACGTCTTATGGAGGTTCTTTAAACTTTCTTCACATTTTATTTACCAAATGGTTCTCAAAAGTCATATACAAAAGTCATATGTTTAGGCACCCCATTATGCTGATTAAAAAAAAAATTAAAATAAGTTGCCAGAAAAAGAACTTTCATTTTTCAGAGTATAATAAATATGATGCCTCTCTCCGTTGAGTACACCAGGTTCTTTGAGTAGGAGAGTGTTAATTGTTTAGAAAGTAGTTAGGTTTGCGTCATCCATTAACAGATGTCAGTGTTCATGCTTTCCAAACAGATGCTCATGATTAATTTTCGCCTCTCCACTACCGCAACTCCACGAGCATCTCCTGAGTCATAGTGTGGTAGTGTTTCATCTCATTCCAGTGCTTCAGCAGTCATTAATTCACCTCCTACTATAAAATTGCAACTTTTTTTATTTTGTATTTATAAAAGTATATCATATTACTAATAACACCTACATATATTACTGAAAACATATATGCATTAGTCATTTGTATGTCACTAAACTAATGGTTCAGTAACAACTATATGATTAATAACTTTCATGATCAAACTACTAGACTATGAAGTCAGTGGTTATAGGGCGTGCTATTACACATTCTGTCCAGTGACAGTTCTATTAAAAGATTTGATCTGAGTAACAATTGAAGTGATCACATGAGTGAAAATAAAACTCCTTAAGTTTACTTAATAATAGCCATTGTGCAAATAGAACTGTTTAAATATAAATATTTAAATATAATGGCAATTTTACACTTTCATTTAAAAATAAATGTGTTCATAGAAAATATGAAACACCTGTGTTTTTATATGAAATATCGCCCTATCTTTATTCTTGAAAAACATAAACAGGTTGTTTTTATTACTGCACCTTTAGAATATATATATATATATATATATATATATATATATATATATATATATATATATATATATATATATAATTTCTTTATTATAACACACTGTAGAGCAGAAACTGTGGGAAAATCATATATATAACATTTTATGTTAGCACATTTTATTTTATCTGGGGTTTTTTTGCACAGCTAAAGAGAAAGAAACTGTGTATTGAAATGGGCTGACGACAATGTGTTAACTCAAATTAGCACAATCTGATAGCAAGTCGCAAGCACACTGCACATACACATTCACAACTGCACTTCTCCTCCAACATCAACTCTATCACTATCATCAACAGTGACCAGCCTTCTCATCTTGTAAAGCGACTTCTGCTCTGATTGTCGTGTGAAATGGTGGCAGCCATGGTGGAGTTCAAATGATCATCTGTTCCACTTTAATTATGGGTGAAATGGGAGAGCAGCTGAAAAGTGTAGTTGGATTTCCAGTGTCTAAATGAACAAGAATTGAGGCTAAAATAGCTTTTTGATGGACTCAGAATGGAGTTGTTCAGTGAAGCGCGGATTAGCTTGACCTGATAGACCCTGTCAAACCCTGCCAAACAAGGAGATAAAGATTAGAAAGCGTCCCTTTGACGCACATTCTGATATAGGCCAACTGCTATTAATGATACCCTGCCACTTTCTGCTGAGAACAGCTTTAAACAGCATCACAGAGTAAGAGAACAATTACATTCAGTTGTCATATTAGGGTCTATTATAGTGGGAGACTGTAGTGCCGCTGCCTGCTGTTGACAGCTCCATTAAAAGACATGGCAAAAAATCCATTTAAACACTATGTATCTCTATTTTTATTATATATTTTTATTTCTCTAAATCCCTTAAACACAGCAGCTGCTGTTTACATAGAGTAAACGTTTTACTGTTCACCAGCTTGTTCTGTAAATTTCTAAATGAGTCCCTGTCCTGTGCGATAAGGTGTTCCTGGCCCCACTTTAGTACTGGCCTTGGTATCAATGTCCTATTTTACTTTTTAAAGCAAACTGTATTGAGGTATTTGTTTAAACACAGTTCCTGCAGGTATCTCACATTATTTCATTACTAGTTTCCAGATTTTAGTGTTGACAGTACAGATGATAAACCAGTGAAATTCTAAGACCTGTTTAGAGGAAGGCTCATTCCCTTTTATGGTCTGTCTAGTTTCTCCTTGTCTTGTTTTATCCTGTCGTGTTAGCCCAGCTCCATCCTGTTTGTAGTTTGTAACCACTCTCATGTGTAATCCTTCCTTTTACTACATCTGTGTTTTTCCACCATTCGGCTTTCCTTTGACTTCAATCCATATTAGAATTTGTATCTAAAACATGTGCAGGAGAGCAGCTCTAAATGTTCTCTCCTGTGTTCTGTCTTCAGCTTCACAGCTTCTTCAGAGTTTAGAAATATTCCCCTGCAAAATCCCACACTCGAGCTGAGTGTTTATAAATACTGCTCATTATTTATTCATTGCCTTTTATTTGCTATTTAGAAATACTGTTCAGGCGTTTCAGATAGACTGGCGACCTGACCATGGTGTACCCTGACTTCGCCCAATGACGCTGGGATTGGCTTCAGCCCCCCGTCAACCTGACTAGCAGGATAAACTGGAAAATAATGAATGATGGATGAATGGATAGATGTTTCAGATAACCATTACTTAAACCAAACTTAATTTACAGAGATTTAAATGGAATGAGATGATGTTTTATATCATTGCCTCTTTAGTTTCAGAGATTTTAATATGCACTTTATACACATACAAATGTGTTTATGTTCTGTGGATGTATAGCTTGTGTTTGGACATGTGAGTGTGTACGTGCTAAGCATGAATTTGACAGATTATTGGTTGCTATTTGTCATGTTTTAGGAATCCATAATATGGTTATGCAACAATACTGAAGAAAAGCAACCCCGTCTCCTGACAGTGTCACCCTCACAGTGGGAAAGTCATTTCTACACCACTAAGACGTCTTCTTTTTCGCTGACAGTATTTTGGATGGTCAGTTTTTACTTCGGAATGGCTGATGGTGTTTATTGGGATGGTTCTGGGACCTTTTGCCCTCAACAATGTGTAGACGTTTCATGACGAATGGACCAAAAATGACCCAAAATGACTTTAAAAAAGTCTGATTGAATTGACTTAGTAAAGTATGTTTTTCCTTCTCCTGTAAAGTTGTCATTTGAGAGATGCAAGGTTTGGTTCCAACAGCAGTAAAATGTGGAATATGTGCAATAAGTTTTTCTTACAGTGAAACAAATCTACATGGCTCGTCTTTTACTGCTAGAGCAGCTGTATCCACCTTAATGCTTTCATATAGGTACTCAAATAGACCCACTATATTATGACTAGTATAAGTGAGACTGCAGACGAGTGTTTGATATTGCTGAGTCATTTTCAAAATGTTCAATTCTTCACTAAAGATGAATACTAGGAATTTCCTGTTCTGCCTTCAAGTACCATGAGTAGATCCCTAAAGTAGCATACCAGAACAACAAAAGACCAGTTGTGCACTGTTTCCTCTGACTGCTGTTGTTGAAAAAGCAGATACATATATCTGCTATACACATATCTACACATATCTTTATACGCTATAAAAAGTAGTTCAGATGACCTCCAAACAAAATAAAAATTAAGTTATATGATATTGTCAGATTTTTATTTGCAGTCATCTTTTTATTGATTGTTATGATTGATGTTTGATCAAATAATAAAAATCTAAATTCAATCTCTGGCAAATTACTTATTTTGTAGTTGGGTTAGGAAGACATCATTCTAGATTTGGAGGAGAGTATCACAATTCTTCCTGATATTGCTGCAGTCTTCACTCTTTAATCACATACAGCCACAAGAACCTTAGTGAGGTCAAGTACCGATATTGGATGATTAGTTCTGGATCACAAGCACCACTCCCGCTCATCCCAGAGACACTGGATGTTTCTCCATCCCTCCAGAGAACACAGGCCCGCTGCTTAACAGCCCAGTGATGGGGGCTTTATACCCCTTTTGCTGATGCTTTGCATTGTTCAAGGTGACTTCAAGCACAAGAGTGTCTCATTGACAATTCCATCAGAGGAAGCCATATGAAAAGTGAAGGAGTCTGAAATTCAGATATTCTGCAATAGTTGTTACAAGATCTGAAATGATTGAACACAAAAATTGAAAAAGTTGAAATTGTTTTTATAAACATGAAACATTGAGGCAGAGCTGGACCGTAAAAAAATAAAACAATGCAAGTAATAGGAGAGAGCTCTCACTGAACCCTGAACTCATTTATTAAGTTGTGAAATGTTAGTAAACATTTTTTGAACAGATAATATTTTTGCTTTATAATTTAACAAAGTAAAGCTGTTACTATGAAACTTGCAGTCACACAGCATGGATGGTGCAGGATGCTGATGGGATTGTGATGCTAATAAAGGTGGAACTGCTCCTCTCTTCAGTCTCCTTAGTGTAAAACTCTGAGTAAAGCTGGTCTGATTGGGTCCAAGGTTTGAGAAACTGTGTGGAGTAAAACATACAGAGACTGAAATTCGTGGCAGTGAAGTTGGCTCCCTGTTCACCAGCTTGTTCTGTACCTTTTTGGCAAATAGGATAACTACCTAAAGACAAGTGTGGTTTAAAGAAATGTCTCACATTGTGGGTTAGCTGCAAAACACGTTCTCATCTTGACTGAACTGAATGTACTCCTGTTTTTGTTTATGGATAAATTACAGATTTTCATGAATTCAGGGTTAAAACAATCAGGCTAACGCCTTACTAAGGTCAAAACATGCCTCATCATTTGTTGGTGTAGCTGTTGTAGTCCATAGCAGTGCACCAGTATACTATGCATGCAAAGAAACAACTCTTCTAAAAGAAAGATAATCTGTTTGTAGGATGACCAATATTTAGTGTTACATCTTTAAGGATAATAAAGAATTTAAATACAGGCACTTAATGATGTTTGCTAGTGATATTAACAAACTAACTAACAAAGCCCAAAGGATTAATGACACAGCTAAAACACAGTGGACACATAAGGACCTGCCAAATAGAAACTGAATAGCGTTAAGTGAGGTGGAGCAACCAGGACTGTGATTAAGGCAACTGAGAATCAAGAATTCTCAGAAATGGTAAACAATGGTAAACAATGAACTTGGCACTCTGAGGACAATGGCTTTAAAAAAGACTGACAAGTCCAGTGAATTTATTTGAAGTTTTGCATGCAAAGCACTATTGATACTCAATACGGAGAGTAGAGCACATAACATAACCTGTCCTGTATCACATATGACAAAACAAAACAGAGTTTGGAATTTTGAAGTTTAATAATGATTTTTGGAGTTCAGTTAAGCATCCGTTTTAATAAACCATAGCCCACCACCTGAAGAGGCTGTCGAGTGTCAAGCAAACACAGCCATGTCATGTATAATAAATGTGGGCATCTGATTCATCAAAAATAACCTGAATAATTTAAAGCAGTTTTTCACATTTTAATTTCCCAGGTGGTATATTCTACTGACTCTACACAAACACTTTCCAATCTAATGAAGCACGAAGCTCAATGCTACTGGGGCCGATTTAACTAGGTATGTTAAACCCGCCTACAGCTCGCCTAACTCTGACTCTACTGAGGCTTTTCTTCTTCCATGCAACCCAACAAATTCCCTGGAAGACATAAAGCCTGAAGTGAAAACTACAGTGATGGCATTTTACTTTACATGTTCCTGCATGAAACAGTGTCAGATCCTCATACAATATGTAGTATATGACTCAGAGAACATTAGGAAAAAATAAAACACAGCTTTTAAATGATCTGTTCATTTACTGAAGAAAACTAGTGAACTAGAAACTTTCCCCATAAACTTAATAACCGTCGTGCCACTCAGGGGCATCATTAGAGATTTACAGATGAGGGGCTCAGCTTGACATGGGGGTCTGGGGCATGCTCCCCCACAGTTAATGTTTTAAAAAGGTCCCAAGATATCTGTTTATCATGAACGTTTGGAGAAGCAGTGGAAAACGTATTTTAAAAATTGCTATTTGGTGAAGCTGCCACACACAAGATCAGTTTCTTCATAGTGCATTATACTACATCTGCTATTCAGGTTACAGAACAACCAAAGGCAGTAAAGTAATACACAGATTATAGGTCAGTTCAGTCCCTGGTCTAATGTTTAATAATGAGCAGCAGAGGTAAAGGCACAAGAAAGCTCAACAAACTAATCAAGAAGGCTGGTTCAGGTTTGGGACACTTACTTGTAGGTTTAGAGATGGTGGTGGAAATGAGGTCACTTAGTAAAATCACTGCTGTACCGGACAACATATCACACCCCCTCCATGACCAAAGAACACTACAGAAGATCGTTTGTAGCAACAATCACGCTGTACAATACCTCAGTACCGCGCCAGAACATTATTAAATACTGAGCTGTATCAGGGCGGCTCTCTGAGTACCAGCTGAACACCATCTCTGGGTACCAGCTGGACATTACTACACCTCTTACTCAGATCTATATGCACTGCCACTTTATACATGCACCTCATATTGCACATCCATTTACCATTTAGTTATATATCCTTGCTGTCCAATGAAAAACATGTTGCTCCATTTGTCGATTTTGAACATGCCAGTGGTTGTTTACATTGTGTGAAAATTTCATGATGAATGGACCAATAGAAATGCTGACAAATAGCTTTAAAAGTCCTGTCTATCTATCTATCTATCTATCCATCCATCCATCCATCCATCCATCCATCATCAATCTAGGGGATGAGCTCATAGTGACAACCGACAGCACAACAATATTTTGTGGAAGTTCATGCCAGTGGAAGTTCATGCCACCACCTGGGTGCCAGGACCGTGAGGAGTATTGATGCACATTGTCCATGTGCCTGAAGGATTATGAGTCTGTGAACTGTGTTTGAATCCTGAAGGGCTGAAGGAACAGATATCGATTTGGCCATTGCCATAGGAGAGGCAGGAGCTGGTTTATTTTTGGGATTGTAGGCAAACAGCAGGGTAGAGATCTGCATTGCTGTGTGATTCTGTGGGACTCACAGGTCCCACCACAATATCTTGCGGTGCAGGACTAAATCTTAAAAGTTGGGTGCAGAAGCGGGCAGTTATCCAATCCAGTACATGCGAGAGAGGGACATGTACATATAGTCTATATCAGGTGATTATTGTATACTTATAATTAATGTATAATTAACATACAGAGAAAACATCTAATGAAAAAGAAATGAATAAAAAAATCACATTAACTGCATTACTGAGCTACAGAAATAGTGAAGACTTCAGACAGTCGGTCAGTCAGTGGAAAGTACAGTTGGCACAGTTGACCCAACTATTGGCAAGTCTGACATATGGTGTCGATTTCAGTCGAGATTATTTCAGGAGAAAATTATTTTTTTGTGAATACAGTCAGGCAAATATTGAATGACACTCACCCTCATAGGGAACTGGGGGCAGGAGTGGACTGAGACATCTATGTTGTGGTTGGAGCAGGACAAATGTTGCTGATTATATGAGAGTGTGGAGGTGAGTGGGAGCAGGACGAGTTCTATTGGAAAATGCATACAGGATCAATAAATCTGTCATGTGCAGCCCTCTATATCCTTCACATCTGATGGCAATGACTTTTTTACACAGGGTCAGCTGGATAACTTTTATTATTTATTAAAAGACCTGATTGTTTAAAAAAAAAAAAATAATAATGAAATATATATATATAATGAAATAATGAAAAATATATAAGTAATAAATTTACCAGTAGGTTGCCATTAGTGTTTGTGATTAGTCACACAAAAGATAAGGTTTAATAAAAAAAGGTACAATTTTCTCTTTATGTAAATACACAGTCGAGCTTGTCACAGATATCTGGAGCAATGGGTCCCACAGATGCTCAGTTGGGTTTAAATCTAGTGAATTAGGGGTGTAGGGTAGTACTTGGAAGTCTTGGTCAGCTCTTCCAACCAATGTGGGACATTTCCAGCCATGGGACATTTCGTGTTGTCTTGCTGAAGACAATACATGCTGAAGACAATCAGCATGTATGGGTGTACGTGATCTGCAAGGATGCATTCATACCCAAATCGGTTAAGAGTTCCATCCACATGGATGAGTGGGTCCAGAGAGACACACAAAAACGTTCCCCATAATATAAACTGCTGCCACATATGAACTGCTGTCGTCAAAAGTAAACACAAAACCTAAACTAAAATCATATTTTCTTTAAAAAGTGTATGAGGTCTGACTTATAATACTTTTAGTGTGATTTCACTGAGAGGTGCTTCAGACAAACGGGCCTATGTGCTCACTGACAGATGCAGATTTAGAGCTATTCCAAAACCTGAAAAATGTCTAACCTGAAGTTAGTGTGCAGTCAGCAGATACTTTGAAACTGGGCTATTGTTTTCCCTTCTTTTATGATGCAGGAAAGTTTTCACTGATGAGATGAACTGTAGACTGATAACCTTTCCCCTAGTCAGCCGAACTGAGTGTAAAGAAATCAGCACTGGCTGATATATACAGAGTGAAAAACAAGGGGAGGAGCGACGGTGTGCGGTGGAAAAGTACTCTCGGAGTTGTACAGCTCTGTTGAATATTGCCGCGCTGTCTGTTCTCTATGAAAGGACCTCTGTTCTCATGGTGAACACATCTGGGCTTGATTGCTCTGCCCTGGCAACATAGTATTCACTTACATACTGAAACAGCTACTTAATTTTCGTTTTTTTTACGCAAAGTGATGTAAAACTCACACAAACTCCGTGTTTGTCGCGGTTTCCGCTTTAAGACGTTCGCGCTTTACGCAGATTTGATTCGCTAACACATCAACCTGCATTTCTGCTACCGCGGCAGGATAGTTAACTGATAGCAGAGTACATCGCTCGTGTTGTGTACGGCCCACTCGGAAAAACAGGACTTCGCTTCATTCTTATTTAAGTTGCTAATAGATGCCGAAGGTGTTCGGAAAGTAGTTCGCCGATATATAGTGCCTGTTGTGGCTAAAAGAACGACATACCAGAAGAAAGAGAGCTGCTACTTCACTGACAGGCAGAATGTCTACACTGAGGCCAACGCTGGCTAGCAGTCGAGCTAGCTAGCTAACAAGCTATCTGGAACTTGTTGGCGACGAGAAGAATGGGACTGTTTTTTATGAAGCTGCTGAACTGAGAACCTCTTCATGCTCCTAAAACCCAAATAACAGGGAGTACAGGAACGTATACCGAGGTAACGTTTCTGTAACAGATATTTGCGGGCTACGGAACGGGCTAGCTTTCTGACTTCACTAGCAGCCTCAACTCAACTTGTCTGTCACTGCCTTAAAGTCCCGACTGGGAGAGTCAGTCATGCTGGGTTTGACGGGTTAGTAAAGCTGAAAGCCTCCTCAGTTCAGTTCTCCACCCGGACACGCTGTTGTTGACTCTCTGTAGTTGAACCACCTGGTTACACTTTCCGTTTGAAGAGAAGGTTAATAAGATTAATGCCGTAGTTTTATGAATTAACGGGACTTCCTGACTGGAGCGCTTGTCACTGGGACTGTAATAATGCACTAGTTGTGGGGGAGCTCGCTGCAGCTTCCCGCTTCAATGCTGCATTTGCTGGATGATGACGCGGATGACCTGGATAATAACAGCAATCAATAGAAAAATCATGAAACTACTCGTCGCCCTCGCTCTCATCGCATACATCGCCTGTAAGTAGATCACATCACTGTTTTACCTTCGCATCAGGGATCATGGGTGAAACTGTCAAACTCTCTTGAGACTGTGAACCTGTCTCTCTTTCCTTCGATGTCTCTGATGTTTTACACACACACACACACACACACACACACACACTCAGACATTAATGTGGACCTTTACACTTCTTGACTTTGAACATCAACTGGTTGCCCTGCTGGCTTAAAAGCACTGGACAGAGATGGTGACTCTCTTCTGTGTGAAAAGTACTTTGGAGTAGTCACTCCCTCTTTCACTCTCTGAGTTGAATCTCCTGCTCAGTCGTATTTTAGCACATGCTTTTATATACATGAAAGGCTGTCTATGGTTTTGATCATTTTAAATAAACATTGATTGCACAAAATCTAACATAATAACAGTACACTGAAGCTACAGTGACCAAAAAGACACAAAGAAAACTTTTTTCTTTAAAAGCATTTGGTCTGAAGCACTGCTTAGGAGAAAAGAGGAGCTTAATGTGAGAAGCAGAATGAAGAAAAGCTGTTTATTAAAAAATGACAAGCATTTGATTTCAGGAAAACTGTAATCACAACATGCTGCATGTGATGCTGATGTTAAGAGCTGTATGATTAGCTGCTGTCGAGGCAGCAGATGTGAGAACTACCTTCTCGTCCAGATGGACTCCTACTCAACAAACAGAAACATACAAAATAATTTGTTAGAGGCTGGGTGGGTACCAGCCGACTCCACAGCTCCACAGTGTCTGTCGTTGGGTTTTATTTTTCTGTCCAGTGGATTAACCGGCAATGGACATTCAACTCTCATCATTAACGTTACTGCTGTTTACTAAGTGTAATGTTAGGTTTTAAATCTGTCGCCAATGGACACTCACAAATCATCTGTACAAAATACAATACTCGCACCTACCGAGTAACCTTTTATTCCCACTGTCCTGTTCCACCTTAAATAGTGCGGCAGTTAGCAAACATTTTGGTATCTGCTGCAGCCTTTAAGGTGAAACGGGAAAAAAAATGGTAAATGAAAGCTGTGAGTGAGTAATATATTGTGAATTTATGTGGGTGATAGCTTTAAAACAAGAGACATTAAATTCAGACTAGAAATGCAAAACTCAAAACATTGTGACTGCGGACGAAGGCTCACAAGCCATTTTCTTGCATTTCCTCTTCATGAACAACTTTTGGTACTCTAAATGTTCCTCATGGTTTGTTGGTTAAACTGTTTCTGAATGACTGTAAACAACATAATCCACAGACATTTAGAGAGTGTGTAATAGCGCCACCTATGTGGAAAATCACTTTCGGACCTCCAGCTGCAGTTCATACCTTAGCAAGTTTAAAGTTCAAGTCTTAAGTATCAAGTTTATTTGTCATTTGCACATCATGTCAGGACATAACATGCATTGAAATGCTTGGGGTGAGGCTCAGATACAACTCTACAGCAGGGCAGCATTGTATATGTAAAACAGTGCAAACATACAATAAATAGACAATATTAAAGTATAAATAAGCTAGGAAATATACATATAGTTATAACTGAAATATATATAAAGAACATAAACATAAACAAGATATATACACAAGATATACAGTAGGACATATGTAGAAACTTTTGCATTGGCAGGTTATCTAAGAAGATATATCTATTTAAAGTGACTTAGTGATATTGTCCATAGCAGCGATATCAGAATAAATAATATAATAGTGTAACATAATATAAAATAGCAGTGGCCCAGTGAACAGTATTTGGGTTAGTACAGTACAGGGTAGAACAGTATTAGAGTCAACACTATTAGCAATGTCAGTAAAACCATCAGAGAGAGCTATCTCATGTATTTGACTTGTTTGTGGAACAGATGCATCCCACAAATATCCCTCACTTTAAAAAAAAAACAGTGCTCCGTATTTATTAAGCATTTCAGAGAAAACTGATTTCTGTCCATGTCTTTCTGTTCAGTGTAATTCTATTCAGTGTTATATAAAAGCTGTAACCTGTCCCCAGATTAGCTTTTCTAATGTGAGGCATTTAATAAATAAATGCCAGCGTTTGAGTATTTAGTTTCTGGAAGGTCTCCAGGTTTACCTCTTTTTAAAATTAATTTGTTGTTTCAGTGTTGCAAATAAAAGCTTACAAAATATGTATCTTCTCAGAAGGATCTGAATGCCTGTGTTCACATCTGATAGAGCTTTATCTTGTTTACAACTGGCTCTTTGATATGAAGATGTTTGTTTGCTTATCATCTGTCTTCTAAGATCTATTGAAGTTCCAGTAATGAGTTCCAGTAATGGTTTTGACCACATTAACACAGTCAAATGCAACAAAGTCATGGGAACATATTTTTTGAGCATTTAAAATGAATAGAAGACCACTGCGTCTGATGAAAGTTTTGAACTGCAATCTAATTTAATTGCTAGTGTATAATGTCAGACTACTGTGTGTAGATGTGTGAGATAATTAGACAGACATCACACATGTATTTCTGTTTTAATCATTTGTTAAATTTTACTTTAAACCTTAAAAATGATATAAAATAGCATGCCCTTTTTCAGCATGATATGCATGGTATGGTGTTTCTCATTAAGATGAAATAAATGGATTAATCTAAAATAACACAAAAAATGATCTGCTTAGAATAATTTTTAGAATAAAGGAATGTTATAAAAACTTGCCTTTAAAGGTTGAAAGCCCAAACTGAACAAGCAGGTACTATAGTTACGTATTCTATAAGGTCCAGTCAGAGGAAATTTCCTCAGGCCGGTCCGGATCATCATAATTGGGTTATGATTCAGTATCACATCCTGTATACTGAAGTTTAATTCATTTAATTCATTTAATCCATACAACCATAGACAGTGCTCTGTTTTGCACGGATGATATATATATATATATATAGACACATAGCCTACACACGTCACAGACAAGAAATTGGACAGTTTGTGGACTATATATTTTGGCAGAAAGCTATTTGAGAAGCAGCTACGTGTGTTTTAAAGCTCCCGCGGTATCAAGAACAACCTTAGGTATCTACACTGGGCGATCAAGAAACATTAGCAATGCATAGTCAAGTGACTACTACTGAAAGAAACATGTTACACTTGTTAATCTTAACATAATATGCTAAGATAAAAACAAGTAAACAGAACTTACGGTGCTGTATTGCTGCTGGGTTAACAAAGCAGTTTATACTACACTACTGAGCGAGCGCCGAGTGATCACTGATTTGCCTCCGAGCAGAGGTTTTTGTCAGAGATCTACAAAAGCCAGTAGGCGACTGGAGAATTAAGCTGAAATTGTGTAGTGTGAACTAGGCATTACTTGGTGTCTTAGTCATATTTTTATTGAATGTTTGCATTGCAGCTAGTCACTGTAGCTGATTTGCCTTAAAAAGTCAGGTGAACCAGAGAGAAGAGAGAACCGTTTTTTTTTCTGGTGTGTTTAAACTAGAAATGGACAGTTCAGTGTTTTTGAAGCTACTTCTGATCGCCGATCACCTTTCAGCGCGATCGGCCAATAGCCGATACTAATTGAGGGCGGGGTTATATGCCACAGCAGGGCTACATGTAATTATTGGTGCAACAAGTCCTGAAACATGGTCGAAACTGGTTTATTACCATTTTTAACGAGCTCATGTAAAACAGAATATTAATTGTAACAGCAGTAAATAAACAAAGTAAATCAAACAAATATCCCCAATACTGCAATCATTCAATTTACACCCTGAATTAAAAACGAAAAAAGCTAAGTAAATATATGCAGTCAAAACTGCAGTCATTAAAGGCAGACTTTGGGTTATTTTAAACAAAAAACTGTAATCATTAAATGTAGATCTTGAATTGTTGCTGCTGTTCTGTTTGTACCGGTCAGATCTGGTCTGCACGGTGTTCTGGGTTGTTTGTTTTGTGCGTGCTAGCTCTGCTGTTTGCTGATACTCACTGTACTCAGCCGCGTGGGGTACTCTTAAATTCTGTATCAGATTAGTAGAGTTATATGTCTTTGTCTTGGTTTCCCCACGAGACACATTGATTTGACTAATTTTACAAAACATCCTGGATGAGTCTGAGTCACATTCGGTAACAAACTGCCAGATGGACAGCACAAGCTTTGAACACAAACTGTTCTAGCGAGGCGGGCCGCTTTAGTCAGTCTGTCGAAAATGGGAGTTCAGCGAAACGCTAGCTGGCAATACAGAAATTAGGCTCATTTGTTTAATGCTATCAATCGGCTCTCGGGATCGGTTTAATTGGAGAAATATCGGCTGCTCACCAGTCACCGATCAATTCTTCCATCTCTAGTTTAATCGCTGGCACTACGTAAAACATTGAGTACCAGTGTTTTTAGCTGGGTTCTTTCCTGATGTGCAGCAAAGATCCATAGGAGATTAAACATTAATCATCTTGAATGATCAAAAACCAAGAAGCTTGAAAATAAACGTATTATAATTATTTGCGTGTGGTTGCTTTAACAACCTCACTCACTATGAGCATTCCAGATAAATAACTTGCTTGAAAAATTATGTTTGGGAAGAAAAAGTAAAACATCACTGTTGTTAGTTTAGAGATGTCAGAATTTTGTGAGTGGGCTAGATGATCGCGGTGGTTTTTGAGGGAACAACCTGGTCACACATTTATTGGCACATATCTTTGGGTTTTTGAAGAGCAAGTGTTTCTGGTTGACATGTACCTTCAGGTATGCAGGCCCTGGGGCTCCTATGACCTTTCCTATGCTCTGTGGTGTTTGTTAAATGTCAAGAATTTGCTATCCTGACAGTCAGCTGCTCTCCATGGTGCTGAACAACATCTCTAGATCTAGATTTCTCAAGTTTGGTCAGGCTCCAAGGAACCACTACAGCAACACCTTTTACATATTTACTACATAATAGCACTAGTAGCAGTCAACGTAAGGTTCTGCCCCCTTTCCTTAATAGAATAATCAAGTTTCATATTGAAGCAATTAAGTGATAAGTTGTCACTAATTAGCATCACAGAAGCAAATCTTTTTTTTTTTATTTTGTCTGACAGCATCTTATCAAAAGTTAGGAAATCTTTAATTACTTGATCGAAGTTGACAATCAACAGCTGAAATGTAAACAGCACTAAAACCATAACTTGGTTAGTGAGACAGCTACTGTTGCTGTAAACAAATCCAAATCTAAAGAAGACTGAGGAGCGATAACCTAGAAATGAGTTTTATTATGGTACTGTTTAATAGTAGGGCACATGGGCATAGAAACTGTTGTGTCAAACTCTTGTCTCCTTGCTTTAAAAGTTTTAACTTGCCTCTGAGTGGGAAAATTTGCTATTAAATGCCATTAACACGCCCGAAAACGTATTTTTATCCTTCAAAATATGACTGCTTGTTTTTGTTTTTCTTGTAGCAAACAAACAAGATTATGTCATGCGCATTCTCTCAACTTCTAAGTAGCAGGTTTGCTCTTCATGCAACCTTAGGGAATTTGTTAGAGATTAACTGATCAGCGATTTTGAGGCCGATTCCGATCGCCGATCACCTTTCAGCATGATCGGCCGATAACGATAGAGGGCGGAGTGTAAGCCGCGGCAGGGCTACATGTTATTAGCGCAAGCAAGTCATGACACAGGGTCTAAACTGGTTTATTACCATTTTTAACGAGCTCATGTGAAACAGCATAATATTTTTTTTTTTTTAATTAGCAGTAAATGAACAAAGTAAATCAAACGAATATCCCCAATACTACAGTCATTCAATTTAGACCCTTAATTTAAAATGAAAAAAGCAAATTAAATAAGTGCAGTAAAAACTTCAGTCATTAAACGCAGACTCTGTTATTTTAAACAAAAATCTGTAGTCATTAAATGTAAATGTAGATCTTGAATTGCTGCTGCTGTTCTGTTCATACCGGTCAGATCTGGTCTGCACTGGGTTATTATCTGTTCTGGGTTATTAGTTTTGTGTTAGCTGCGCGTGCTAGGTCTGCTGTTTGCTGATACTCACTGTATTCAGCCGCGTGCAGTGTCGTATCAGGTTAGTAGTTTTAAATGTCTTTGTCTTGGTTTCTCACTGAGACACGCTGATTTTACTCATTTAAAAACGTCCTGAATAAGTCTGTCACATACAGTAAACACTGCCAGACGGACATGTTTACTTTCAGCGCATTTTTTTCTGCGATGTCGCTGCTTTAGTCAGTCTGTGGAAAATGAAATGGTATGTATTTCCACCTAGAGGTGGAAGAGAGGAATTGCAGGGAGGGGGTTCTCCTCTTCCTGGTTGAAACGCTAGCTGGAAATACAGAAATTAGGCTCATTGGTTTAATGCCATCGATCGGCTCTCAGGATCAGCTCTGAATTGGAAAAATATCGGCTGATCACATATTTTGATAAAAAAATGCCCGATACAGATACATAACAGATCGATCCTTCCATCTCTAGAATTTTTAATGTTAATCCATGTAATCTTTTTGCTGTGTAATCGCCATCCACACATATACAACAAATGTATTTATGATTAAAGGACTAAAGCACTAAATTGTAAGTTCTTCATGGATCTACCCTCTTCACTTTGCTCTCTGAATGCACCAGATTTGGGAATTTATCTTTTAAAGTATACAAACTTTTCTTCCGGGGGACAATGCTTTAGGCCCTCGTGAAGAATTCCACCAGTCATGCTTAAAAAAACATGTGCAGATGACCAAGACAAAGCTATTTTTTTAAGCCAGCAGGTCATAATTTGGACCGTCCTCTAAACACAAACTTTAGATAAAGAGATGACAGCTGTGTACTGGTCTTAAAAGGCACTTATGCACCACTTATGGGCTTCCCTAGTGATTTCACATTGTTTTAGATACTGAAAATATGTAAACATGACTTTAAAAATGAAAATGAAATTCGCTGCTTAATTTACTTTAAAATAGACTTTTTAAAATAAATTAATGGGAAAACCAGAGCTTGCTATGGAAATTCCTGAACACTACCGTGTGGCGTTACTGGTGGCCAACAGTAAACAACGCTGTGGTAAAACAGCATTATAACAGATTCTTCAGATTCCGATGATATTTCTGAATTTGAATGTGAAAGAGCTGTAATGTAGCAAAATAGACCACCATATCACTTAAACCTGAGACTTTTAGTCAAACCACACACACACAAAACCAGTTCATCCTGAGTGTGAACAGTATCTATCTAAATAACAAGCGTTATTGATGACCTCAGCGTAGCAACCAGCTAAACTCAAATATAGAGGTACAGTTATTATTGTAGCGACTATACATCTTCATGATTTAACGACGTTACCGTTGTATAACTTTAGCCACCGAGCTTAGCAAGTGAAGCTAATGTTATCTAACATCAGCTGAAACAGGCAAAGTAACCACCTCTCGCTGGTTTCCTTACACGCCCGTATTGTTGGAAAAGCAGCAGTCTTAAGATCCAGTCGTTGTGTAAGCCTACGTTAGGCATGAAATGATGGCTACTGATGATGGAGTGAGAGGATGGTCCTTTCCAGTGTGTCGTTTGAAGTTGACTAATTTAGTCCACTTTCTGGGAACTTTGGGCTGTTTGTGCGCAGGGGGTTCCAAAAACAACACCATCACCTTTCTGTCATTTTGCATTACCGTAAGTGCATCTTCCAGCATAGTTGTCCACCACCTACGTATTCCGTGACTTTGTAAAAAAATATTTTTTTTTTCGGACTTTTATTAATCACAAGTTAGGATCTCAAATTCTGCTATGTTTGTGTTTGATTTTTTCCCATATGGTTCAGCTCTTGTTTGACATTTTCATATTAGCTGGTGCTTAGCCTTTAAGCATTGGAGGTTAGTACAGTTTCAACAGCAGGACAGCCTGTGTATCAATAATGCTATTATCAAGCACAGCTGCAGTTCAGGGCTTAGCTAGCGTGTTGGATTGTTGCTTTGCCTTTTTTGTTATTCACTTTGTTCTGTTCCGTCAAAAAGACAGTTATTGCCTGCTTTGGCTGATCTTACTTTATTTCTGTTACAGGAACCCTGTGCCCTCGAACTGCTCATTAATATTAATCTTCACATCTAGTTGTCATTGTGGGTCATACAGACCTTGGCTAATGAACTGCCTCATTATTAAAGCTGGTTGTTATGAGGCTAGATTGTTTGAGGTTGAGATTTGCTCTTACAGTGTGTAATAATTCTAGAAGGATGTTTGTAATGCAAGTTATGTTTAGTTTGTGTCTTGCGCATCTGTTCACTGATTGATTGATTACCTCCCCCTTATATTGATATTATCTCATAATGAGACTGCCTAAAGACAGCCATGAGAAATTGTGGGCTCGATTAAGTGGGAACAGAAGCTTACTAGTGTCAGGACAAATGCCTTTTGAGCCAAGACATCTCCTCTCCTGAGTTACTGTCTTTAAAGAAGTGTTTGAAGTGGAATGGATTTTGTGCATCGAGCACTGTAATGAAGAAAACTAAGCCGAGTAGGTTACTGTGGCTTTAACACTGAGAAGCTACCCAAAGAGGTAATGTGTCTACATCTTACTTATTTATATATTCTCACATTATGTAAAACAAATAAAAACCAAAATAGATAGTTGTAGTTCAGTTTATTTGTAGTATCTTCTGGCCTTGAACAAAGTAGCAGTAGCAGCAGAGGAAGGAATACAACATGTTTTTACAACATCAAATGTGATCCAGGCTCAATTCTAGAGGTGGCCTGTAAGTGCAGTGTGTCACTGCTGTGGTTATTGTTAAACATTGTTATTGGTGTACTTAAGTGTCTCTCTTTCTCTCTCTGTCTCTCTCTCTTTCTCTTTTTGTCTCTGTCTCTAAGTTTGAGGGTCTTAAAAGAGCTATTTCTAAAATAAAGCAACCTCTCAAATTCATATCCCAACATATCACCAGACAATGTACAGTTCTTGCACACACACCTCTTCAGTTCTTTTCGATATAGAAGAAACTTTGTGTATTTTTACTTGCCAAGAACTGTTTTCCTTTTGTTTATGTCACTTCTTTTGTTTGCTGCTGAATGTGAATTGTAGATGCGAGCGGGTGGCAGCCCGTTTTAATCATCGCTTACAAAGAGCTTCTTCCATCGTTGCTTGCGGAAAGATTAGAAAACACGCTACTTCTTCACCCTCTCGTTTAGTACTGATTCGACTCGATACTGCTGTGACTCACTGTCGCCTCAAGATACAAAGTGGTATTAGAGACGGGACTGACCGATACTAGCTGGTTGGCATGTCGACTTCAGTGAATACGTCTACACAGTACATAGACCTCTCACATTCTGCTGTACATTTCTCTCACATTCTGCACTAATATTGTATATCGGTGTTGGTTAATAGATACAGCAATACTGGAACTCAGGGCACATGTTGGTTACTATCTAAAATCACCAGCAAACCTACACACATCTTTGACGTTTTATGATGTTAATGGTAAAATATGGACTATTTTGCCCTTGTATGTTGTACCTCTTCACCATGACTGGGTTTAAGTCAACAATTTATAGAAAAGTATTAGAAAACAATGTCTCTGTCATCAAGCAGCATATTCATAAATATTTCAACCACTTTTTTATTAAATTGTACAGAATATGTGGGGGAAAAAACATCTTTTTTTTCATTCTTGTGCTGAAAATGGCACAATATGATCTGCATATATTGACTGATCATGGAAAGAAATGTTATGTTGGAAAATATACACAGTCGAAGTGCACTTAGTAGACAGTCCTATTCGCAGTTTGCACAATTAATAATAGTAGCACAAAGAGAGTGTATATGCATCCGGCCCTGAGTGTCCCATGAGACTGCGTTTTATATGACAGTCCAAAGCAAAATGTGATTATGACGACTAGAGCTGACCTCTGAAATTCTAATAAGCACAGACTCTGCTAATTTCTGCCTAATTTCCTTAAATGCTGATTTAGTGTGAAGTGTATTATCTTTCCATCTTATTTTTACATGTACTGAAAATTAAAAGATTATCTCTCCAGATGCTGTTAGTTATCTGTAGTGTTGTATTTAGGGATAGCAAGTACTCAGTACAAAAAACAGATACAGTATGTAGACAATATAAATAATAATTAAGTTTATAGTATAATTTATAACTTATATAAGTATAAATACATTTTTTATTTTGTAATTTTATTATTTACAAATAATTGCACGTTGCTTCTTTTGGGGAAATGGAAAATATTGCACATTTATGTTACACTAAAAAAAAATTCTCTAAGTGTGTAGCGTTTAAGTGTGTATGTATGGGCTCCGCTGGGAGCAGTGCTGTTTGTAGAGTTTTAAAGCAGCAGGAAGGAAGGACTTGTGATACCGCTCCTTCACACACTTGGAGTGAAGCAGACTGTTGCTGAAGAAGCTGCCAGAGTCTTATGCAAGGGGTGGGAGTCATTCTCCAGCATGGATGCCAGCTTGGCTAACATCCTCCTGTCTCCTGTCACCTGCACTGGGTCTAAGGGTCTTTCCAGAACAGAGCTGGCCCTCTTAATGAGTTTGTTCAGTCCTTCGTGTCTGCCGTCGAGATGCTGCTGCCCCACTGTGTCAAAGAAAGTCCTCTGCACTCCAAATGACCTCAGCCTCCTCAGAAGGTAGAGTCTGCTCTGGTCTTTTTTGTGAAGTGCAGTGGTGTTAACTGACCAGTCCAGTTTGTTGGTTAGGTAAACACCTAGATACTTATTAAGGTCCTTTCTCTCGATTTCCATACCCTGGATGTTCACTGATTGAGGGGTATGTTTGCACCTGCGGAAATCCACCACCAGTTCTTTAGTCTTCCCCGCATTTATCTGGAGGTGGTTCTGCAGACACCAATTCCACAAAGTCCTGAATCAGTTCTCTGTACTCGCCATCCTCCTTATTAGTTATGAGGCCGATGATCGCTAAGTCATCTGAGAACTTCTCTAGGTGACAGTTCGGTGAGCTGTACATGAAGTAGGTAGTCCAGAATCCAGTTAGACAAGTGACTTACCACTCCACTACGTTCCAGCTTGTTCTTCAGGAGCCCTGGCTGTATGGTGTTAAAAGCACTGGAGAAATTAAAGAAGGTGATTTTCACAGTGTTCCCGGGCTTCTCCAGGTGAGTAAGAGCTCTGTGTAGAAGATAGATGACAACGTCGTCCACCCCGACACCAGGCTGGTAGGCAAACTGAAGAGGGTCCATGTATTGACTCACCAGAGGACGGAGGTGGTTAAGGATCAGCCTCTCCAGTGACTTCATCAGATGAGAAGACAGTGCCACCAGTCTGTAGCTGTTGAGGTTCTTTGGGTGCTGTATTTTTGGCACAGGTACCACACAAGATATTTTCCACAGCTGAGGTACTCTTCCCAGCTTCAGGCTCATGTTGAAAATGTGTTCAACTACTCCGCACAGCTGATCTGCGAAGGACTTGAGGAGCCTGGCACTGCTACCATCTGGACCTGCAGCTTTCTTCTTCTTGATCTTCCTCAGCTCATTCCTCACCTGGGCCTTTGTGAAGGACAGATTGGAGCAGGGGGGGTGGGTGCTGGAATGTGTGAATGGGTGGTTAGGGCTGCCAGCAGATGAGCCAGTGGTGGTGGCTTTGAGCTAAAAGTTGTTAAGAAGGGGGTGAGTGTGAGAGAGAGGGAAGGGCAGCATGCTGGTAGTGTTAGCAGGGGTGTCTCTGTAGGGAGAGGGGCGAGGATTGATCATTAAAAAATAGATTTCAGTTAATTCACCCACATCTGTCCCCCCACCCCCACCTGGGAGTCAGGCTTCTTGTGCCCAGAGATGGTTTTAAGGCCTTTCCAAACTCCACTAACATTGTTCTGCTGTAACTGTTCCTCCAGCTTCATCCTGTAGCTGGTTTTCCCCTCCCTGATCTTCATTCTTAATTCTCTCTGGACGGCTTTCATCTTATCCTGATCTGAAGGCCCTCTTTTTCTCTTGTAGGATAGCCTTTATATCAGGATTTATCCATGGCTTATTGTTGTAGAAACACCGAACAGTCTTGGTGGGGACAGTGTTCTCCACACAGAAGTTAACATAGTCTGTAATGCAATCAGTGAGACTGTCAATGTCCTTGTTGTTTCGAAAGCCTCTTCAGTCTCCTTAGACCATTTCTTCACTGTGCGAGTGACAGCTGGCTCTCTGTGTACAAGGGGTTTGTACACAGGCAGAAGGTGAGCCAGATTGTAATCAGATCTTCCAAGGGGAGGGAGAGGTGATGAGTTATATGCCTCCTTTTTGTTGGCATAAAAGAGGTCCAATATTTTTTTGTCTCTGGTGTGGCCGGTTACATACTGGGAGTAGGTGGACAAAGTAAGAGACGAGAAGCAGGGCCTGTGGGTGCAGTGTCTGCAGCCTAGACATAGCTGAGTGCAGGACATCACAAGCAGGGTCAGGGTACACAGCTATCTCGTTAACGTGAGAATTCCCAGGAGATAGTATGGTCTCATGCATGCTTCACTCTCACCCTGGTCTAAACAATAGGCGTGCGGCTCCGCACGGGATCTCCAGACACAGAAAAAAAGTAGTGCAAACACCAAAACAAGCTCCACAAGTTTGGTATCCATTTTTGATGACTGACAAAAGCAACATGTTGCTAGCAAAAAGTAAACTTAAGTACTTTAAAAAGAGGGAAAAGAGCTGCTGCAACAGGCTGCCACCACAGATCAAGATGCTCTTTTTTGAGTTAGTGATTATTCCTACCACATTAAAGCAGTCAAATGAACTTATTTTTAAGCATTTAAAAATAGATTTGAATTGTGGTCCATTTCAATTGATGACATGTTGGGCTAACTTATGGATTTGTGGAATAAGGAGACACATTTATTTGTGTTTAAAATTAGCCTTTTTGGCTTAGCTTCTACTTTATTTCATAATAAACATCTTACTTCTCTTTACACTTTCTGCTTTGAAATATTAACCTCTCTCTTTGTCAGTGTGGGTTTATTGTTCTACTGTATTTCTTTAAACATCATAAATGATCTTAAACAGTTAAACAAGCCTGTACAGGGCGTATCACTCTCTTTGTAGCAGATATTCCACCATCTAGTAGACATGGTCCAGCCGGTCATTCCTGCCTTGTACATAGACTTACTGCCCATTCAGAATACGTTCAGTAAATCTGCCTGACCCTGTTATGTGGCATTCTTTAAAAGTTTGAAATGAGTTTACACTTCTTCTGACACAAAGCTGGCCTAGCTTACCCACCTTTCCATCTCCAGCTTTATCTGCTCTCACACCTGCTCATGCTGTCACATTTATTTTGAGAACACACACTGGATAGCGCTGCTAGAATATAAATTTGAATTTGTGGTACCCTTCAATTCTAATTCCTGATTAAAATGGGATCCCTGTTCATGTTTTGATGTTCATGTCTGTTGTATCCTGTTATTGTAATACATGCTGTCTGACTAAGAAAACACCTCTCCACTGCTCGTCTGGAAAAATCTCAGTCAACTGACTGATGATTCCATCAACCTTCTTATGTGATAGTTTAGACGAATGGATCATATAAGTATATACGTTTTTCTTGCTGGTATTTAATCTAGTAATTTTGGCGTATCGTCATATTAAGTAAGATTGGTGCACCCCTACTTTCCTCTTGCTCAAATCTGACTCTTATATATTTTAAGACTTTATCAGAATTGATTCATTAGTTTCAGTTCTCTGTATTCACATTACAGTTTCTAGTTTTTATCAGCCACATCCAACAGCAGCAGCAGTGGCTTTATGTTTCTACCAGGCCAGCTGTAAGCTTCCACTGTGTTGTTGCATTTGTTAGTTTGCTGCTTGTTGTTGCATCCATAGATCTCGTACTAACAGTGTCAAATGTTGTCTTTCAAAGCTACTGAGGGCTGTGGTTTAGAAGCCATTGCGAAGCCATATCTGTATTTTAGAGCTCTACGTTGGAGCTTCCATCATAAAAACATACCGAGCTAGCTGGGCTTCAGTCTGCACTGCTACAGTTCATTAGGAAAATGCATCAGCACCGATAGATACAATTTATCAGAATAACGCTGCCCTTAAAGAGATTTTAGGGTGGCTCCTATATGGGTCGCAGAGTTCTGTGATGAATGACTGCCCCAGTTGCTTTCAGGTCTTTTATGCATGTCTAGCTCACATGGTGCAGGTAATTTTTTAAGTGACCTGGCCAGACATTGTGCTGTTCTCACCTGCCTTCCCAGGAGCCCAAATTCCCTTTCTCTCCACACCAGCTAAAAACAAGAATACCAGTGTGGTTGCTTGTAGTTATGCTAGTAGTAGTAGTAGTAGTAGTAGTAGTAGTAGTAGTAGTAGTAGTAGTAAACACCCTCAGCCACATTTTATTGATATTAACATATCCTCTACAGGGAACACACTTAAATGTGGCAAACGTATGTCTGCAAATTTTAGTACACATTTTTAATTTATTTCCGTTGTTTTAATATATTACAAAAAATACATTAAAAATAGGGCTGTGTATTTGCAAGAACCTGGCAATACAATACATATCGTAATACAACAGTCACGATTCAATATTTCGCAATCTGCAATATCGCAAGCAAAGGAATATATTGCGATTTTTCAAACCGTACTATTAAAACACCACTATATGAACAGGTTTGCTAATGCTTACAATAGCTTTGCACCCTTGAGCTACTTGTTAATGTTGAAGTGGAGCTAAAAATAAATTACAACATTGGCATCTAGTGGTCAGAGGTTTAAGCACAACACACCATAATTCACTGTCTGCCAGGAATCTCTGTATCGATACTGTGTTTTTGAGCATCGCAAATCAAAATATCCTGATATTCAATATGTTCCTACATCCCTAATAAAAAAATTATCTTTGCACAGGCCACATTTTAGGCATTCTTTTTCTAGATATATTAGGTTTAGCAAAAAAAACCTTTTTCTAAAACGTGTAAAACTTTGATTTTGCGTATGAGTGTTTACTGAGTGAGAAGTGCTTAACAGACACTTGTGCTTGCATTTGTTCTGAAAAACAAACTTTTACCTGCGCTCTCAGTTTAATTGCTGCTCCACCTAAAGAATATGTGAAGTCCTCGTCAAACATTTTACCAGTTTTTCTTCTCTTGCCTGTTCTAAAATGTTTTTAAAGGTGCGTTTCGAATGGATGCAGAACAATATTATATTCAAGCTGTGCAAACAAGGTGTCACTGCAAGCTGTACAAACAGAATGAAAGCTGAGGAATCTTTTTGCTCACTTAACTGTGTGAAATACAGCAAACATTGGTGCAGGCATTTGTGCATAAAATTTCCTACAACAAGAAAAGCAGTCGATGGAGGGTGCACTTGATCAGTTACAGCCATGTTTTTCTGAAAACACTTACTGAAGTGCTCACTTTTGCCCTTGATTGGCCTCTGTGTGTCTCTCTGTTTTATTCACATTCTATTTTAGACAATTTAAAATGATGAGCTTATTGATTTGAGTCAATTCATGAATGGTACATGACTAAGTTCACAAATATAAACCAACTCGTTGTATTTAAACTCAATGTCCATCTTATCTGTTCCACTTACAACTTAGTTCTACAAATACACACTGTAGTCCGTCTGACCTTTTTCGCTGCCTACTTTGTTTAGCCCCATTTCACCCTATTCAAGACCCCCATATTATTTGCGAGGTAGGACATTGTTAGCACTGCATTGACACTGATGTGGTGGTTATGTGTTAGGTGTTGCGCTGGTATGAGTGGATCAGACACAGCAGTGCTGCTGGAGTTATATACCTTATAGACTCAAGTTATGCCTCCTCTGTGAGGAAAAATGGGATGAAAAGCAGCTTAAAAAGTATGCAGAGAATGTATATGTATATTTGATTGGCTTCCAGTATGTAACAATGTTACCAGTACTTTTCCCATCATATGCTTGGTTTCAAAATTTTGACCATTACTGCTTGTAATTGAAAAGAGAAGAGCCTTTGTTTACAACTGAATTGGCTATATGTGTTCGTGTGATTGTACTGCAATGTTAACTTTATATTAACATACAGCCTTTTTTTCCTTCTTCTGTTTTGCAGCTGTCTGGGCCAATATGAGGTAAGGATTCTGTTTTTCCACACCTTTTCCACCTGAATGTACTTCACACCTTTTCTCTGTATTTATTAACAATCACATGCAACCCATGAATTTCATGCGTCTTCATCGTATACCTCAGAAAAGTAATTGTGGCTCCATGAGTGATGCTGTGGTCCTACACAGAAGTGAGCATGCAACAGAATATATCAGAAATACATATAATACAGAGTGGATAGCCACAGTTAAAGTAAAAGACTGTACTTAAACCAGTCTATTAGAACAAACAGATTTAATTAGGGATGTGCACAGGTGCACTTGTGTGTATGTGTGTGTGTGTGTATATATATATATATATATATATATATATACACACATACACACATCTTGTTGTGGATAGGGCTGTGTTTTATATATTTTGATATGTTGTAATTACTGTAATTACATCACAATGCAACACTGCCTTCCACAAATCTTTGTCTGTAAGAAGTTCGCTGAGAATCGATACTGTGTTTTTAGGAATTGATACCGTATCACAAAACATATCACGATATTCAATATTTTCTTAAGCACCTAATTGTAAATACTTCAGTGTCATGAAATGCGTGCTCTACTCCAAGTAGACAAACTCTTGAAGCGTCACTATCAGCACTGCTTATAATAAAAACACCTGGTAACACAATAAATAACAGAAAACAAGAAAATTAAACAACTCCCAACAGTTGCTACACTGTTGCTGTAGTGCAAATAGCAGTTTGACAGTGTGTTCAGATGTGTCTGATCTACTTGTCAATGATCAAACACAGGGATTAGGCCCGCTTGCTGTGACTCCGTTTGGAAGCTAGGTGGGGAATCAGTAGAAAGCTAGCTTCAGACTGTCTCAGAGCTTCATAAAGCTCACCTGGGCATCCTGGGGCGACTTGTTTGTATGTGCGTATACATGTACGTTAATGACCAGCTACTTCTTGCACCTCCTCACAGGTCCATCCAGGAGCGTGGAGAAATGAAGATCGAACAAAGGATAGATGAGGTTGGTGAAGTCAGGCTTGTTAGAATTTTGACTCCAGCACCTCTGCCTTTTTTTCCCCTCTGCATCATTCGTTCGCTCATTCTCTTTTTCTTTAAAGATGACACCTTTTGCCCGACACGTCTGAAGGCAAATTGTGTAACTACATGACGAAATAAATTGATTTTAATTAGCTGTTAACTATTAACTAAGTTCGAAACCAGCTGAGCTGGCACTTAAATATTTACTTTATTGACCTGGGTCAGCTATGAGATATTTATCGTTGTGACAATTATAGATAACAAAATTACTGACCGTACATTTTACTGCTCCTGTATTACACCGATTTTATCTAAATGTGTCCATAACTTAATGAGGTGTAAACAAAGTGTGCTTTCACACCTACGTTGTTTGGTACTTTGGACTTTTCAGTGTGGTCGAAACCAAAATAGCTGGTGTAAAAGCTGCCTCGAATTATGGTCTGAAACAAAAGACCAAGATTTGCTTCATCCTAAAGAGGTGGTCTTGGCCTGGATCAACAGTGGTCCAGTTTGATTGCAGTGTAAAATCTGTCTTGTTGGGCAGGTTGGGACTTTCAGACCAAATATAGAAAGCTGAGGAGTCATTAAATAAAAAAAGAGGTAAAAGAATGGAAGAGGAGTTAAAAGGAGCCATGGTAGCAGAGAGAGGAGGAGACACATTAGTTCATTGTGGTTTGGGTCTGATGAGAAAGACACAAACATGCTGGAACTTATACCTTATGTTCTGAGAGGACATAACAGGAAGAGAGAGCAATGCAGTAGAGCTGGGCGATAAATCGGTTTTATTGATTAATTAGAGTTTACAGTTGATGTGTTTTTCATGAAAATCGTTTTTCTCTCAGTTCTAACTTCCGCCATCAACGCCCCCCCTTTGGGCTTCCGTAGTTCGGAGTGACCTTCCCCCCTCCCCCGCGCTTGCCATAGATACACACAAACAACATGGCAGCGATTGGGGTAAAGCTGAAATTTGTCCCCAAGTAAGGAGTAACTTCCTCTGTGATCTGGAATTGGTTTGGTTTACAGGCCTCGCTGTAAGGTGTGTTTTGAAAACGGTTGCTTCCAAATAAAGCAGCAAGACAAATTTATTCCAACACCTTAAACAGAAGCATGCAGTAGATGTGGTGAAGGGCTGCTAGTGTAATGAAAACAGCTGCTCCGCTAGCACACCACCCCAGCTAAAGCAACTGTCCCTGACACGTTGTCCAACCATGTGCCACTGGGGCCGTTGGAAGGCAATCACAGATGCTATAGCGTTGTGGTGCCCATAAATACGGTGGAGAAGTCAGGGTTCATTAGCGTGTTGAAAGTTTTAGACCAGAAGTACGTGCTACCAAGCCGCCAACATTTTTCTGAAGTTGCCTCCACTGTATAACGACACACACCAAAGAATCACTAGAGAGCCGCCACCTCTGACCTGGGGTCCAGCCGAACGATGCAGCCCTACGTGAGTTTAACTATGCATTTTATTTTCGTTTTATTATCGACACTGGGCTCTGCGAGTCGTCTGCCTTCAAACAGCAAAAAAAAATAATTAAAATGTATAATCGTATTAAAAAAAAAAAAACATATCGCCCAGCTCTGCAGTGCAGTATGTAAAGCTGTGTTTATAATTGATGCGTATCGAGAAGGTGTGCCAGCCTAAAATGACAGGGCGTGTAACTTGGTGCTTACTTTGCGCAGCACTTCATTCAAAATGAACTAATTTAAATGGAGATGGACAGTTTCACAGAGAACACTGCAACAACGGAAGCGTTAGCTATAAACGCTAACATGTTTAAGTTCTCTGAGTCTGGCGTCTGTGCGCAGTACCATCGGAAATAATGGTGCTCCACTGAGGCGTCAGGCCTTTTGACAAATGAAAAGAGGTGACAAAAGCTTATGATGATGAATGAGTGTCAGAAAAATATTAAACCTATTTCCTTGTAGTGTTTAGTGCAGCTGCATTAATTGATCTCTTGATAATTGTATTTTGTTATATCCAGTAGTGTGTTTCCTTGTCATTACAAGAAATTGGCTCTGACTGAGCTCCGGGATGTTAAACTGGACATTGTTTGGTGTTCCAGCGTGTGGATTTTAAAATGAAACATTGACTATGAGGTTTAAGTGTAGAATGACGCTTTTGATTTATTGACAGTTTCAGCAGACGTGCTGGTTTATTTTCTTACGTGAATTAAAACTGAAACCCCACATTTTAGTGGCATTTTACTACCATCTGCTGATTTTCTATGTTCCCCCTTTCTGCCTGAGCCAAACCAGTGGCACCTGAGCCGAAAGCGAAAGAGAGAACTTAATGCTGTGGCTTCACGTCATTGCCCAAAGCTCTAACTACACAGCACACCCACCAATCCATCATGAGTTGTATTGTGGTGGGGTTGCTGTGGAACAGGAGGCGGGCCTCAAGGGGTTACGGGTCTCATGGGGCTCTTGTCACTGTTTGTTTCACTCTGGTGCCTAGGCCAAAGTAAATAAATAAATAAATATATGCAGGATAGTATCTAAACATCGTATAACGGGACTATATGTAAGCTGTAGACATTGAGACCACTGGTTTCTATTACAACAGTCATGAAGAAATCAGGGTAACACATTGAACAGCATAGTTAGTGGAAGTATTTGCTTAACAAGTTGTGATCTGTTCACAAGTGTTCATACCCCACCACTGTGCAGTTGTTTATAATGCAGTGATGTCTATCTGCAGGATCAGTCACACGCAGACTGAGAGGGTAGATGGACTTCTCATTGGACTCTGGAGTTTTCTGTTTGTCTGCAAAATCAACATTTTTGCAGAGAATCTTTTTCCATCTTTTCTATCAGGGCAGTTTTCAAGCTGCTTGTGAAGGTGTCTAACAGTGTATGGGTTGGCACCTGTGCAATAATAGTTAGAATAGGAATGAGCTTAAAAGTAAGAGATCACTGATCCCCAGCGCCTGCTCCTCAGTGCCGGAACCTAATTAGATAACTGCTTTCTGCTTATCTGTCTGACCTTAAGGTTCAAAGTGTTTTACATGCATGTGGAGGCTGATTTGTTGGCGTCTGAACTAGTTTTTGAACTGTGTGACATTTGTTTCCACAGCTGCTCATGCTAGATATGAGTCTCCAGTCAGAATGTTAATGAAGTCAAGTTTTTTAAAAGTGTACAGTGAATTAAGAGATGCACATTGATTGATATCTTTCATTTTTCTGGTGATGGTGAGCTTTATGTTGATTAGAATTGCTCAGGCTTTTGCTTGCCCTTTGTTACTCTGCTGTTCTGGGATTTGACTTATGATGATGGTGTTTGTATCTGAATGTGTTTTAGACAAAGATACGTTTTCAGAGATAAGATACAATACTGTCTTTCACAAGTTGGTGAGACCTGGTCTGTCTCTGGTACTTTCTCTGGTATTTATTTTTTTAAATCAGCTCATACTTTGCATTCTCGTTTCTTGTGCAGCCCTTTGTTTATTAATCTTTTTTTCTCATCATTTTTCTCATTATAGGCTGTGGCACCATTGAGAGAGAAGATTCGGGACCTTGAACTTAGGTAGGTTTACGTTGTCTCGATATCCGTTAATACCCAATATCTTCTTAAGGGGGTCATATCCTAGGTGACGCATGTACTTTATCTTTTTAACCCCTCCAAGGTTTTATGACGTGTGTGATGTTTTTGTAGGAAAACTGATAAGATACATATTGCATTATGGTTCTTCAATCATAAGCTGAGATTGCAGGTTAGTTTCTGTTTATGGGATGTGGACTGTAGAGAAAATAGAACATTTTTACTCTTTCAGGACTTTGTATCAGCTAAATTGTTGTGTGTTTAATAAAGGAGTTTGGAGTAAAACTTTGTAAAACTTTCAATACATGACTCATTATTTCCACTTAATTCACTGTTATTCACTTGCTGGTGCATATTTTTAGAAAACCTATACTGAAAATCTCATTTCCACATATCAGCCAACAGTAGTTTAACCTTGCATTCATGCTGAAAGCCTCCGAGTGCTTTTTGAATGGCTCACAATACAGTACAACCAGTGAGAGCAGAGATCATTTATCTTATATCAGTGTTAGTCACAGAATGAAAAATATCCACTTTAATTGTAAGAGATAAAAACGTTTTGTAAAAAAATTTGTGGTATATAAAACCACTCAACCTTTTAAGTGAACGTCAACAGTTCGTGTGTATTAATATAATGTTCTTGTACCTTAGTTTGAGGTGGTAAGCGTACTGTATCTATCTAGAAGAGCATTGCAGATATATACAGTTACAAGAAAAAAGTATGTGAACCCTTTCAAATGACCTGGTTTTCTGCATTAATTGGTCATAAAACGTGATCTAATCTACATATAAGTCCCAAAGATAGACAAACCCAATGTGCTTAACCTAATACCACCCAAAAAAGTGCCTAGGCCAAAGTAAATAAATAAATATATGCAGGATAGTATCTAAACATTATATAACGGGACTATATGCAAGCTGTAGACATTGAGACCACTGGTTTCTATTACAACAAGAAATCAGGGTAACACACTGAACTGCATAGTTAGTGAAAAAAATAATTGGAATGAGCTTTGCAGTATTTTCTTAACAAGTGGTGATCTGTTCACAAGTGTTCATACCCCACCACTGCGCAGTTGTTTATAATGCAGTGATGTCTATCTGCAGGATCAGTCACACGCAGACTGAGAGGGTAGATGGACTTCTCATTAGACTCTGGAGTTTTCTGTTTGTCTGCAAAATCTAAATTTTTGCAGTGAATATTTTTTTTATCATTTCCTTCAGGGCAGTTTTCAAGCTGCTTGTGAAGGTGTCCAACAGTGTACGGGTTGGCACCTGTGCAATAATAGTTAGAATAGGAGTGAGCTTAAAAGTGAGAGATCAGGATTGGCCAATATCAGTGTTTGGTAGCGCTGATTTAAAGTCAGGCACGTTTGCGGGCAGCCCTGTGTGTGGTGGAATGTGCTGCTGCCGCTGCATGTGAAGAACCCTAAGCTGAAACTTTTGGAACTGTTTGGCCAACCGAAAAAATTTATCATTTATTTATAGCGAACAATGACGTTTTTAACGACATTTTGTGTTTCCGGTCCCGGCCATAGACGTGAACCAGAGCGGATGTTTTATCCTTAGCTCCGGGGCTAAAACTTAATGCTCTAGTTTAATACACACAGTAAAGGCACATTTAAGTCTAATTAATATTTCATCTACGTGCGGAAATGTCTGCACGCGTTTCAAGTGATATAACCGTCACTGCCCACATACACATACACATACAGAGCTGACACACTGCCCACTGTGTCAGCTCTGTTGACATGGTCGCTCAGCAACACTTCCAGTAGCGGGCAGTTCAGAGTAAATCAAACATGGCGGCGGTGGATGAGCTCGTATTGCTGTATTTACTTTAAAAAACGAAGTAAAACAGCTGTTTGTCTCTGCGCCGCGTCGAGGATACAACATAGTTAAAATTTCTAACCAACTCGCACAACCAAAAACCACCCGCCGTTTCTTCTTCGCTGTGTTCGTATGGAAGTGGCACTGCCCCCACGGTCTGCAGCGCTATTGCTCCGCCCCATCCGTATCAGTAAGCTTTCAGAAAACGTGCAAATTACGCACAAGACTCACAAGCTCCATGCGTATCCGTATTTAACGCTGAGAATAAATGAGCCATAACACGTTATTGTTACACAGCGAGTCTCACCGGAGCCGCCAGAGTCTCCCAGATAGTGTTTAGCTGTGTTAACAATCATTGTAGCATATCAGCGTCTCTCTCTTGCCTGGTGCATGCTTTGTTTCTTTCCCTCTCTCTGTCTCTCTCAGGTCGCACGCTATATCTCTCTCCCTATCTCTCTTAGCGCCTCATCCTCCTTAAAGAACCGCAATTTTACAAACACGCAATAAAAACCCAAACGTTAAGTGGGGCACTGGAACTGCAGTGAACATGTTGGCTGTGTGGAAGTATTTTTTTTATGCACTTGTTTGTTATTGGTATAAAAAGATGTATGTTGCTTTCTTTCAGCAGTAATATGGTCATAGTGTATTTTTGTGGGGCAGATCAATTATTTAGTTTTTTTCTTGTTAAGTCAGTGATCAATCAATGTTAAGTTCAGAAATGTTGTGAATCTACTTGTTATTAATTGTGGGACATTTTAGCAGCAAATAAAGCAGAAAACTCTCTCTAAAAATCGGCAGCACATATCGGCCATCAGCTGCCCCTGACCTCTAAACATCGGCTATAGAAAAACCCATATCAGCTGATCTCTAGTTCACAAATTAATAAATAAATATAACTAGCAAATACATGCTTGTACACCAAGGAGCAAGTGCAGTAGATATACTGCTACTGAAGCTTTCTACACATGGAGGACTTCAGGCATTGTAAATGACTGGGCAGTATGCAGAGCAAGGGTGAAATGAATTGGACAGCTGAGTGCTGCTGTGCTTTGAGTGGCTCAGCAAGGTCTTTGCTGTACCGCCGTCTTTCTCTACTCGTCAATTACTTTTTGATTGACTGTGAAATCTCATAAAGTGTGGTTTTCTCTCGCTAGATTTTATTTTGCTGCTAGGACTCATGCAGGCCTAGGAGAAATTGCCTGACATGTTATTAACTTGGCCTGAGGCATGATTTCACTCATACACATGCACTCTTTCTGCATGTTTGAGAGCGCTGATCAAGTGTGCTCCTGTGCCTCACCAACAGGGTGAAAAAGCAAACCGTTCCTCCAGATGGAAGAGTAAATGCATTTGGATGACGCATGGCATGGGGGGAAAAAACAACATCTTGAGTGGGTTTCTTCTTTAAGAAACAATCATAGCACAGGACATAAGCAACATCATGAATTATTCTAATTATAGACCTACTCCAGAGTCCTAAGTACACTTATTCAGAAGAGGTTTCCTGAAGGTCAGCAGAGCACAAAAACGAGGTTTGTGCAACCATGCTGCTCTAAACTTTCCTGGAAGCAGTATTTTTTAACGTTGTTACTTGAGTGCATTCTCATTTTCTGAGCTAGAGAGCAAAGCAGAGCGGTGGATGTGTCTAACCGAGCGTTTGCTCTGCATTGTGGGCCTTTTTGTGTCTGCTGCAGTTAAGCGAGGGAAGTAGAACACCGTCAATAACCTCCTCCGCTCGCGTTCACACACATGCCCCAATGCTTCTCAAGCCCTGAGCTTGAATCACTCCAAGACGTGAGATGTGCATCTTGGCAGTTGCACCTTTGGCTGCCCCCCTCCCCCAATGTATTGCTTCATAAACTGTGAATTGGGGCATGGGGATAAAGCAAGATTTCTCAGTTGAGCCAGGTGTCTTAAGCTCAAAGTCAAGTCTGTTAAATAAAAGAATAGGTAAACAATAAGGCACTGATCCTGTATAATGGACCACTATTGGTAGTGACTTCACTAAGCTGATCATCTGTCAATCAGACGTTACTGTTCCGCATTCAATCATTTTTCATTCATTCCATAGCTACAAAGCCAGTACAAACACTGGAAGTCAATAGTGACCTCCCTGTGCACACTTCTCTCAGGCAGTGTGGATGTTGGGTTACCTTTGCAATTTTGTTCGTTCGTTCATTCATTCATTCATAATCTAAGTCATGTATACTCCTGGGTCGTGGTGGATGCTAGAGCTCATCACAGCGCTGCTCAGGCGGAAGGCTGGAAACACCCTCTACAGACCACCTGTCAGTCATAGGGCCGACAGACAACAGCTTTGCATGCACTCGCATCTAGGGGCGATTTACTATCTCTAACTCGCCTCACTGCATGCCTTTGGAACGTGGGAGGAACCCCATGTAGGCACAGTTGTTGTTTTTGTTTATAAACATACATCTACAGATTAGAAGTTAGTAGTTATTTATAAAAAGAAATAACAACAACTGTGACTATAATTTGTTCTCGCATAATGGGCGTTAAGAGATGTTTTAGGGGTGTACAGTACCAAACTTAAGAAGCAAGATTTGCACATCAAACATGCCTTGGCTCAAGTAATCAACTTCTCCAACATGGACAAGAACCATTTAACCATACACTGAATCACTGGAGCATGCAAGGGTAATGGTATTTACATGGTCCATATGTGACCACTGTCTTTACACAAGTTAAAGGACCCTCTTTTTTAAGGATGCACTATGTATGAGTTCAGGTGACATAATCTAGGATATGACCCGTGACCTTAGCTGGCCTTGGTATCATGAGTTGGCTTGGTGTATCTCTAAGTTTGGGGACGTAGGGACATTTTTTGTTGTATGACTTCAGTCAAACCAGGTTATTCAGCAAAACTGGACAGTCCTGATTTGGGACTGCATGTTTAATCTTCTCACTCAGTTAATTACGGACCTATTTGTATAGGTTGTGGTAACTCTTCAATGATAGGATGCAAATTCATGGTTCACAGTGTGAATACAAAGAATACTAAACCACCTTAGCAGGTGAACTAGACAGCAAACCGGCTTAAGAAGCTAACTTTCACACTCCTTGATGAGTTTATTAATGAATTTTTCATATGCTCTTATATTTCAGTTTTACCCAAAGATATCCACCTGTGAAGTTCCTGTCGGAGAAAGATCGAAAGAGAATTTTGGTGAGCGTATAATATTTTGTCCCAAAGTCTTCTGCAAGGAGGTTTAGGGGTCCTATGTTAAAGCTGTGTTCAGCTGTTTAGGAACAGTTTCGTCCATTGGCAGTTGGCAGTTCCACTACGTCGAGCTGTGTTTCTGAGTAGCTCAAACAACCAATACACGGTCCACACCATAAATTAGTCTGACTGTTTTTGATGCTGGTTCATGCTTTGCAGTAATCACAGACTGTTGTTCCAATTCTAGACGATATTTGGTGTGTGCTTTCTTGGTTACCTGGTGGGGGGGAATTTCCTTCATTTCATACATAAACATAAGTGTTTGTTGCATTTTTGTATTTTTAATTTGAGTATTTTTAAATCCTCTGTCTGGCTGCAGATTACTGGTGGTGCAGGCTTTGTAGGTTCACATCTGACTGATAAGCTTATGATGGACGGTCATGAGGTTACCGTGGTTGATAACTTCTTCACTGGCCGCAAGCGTAATGTAGAGCACTGGATCGGCCATGAGAACTTCGAGCTCATCAACCATGATGTGGTGGAACCACTCTATATTGAAGGTAAATCGCCATACAGTCAATGAATTCAGTATTATACACAGTTGTGATATTCTTTTTCTGCGTCCATTAACTGCAAAGGTTATACTAATTTATATGCTTATAGTCTTATGTATAACCCTGAGAGCCCGTGATTTGTGTTGATATAAAAAGAGAGACTGGTTTATAATGATAGTTTGATGCTTTGAATGCTCTCTTCAATGATTCTGGGTCAAGTTTTTATTGAGAATTGCTTTTGTCTGTACATCACTTTCTCTCAAATGTAAGAGCAAAGTTTTGAAGTCAATAATTCTTCAAAAAGTTTGTCTAAGATTTAATTTCATCTCTTCTGTTAGGATACTGAGACCTTACACTCTTTGTGATTGTAGTGGAATCAGCTAGTTTAGTTGGTCAGTGTTGATTTTATGTTTATTGTTCTATGACAGATTATTTTATATTACATGAGGTTTGTATTTTCTTTGCTTGTGCATTGCAGATGAACGTCCAGTGTTCCCATGTATATTTTAATCTTACCTGATCTTACATTTCCTCCCTTTGTTTTATTTTCAGTGGATCAGATCTATCACTTGGCTTCCCCTGCATCCCCACCAAATTACATGTATAATCCCATCAAGACTCTGAAAACAAACACTATTGGCACTCTTAATATGCTTGGTAAGTCTGTGTGTATATACATGGTGTGTGTGTGTATATGTATGTGTTTGTGTGTATGTGTATGTACTTGCCAAGTCTGTGTGTGTGTGTGTATGTACTTGGTAAGTGTGTGTGTGTGTGTGTGTGTGTGTGTGTGTGTGTGTTTGTATATACTTGGTAAGTCTGAGTATGTGTATGTGTATATACTTGGTAAGTCTGAGTATGTGTATATACTTGGTAAGTCTGTGTGTGTATATGTGTGTGTGTGTATATACTTGATAAGTCTGTGTGTGTGTGTGTGTGTGTTTGTATATACTTGGTAAGTCTGTGTGTATGTGTATATACATGGTAAGTCTGTGTGTGTGTGTGTGTGTGTGTGTGTGTGTGTGTGTGTGTGTGTGTGTGTGTGTTTGTATATACTTGGTAAGTCTGAGTATGTGTATGTGTATATACATGGTAAGTCTGTGTGTGTATATGTGTGTGTGTGTGTGTGTGTGTGTATATACTTGGTAAGTCTGTGTGTATGTGTATATACATGGTAAGTCTGTGTGTGTGTGTGTGTGTGTGTGTTTGTATATACTTGGTAAGTCTGAGTATGTGTATGTGTATATATATGGTAAGTCTGTGTGTGTATATGTGTGTGTGTATATACTTGGTAAGTCTGTGTGTGTATGTTTATATGTGTATATATACTTGCTAAGTCTGAGTATGTGTAAGTGTTTGTGTGTGTGTATACTTGCTAAGTCTGTGTATGTGTTTGTGTGTGTATATATACTCAGAAAGTCAGTGTGTGTATGTTTATGTGTTTGTATATACTTGGTAAGTCTGTGTTTGTGTGTGTATATATACTCAGAAAGTCAGTGTGTGTTTGTTTATGTGTTTGTATATACTTGGTAAGTCTGTGTGTGTGTATATATATACTTGGTAAGTCTGTGTGTATGTGTATATACATGGTGTGTGTGTGTGTGTGTGTGTGTGTGTGTGTTTGTATATACTTGGTAAGTCTGTGTATGTGTATATACTTGGTAAGTCTGAGTATGTGTGTGTGTATATACTTGATAAGTGTGTGTGTGTGTGTGTGTGTGTGTGTGTGTGTGTGTGTGTGTGTGTGTGTGTGTGTTTGTATATACTTGGTAAGTCTGAGTATGTGTATGTGTATATACTTGGTAAGTCTGTGTGTGTGTGTGTGTGTGTGTGTGTGTATATATACTTGGTAAGTCTGTGTGTATGTGTATATACATGGTAAGTCTGTGTGTGTGTGTGTGTGTGTTTGTATATACTTGGTAAGTCTGAGTATGTGTATGTGTATATACATGGTAAGTCTGTGTGTGTATATACTTGGTAAGTCTGTGTGTGTATGTTTATGTGTGTATATATACTTGCTAAGTCTGAGTATGTGTAAGTGTGTGTGTGTATACTTGCTAAGTCTGTGTATGTGTTTGTGTGTGTATATATACTCAGAAAGTCAGTGTGTGTTTGTTTATGTGTTTGTATATACTTGGTAAGTCTGTGTATGTGTGTGTGTATATACTCGGAAAGTCAGTGTGTGTTTGTTTATGTGTTTGTATATACTTGGTAAGTCTGTGTATGTGTTTGTGTGTGTATATACTCGGAAAGTCTGTGTGTGTTTGTGTATGTGTTTGTATATACTTGGTATGTCTGTGTATGTGTTTGTGTGTGTGTATATACTCAGAAAGTCTGTGTGTGCATGTTTATGTGTTTGTATATACTTGGTAAGTCTGTGTATGTGTTTGTGTGTGTATATATACTCAGAAAGTCAGTGTGTGTTTGTTTATGTGTTTGTATATACTTGGTAAGTCTGTGTATGTGTGTGTGTATATACTCGGAAAGTCAGTGTGTGTTTGTTTATGTGTTTGTATATACTTGGTAAGTCTGTGTATGTGTTTGTGTGTGTATATACTCGGAAAGTCTGTGTGTGTTTGTGTATGTGTTTGTATATACTTGGTATGTCTGTGTATGTGTTTGTGTGTGTGTATATACTCAGAAAGTCTGTGTGTGTATGTTTATGTGTTTGTATGTACTTGGTAAGTCTGTGTATGTGTTTGTGTGTGTATATATACTCAGAAAGTCTGTGTGTGTATGTTTATGTGTTTGTATATACTTGGTAAGTCTGTGTATGTGTTTGTGTGTGTGTATATACTCAGAAAGTCTGTGTGTGTATGTTTATGTGTTTGTATATACTTGGTAAGTCTGTGTATGTGTTTGTGTGTATATATACTTGGTAGGTCTGTGTGTGTATGTATATATACTTGGTAAGTCAGTCTATGTGTATGAATAGAAGCTATAATAAAGGGTGGGTACACTGAAATACTGAAACATTTTATGTTACACTTAATTGCTTGTGTGTAATGTTATGGTAGTTTTTTTGTCTTTATTATTTATTTAATTTTTTTTGAGAGGCTACATATCTGGTACCTTGTTTAATTCTCTCCACCACAGTAGAATGCATATTTGCTGATGTGTATGTGTAAGTAAAACCATTAGGAATACAAAAAAACCATTTTAAATATAAATAAAATCATTTTGAAGTATTCGACTTGCCTGGCCTGGCTCTGTGCAGGTCTTATCTCTGCATTGTCAACTTATTCATGCACCACATTCTTTTCATATCTATTTTGTCTACATACGAGCAGAGTCGATGTCTGTGTCAAAGAGAAGATAATGGATAAGTGACTAGACATTGCTTTGACACTGTTCATCTCCACGGCAACTCTGTTGGTCACTGCTGCATGTCCTTGGCTCAGTGCGCTGTGAATTTTGGTCATTATTAATCAGTAAAGATATTTGTGAATAGCAGCTGTACCATATATAAAGCCTGTAGAATAGTCTGTATAGCTGCTAGCTTTTTTTTATATCTATGCTGTAATCTTTCACTCTTTCTTGTCTGTAAGTGCATATAATTATGCTTTCGGCCATTCCACAGGCTCACAGCAGTTTCAGTTTGGTGACATTTGCTGTTTTCATAAAACCGGCACTGACCACGGTTGCATATCTTACAGTCCACATCCCCCAGTACACCTAGCTCAGCTTGTCTTTCTCAGCGATGACAGTGGATAGGGCTTTAATAGGCAATTACTGTCTTACAGCATCAGATTATTGTAGGTTAGACTTTTAAATACGCTGTAAAGCTTTTCCATCAATACTGGAACAGGCTTTAGATTTTGTGTTTCAGCAGGAATATCAGCATCATTACAAATAGTGGCTAGTGTGGTGCATGTTTGCTCTGTAACAGCTGGTGGACAAATAGAAATACTATGTTGACGATATGTTCACAGATGTTTCCATTTACCCACTCCAGGTGTTTAGACACTAATTGGAACACTAGTCTGATAAGCAAAAGGTCAAATATTTTTAATTGTCTTTACGCATACACAGCAGCAGATTTGCGTTGTGCTGTGGTAGAGAGAATTACACAAGTTACCAGCCTTCATGCTAATGGAGCACCTGGCTTATAAAAAAAACATTGCCCCATGTGCATCTGATCAAAAGGGATTAATTTTAGACTAAATAAATTTTGTTCAGTATTCTTTTGTCAGTTTGTTGGTTTTTCAGATCAAGTCTTTTAAATGATCACGTCAGTAAATATTTTCTTTATGATAAGGCGGATGTCATGCAGTGTGCAAAACCGGATGAGCTGGCTTGGTAGATATGACGTGGCTCAGAAGTGTGTTTCACCTATAACTGCTTTTTGAATCAACTGCAATACAGGGCCTGTCAGAACAGAGTCCATTTACATATAAGGCTTTAAAACACTACATACCATCTACCCAAACTCAGGGTAACCTTTTTCATGCATATGTATGTGTGTAGGAGAAATTCCTGAATCTCTTATTTGCCGAACATGCGTTTGTTGTTTTTTAGTGGGTGAGCATTTTCGTCTATTGATGCTACTTGCAATGATTGGCTGGTCTGTTGAGCAGAGCGGTTGTAGTTTTAACTGGAAATGCTTACCTTACGGTCTCTGTTAAAAGTGAGATGCAAAAGAAAGAAATGAAGAAAACATAGGTTGTTAGAACTCTGTGGAAACTCCTACACAGGGGGTTAAGCAATACCTTTTGACTCCAGATGGAAGGAAGAGTGAGGAGTGAACATGTGAAAATGCTAAACCCTTTTGATCAGAGGCTACAGAAACATGTTTTGATGCTTTTTCTGCTTGGTCTAGAGATAAGCCTTGTTTAAAAGTGTACATGTGAGAAGTCCTGTGACACTTAACCGGGGTGTGTAATAAGAGATAACGTCTGCTGGAAGAGTCAAGTACCTTCTGTGCCTGTGATTAAGACAGATTGTTTACTGATTGCTTTTTTTTAGCTTGATATCCTTTCTAAATTAGCGTATTCTTTTTCTCCCTGCTTTGCTGAACAGGTTTTATGTTGAGCTATGAATGGAGCACTGATTTTTTTTTTTCTCTTGTCTCTCCTGATTCCTAGGTCTGGCTAAACGAGTGGGGGCTCGACTGCTTCTTGCTTCGACATCAGAAGTTTATGGAGGTATAGGCATTTCTACAGTGTGTCATTACAATACAAGTGTTGTCAGTATTGACTGTTACAATGAACTTACAACAATATCAAATAAGAGAAGATACACTGGTTTCTTTCTCTCTACCACAGTGGCCGCTTAATGTTTGGTAATGTGTTGTCTGTATCTAATGCTGTTGTCCAAAAATTTGTGTTACATTTGCCTGTGACTGTGACATTCCAGTCATGCAAGTGTAGTAGTTTTGCATTTTAGGGTGCAACATCATGTCATTCTCCCTTTTTGTCCTACTTGTCATTTTTCAGTCCTCTGGAGGAACTGTATCCAGCAGCACCATTTATTGAACCAACAAAAATGAAAACATTGATTTTTGTTGGTTCACTAATTGGTTCTGCTGGATATTCAAGCAAGGCTCGTTTTGTAACTGTAGCTATGGCTAAACTGTGATAGATGCCTTAGGTGTTATGAGGTGGGTTTTTGTACTGGATTATTGGAGACACCTGTTAAGCCACCGATTGTCTAAAGAGCTGTCGTGCAAGAAAATCTGACGGCTAAGAGTGATAATTACTTGAAAAGATTGGTCAGTCCAATGTCAATGGGATTGATCTGCCTGTATCTTTACTCTTGAGTGTGAGAGAGTAGTGGTTTGGTGTGTTTTTTTTGTTGATAGGCTGGTAATGTATTAATAGTTATTTAGATTTTAGATCTTTGGATGTGTCTGTGATTGCAAAATCAAAAAATCAAAAATGGACAAAACAACCGAAAGAATTTAGCAGACATCATGTATACAGACAGGTTCTATGATTAGTCTTGCAAACATGAAACACTGGCTAAAATGTGAATTAACAGTGTCTGAAATGAAAAAAAAAACACCAGAACCCAAAAGAACTAGCATAATTGGCAAAGTTGAAATTTGGTAATCTATTTTCAAATGAAAGAGATGAAAAGAAATGCTCTGTAAACATGGATTTAGCACATAATAATGTTTGCCCCAAATTGTATAAATGCCCTCTACATGTAAAGCCTTTAGGTTGGGAATTCCTCCCATAGCCATTCTTGAAAGGTCCTTAGGGCTCTCATTCTTTGTCTCCGCTGACATGGAAACCACTGAAAGAGAGTGTGATCGCGTTGTGAGGGGTCTGCCATGATTTTTCCCACCCTTTTTCTCATCCTAGATGAGTTAAGATCTTCAAGGTTGATGAGCCGACAGCCTCTAATATATGAAGACGTATAGCTGAACCAGATGGAGACAGAGAATGTAGAACTGTCACAGGAAACATAGGCACTGCTGTGCTTTCTTCAGAACACTTAATGTAGTGCTGTGTCAGTCCCAGTGGAGATCCTGTTGGATGGTGGTGTCTATGTAAAACTCAGCTCTGTTAACTGTGGAACCGTATGTTTCCATTAGGCCCCCACTGGTAATTTGACGCTTCATGGATTTGTGGATTGAGTTTCTTTCTTAAATCATCTCCACAGTTTTTATGTGTTTAACTCCACGTTGCTAGCTCCACACTATGCCACTAGACGTGTTAGGTGAGAATGTGGTTTTGTGTATTTAAGTTTTTGCTTGTGTAAGGGGATGAGCGTCATATGAAGTGCAGGTGGCTGGGTATGTATCCTTGAAGGTGCTGTATCAGTGCTGAAGTGTATTGTCTGCCGTGGTGGGACGTGTGGTTGTTTAATTGTTAATCACCCAGATTTGCGTGGTTCCATAATGATAGGCGAGTCGGAGTGCTCCTGTTTGACTTGCATAATTTGGTCAGCAAGCTGTTGTTGTTAAGTTAACTTAATTTGGCAAAGTACAGAAGAGTATTTTACAATGTTAAAGCCCTCAGAGCTCATTCTAGTGTCATCACCACCCTTCAGGCCAGACTCTCAGCCATTATTAGTATTATTATCATTAAATAGGCTCCTCTTTTTTTCACTTGCTTTTCTTTGGACGGTAGATTATTTATGAATATAAATGGTTTGCATTTGGGTTATAAAACCCAACCCCCCCAGAAAACACTTTCTTTTAACTACAAAAAATACCTCGCTGGAATTCTAGCCCTTTTTCTTCGTTACTATGTGACACCATCTCAAGCTTGGCACAGCCTCACATAACACTCAGCAGCTACTCTAGGCCATGTGGGGCCAAAGCCAGTCTAATGACCAAAAACTGAATGAGCAAGCTGACCAATCAGAGCACACTGGGCTCCCAAGAATACAGTGTTTCAGACAGAGGGTGATAAGAGGAAAATATTGTGTTTGGGGAAAATTAAAGCATGTACATTTTTTCTAATTTCTTCTAATGTGTTTTATGAAGAAAATCAGCCATCAGTTATGAGAGACAGATAATGCTGCATTTATAATTAGCCTGTCTTGCTGTATCAGCAAACAGGTGAGTAATCATTTACTGGGTCAGTTCAGCAGTGTTACTCTGTGTTACATTATATAGTACAATATGTGATGGTAAGACGAGTTAAATGTCAAATATTAATAAACTGTAAATCATTTATCATACTGGACTGTGTTGTAGGTTAGCTTATTCAAGATTGTCTGGCTAACTTTTTAATCATTAGACGCATGCAACCTACATGAATAGCTATTATAGTGTAGAAAAGGGATTTAGAGTTAGAGTTAACATTGTGCACTGAGAAAGTCATGTATTTAAATTAGTTGATTGGGTTGCATCATTTCCTCATGAGTGACTAAAAAAATGTCCCATCAGCACAGTTGTGTCCTTCTGGTTACTACATGCAGTAGTTGTGTTCATGTAATCATTTCTTTCAGGTGGAAATTATGGAACAGGTTAAGTGCAGAGAAGGATGAACCTCATTGACATAAATACAGTTTATGCACTAGGTCGCTCCATTTTAACAGGTGTGAACAGCCATACTCAAGTGTGCACCAAACACAAAGAACTTCAGGACTCTGCTCACTTTTTGGTGCAGTTTGCTGCTGGTGGGTAATAGCCCACACCAATTCTACATCAGAACATATTTTTCTGCGTCTTCTTGCAGCGCGTCAGTGCTGTTCTGTCCTGTTTTACCATCTGTCTCTTGATAGACGGTCATATCATCCCTGCAGCACAAGCTGCTGCTAATAACAGTCGACAAGCGGGAGAATTACTGGAAAGCAATGCTTTTTATTTTGGTACACATGTCAAAGAACGTATTTTGTCAGAGAATTGATTTGTTTACATTCAAATTGATAAACTTTTCATTGAGACAGATTCCAAGTAAGGTTTATTATTATTGACTTGTATCGCAAAGTAAGAGTTGTGGCAACTGTGCGAGTAACATGGTGTTTGTATCCCCTGCAGTTTTTTAATCTAATATGTAAAGCGATCCGATATGTGTGTAGGTTAACTGTTACAGTGAAACCAACTTAACCAATTGAAAAAGAAATAATGTCACAAAAACCTAACACTGACTTGGACTTCAGCAAAAACAAAAAACCCTTGGTGTGAAAACAGCCTACAGGCTTTTATATCTTTTTTATATACATTGAGGTTTAGCAGACTGTTCTGTAAACCAAAAAGACAAATGGCATCGGACCCCCTGAGACTGCGTAAAGGTTTCTCCCTCAGGTGCCCTCTTGTTCTTCTGTTTGACACCTTGTAATGAAACACGCACACTTATTACACGCCCTGCTTTTGATCCAATGCCTCGCCAGCTCACTGTGTTTCTGGGTCGTCTAAGTGCATTTACATGTATGTGCATGTGATCTTGGTTGTGGGCACATGTGTTAGTGAGACATCATAATTGGACAGCCTGTCACATCAGATTAAAGTCGAGATGATGATCTGCTGTGTTTTTGTCTGCGCTTCCAGACCCAGAGGTGCATCCTCAGAATGAAGACTACTGGGGTCACGTGAACCCGATTGGGCCGAGGGCTTGTTATGATGAGGGGAAGCGCGTTGCTGAGACCATGTGCTACGCTTACATGAAACAGGTAATCCTGAAAGTCTCACTCTTATCCACTCCCCCAGAAACCTGCAACACTCTCGCTTTAATGTTAACTGGTTTCATCTGCGTTAGTCATGATGATTGAAAATGACTGCAACATGTCAGAATTGCCTGTAGTCGTAAGAGTAAGAGCACGTTTAACAGCTGTAGCTGTCTGACTGTCTGAAGGCACCACTGTTTCCGGAACTTACAAGAATGCAGTTTCCGCATTGCTAAATTTTGCTGATAGTTATATATGCTAATTATCATGTGACCATTATGTTATTCAAGCCAGTCATTAATTCGTGGGATTATTCTAGAAGTATGTGTTGTCTCGCTCTCACCCACACTGGGCTGAGTCCCACACGTGGCACTAAAAATAAACAGAGAGATATTGCAGTCCTGCAGGAATGCTGAAAGTCCTGTGTGGCTAATTTGTCTCTCAGCAGTCTACCACTGTAATTTAGTACTTGCCAGCAATACTGTGCAAAAATTAGAGACCACAATGGAGAAAGAAGACCGCCGTTTTTATCAAGTTGTTTATTTTGCAGGAGAAACAGAGGAATAAATGCAAGATAATCCTTTTGTATAAAGAAAGGAAGAACAGAAAGTATGTCTGTGGGGAAGGGTGGAAGGGAGGAACTAGAGCTGGAGTTGCAAAAATGATTTAAAAAGTGTATATAGAGACAAAGGGAGGTGGTAGAGTGAGAGGACACTTCAAAATTACACTTGCTTCAGATATAAAAAAAAATGCACAGGTGTTTCTGGCTTCTCCACTGTGAGCACTCACCCACCGATATTCCAATAATTTAATATCAAAGATAGTTCATTAACTGTATGTACAAGTTGTCTGCTTTGCAGTTTGATTACTCTTTTGAAATATGGGCTTGTGGCTATACAGCTTTCTCAGTTCTACAGCTCCTTTTATCTGTAATTTCTAAAATATCCTGTAATTTCTGATATCAAACTGCTTCTGAAAGTTCTTAAGTTGCGCAGGACTTACTTATACTCATTTTTTACATCTGTCTGCAACCAAATTAGTTTTATATTACTGAAAACATTAATTTCAAGCTTTTAACCAGGATTGGATCTCCAGAGAGATGGAGCAGAACCGTGGTAACAGTTCTTTTAAGGAATGCCAGTCTGTCCAACAGTGAATTAGTATTTGTGGTGAAGTGTAGACACTTCTCTCAAGGGTTAAATGTTGGGGTCTGCACCCATAATCTTGTTCTTACTGAACGCAAATCATGTTTTCTTCACCATCCTTTAGGTTTTTTTTGCCCAGTAGTAAAAGTTCTCTCTGACCGGCTTTTATCAGGATGCTCTAATTCCAGCACAAATCAGTCTGTAGTAGCAAGTAGCATGTCTGAATGCTGTTGACATACGTCTTGTGCATATTGCAGTCTTAACACACATTTGCAGAGATGGACGGTGTTTTTACCCAAGACCATGCAATGATATTCATAATTTTTGTTCTTTTTGTTTATGCACTGCCCATCTGCAGATGATATTACACGCTGTAGTCTTGCTCCTAAAGAACTAGACCTTCGCAGGACGCTCCTTTTATACACGAGCATGTTTTGCATGTTCAGGATATTTTTTATATAATAATGTGTTTATTAAAAAAAAAACATGAGGTGGATGAAGATAAAGCATTACTTGTATTGTCCTTGTACCGTTTCCATTCAAATACAGATCAAAGTACATTTCTGAATCATCTGTTTTGAATTTCACATATTGTCCCAACCTTTTCGGAGGTAGGTTTGTAGATGCAAGGATCGCTCAGTGAGAGCATTTCACAGCTCATGTTATTGGATACGGAGAAACAGATTCTAAAAGAATACAGCTTAATTTTACAGTTTACATGCTGTTCTAGTTTGTCATCTGTGACGGCTGTTCTACCCCTTCCTTTGTGTGACAGGTTCATCTCCAGTCTTATCCAGTATGAAATGTATTTGAATACCCAGCGTGAGTGATTGGCAACCAGCCTTTACTGAATCAGATAGTCTGGTTTTGTCGTCCTGGCAGATTTAGCCGAGATTCGTCTTTTATCTTGTTCGCTTCATTCCACACCCACACGCTTTCACTTGCTGTCGTCATTCTCCCCACCGCTCCTTTACATTTACATAGAATTATATCTAATGTCCATCACAGTGCAGTCTTTTTCCTTTCAACTGAAGTTTAATGACCTTTCCAAAAAGTTCAGTGGGTGTCCGAAAGCAGATAATGAGAAACTCTTCATCTGCTCTCTGTTTCTTCTTTGAAAGATGTTTCTCACTGTTCTCTCTTTCTCAGTGTAATGGTAAGAGCACTAAGACGGGCTCTGACTGTATGGATTTTTTCTTACCGCAGTGACAAAGCAGCCTAATCCCTGCGGTTTGGCAGTTTATCACCAACGCCCTAACAACACCCTGAAGCAATACTGACACTGGCACTCAGTGACAGATTACTATGTTAAATTAACTCCACATTGAGAGTTCAGAAAACCAGCGGACAAGACGCTACAGCCTAGTCTTCTATAGCGCACTAACAAAGAGCTGTTAGTAAACTGGTGTAAGCGTGGATGATGATGGTCAGTCAACTTTTACCAGCCAAAAAAAAAAAAACTTTTTAAGGTTTTGGGTTTCTAGTGGATAAATAAACACTGGACGAGCTGGATATTGTAACCCATCACTTGAGAGGTTAGTTATAGAATCCATAGGTGGCGCACTAGCTAATAGAATCTTGCAAAACTGTGTACTTTGATGCTTCTAAACTGTATAAATCTAGTTAGCTGAGATGCATTCAAAGCCATTATGCCAGAGCATTGCTGATACAATTTGCATTCGCCCTGGAAAAAACTATTTGGGCTGATCGGGGGTAACACAGAGGAGATGGAGCTTTAGCTGAAGGGGTAAAATTGCTTCCTCCGACAGACATCTGTGTCCCAACACTGGACCGTCTAAAAACAGGCAGAGATCTCTTCTTCTCTGTCTCTGCCTCCTTAGTCTATGTCTTGACAAAGAAACCACTACAGGCTGTTAATATCTTCATGCAATGAAGTACATCACTGCTCTGTTTGCTGTTTGCTGAAAACGCAGATGATCTTCAAGGTAGTAGCTGCAAACATTCTTATTTACATACCTTATAGAGCTTGCAGACTCTGTGGGCCAGATTCATGAGACTTGGTGGGAAGAGAGCTACATCATGCTAAACATAAGTCACAGTAACTAAATCAATTGCACAACAGAACACATGTTCATATCAGTATATAAACACAGCAGCAAAAGAAATGGAAAAAATAGACAGAGAGAGAGACAGACAGACAGACAGACAGATAATAAAAATGTAGAGTCTTTGTTTTTGAATGCGTAAACGTTACCGCTACAGTGTTTACTCTGAACGTCGTGGTGAATCTGTGTTTTGGCAGTGATAGTCAGTGAGGGGTAGTTTGTAAGGACGTTTAACAGAATATAGAAGTTGAAAAAGGAGTATTTATACTCGATGTAAAATCATGTTTTTCAGTTTGTTGAACATGGTAATTGGACAGCTTGTCAAATCACATTAAAGTTGAGGTGATTATTTTGCTGCCTGCTTGCATATGCATCCAGACCAATGAGATGAACACAGCAGCACAGTACTGGAGGGGTCATTCTTAATCCAGAGCTGCAGATTGTTCACCTGCAAACAGTGCCCAGTTAAAAGCGTTCGCTACTGGAAAGATTTTTGAACATGCTTATATTTGCAGATTGGCCACGTCATTAGGTAAACCTACTGGTATCTACACAGATTGTTAGTTCTATTAGCTGCACTAAAAATATGGAATATTTGGGTGGCTCTTTACTCTCAGCCATGCAGGGACACTGATGCTGTGTTATTGAATGTTGTGCTGGTACGAGTGGATCAGCAGCATTTCACAAGTTTTTAAACACTGTGTCCACTTACTGCCCACTCTGTTAGACACTGGAGTTTTGTTGGTCCCCTGTGTAAAAGAACCCTTCATCATTATTCAGGACATTGCCCACAGGACCACCACAGAGCAGGTATTGGATGAGTGGTGGGTCATTGTCAGCCCTGCAGTGATACTGACGTGAAATCAGATTGAATCAGACACAGCAGTGCTGCTGGAGTTACTGCTAGACTGAGGATAGTCCACTAACTAAATATATCCAGCCGTAAGCGTCCTAAGGGTCGTGTCCTCTGACCGCTAATGAGGGACTGGAGAATGAGGGACTGAAGAATGACCACCACAAACTGTAGCATCAGATGACCTGCTGTTCCTGATCTTACAGGTGGACTAACAAGTTGATTGTGTCTAATACAGTAGACAGTGAGTGGACACTAAAAACACTCTTCCGTTTAAACCATCCAGACTCAGTGAGTCACTTAAACCTGACATTCTATCTGTACCTTCATTTCACATCACAAATCATTTCTTTGTCTTACATATTTGCTTTATAACAAGATTGCTTAAGCTGTTGAAAAGAAACTGGAATGTTTGTGATGTAAAGAATTTTTGACCTGATCAAAGCAGAAACATTCCACATAGCATGCACACTATTCATAAAGAGGAGTATACAGGTTTTAAAGTATTTGAAGTATTCTGTGATTAAAACTGGATTATGTACATCGTGCCAATCTAATCACTGCAAATTCACATCATTATTCCTTTACATTTGAGTTTTCCCAAAAAAAACACACAGATAGCACAGTGTTACAGAAGGTTAATACTGTAGGCCTGTGCCTAGTATCTGTATCCCCAGAGGTACAGATATTCTACTGACATTGCAATATTGTTTTCTGGGAGCATTTTTCTGACATGTTTGTATCTCTGTTTGGAAATAATGGCTTGTGTGATTTTGTGTGAATCTAGAAAAAGTGATTAAAAGCTGAAAAATTACACCTTACTGTGACGTTTTAGGGTTATATTACAAAAACATTCTAAATCTAAAACCTTAACTGTTTAGTGACCATGAGAACTTTAGTTCGGACTGAATTTAGGACAGAAGCTGTTGCAGAACAACAGCTCATAACCTCATTATCTCAACCATTAACTCCAGATAAGAAAACAGTGTAACAGAAACACGCTAAAAAAAACAAAAACATGTCTTAACTTTGAGACAACCCCTAAAGTGGGTTAAATGTGCAGATAAATGCAACATCATCTTTATGCTAGGTCACTATGCTGCCTGTTACTACATAATGTGACCTAGCATAATGATGATGTTGCATTAATCTGCACATTTAACCCACTTTAGGGGTTGTCTCAAAGTTAAGACATGTTTTTGTTTTTTTTAGCGTGTTTCTGTTACACTGTTTTCTTATCTGGAGTTTTTTTCTTATCTGGAGTAAAAAAGATTTTCCTTTTTTATCCAAAATGTCAAACAAACTCTTTCAGTGCTAGCTGCCTGGCTTACTAGTTTATATTTTTTGATATTATGTTGATTATGTGTTTGTTTCAGCTATGTGTGTATGTTTGGTACCTGGTAATAAGTTGACTAAATAGTTTAGGATTTCTTCTTGAGATCAGATTTCATCTCAGATATGAACTGGATAGAAAATGAGAACCGTGGGAGTTTCCTTTACTTGCCATTGGCTATTGCACATGCACATATCGTGAAATTGATGTTAAAATAATATGATGCAGGCCGACACTATTCTATTACGTGTAATATAATATTCTGTATAAATGTATGCAGTATGTGTAAATAAACACACTACCACCGTATTAGCTTCTACTTTTGCTTCAGTGTCATAAAAAAGGAGTGAAAATAGTCAAAGTCAGCTTTATTGTCAATACTGCAATATGTAAAGGACATACAGAGGATTCAAATTGTGTGACTTATGGTGCAGCCATAAACATTAACATTAAAAAACGTTAAGCATAAAAATATATGACTAAGCTAAAAAATATATTACAAATACACACTTATTGCACAAATATACATATAAAAATATGAAATGTCCCTAATATAGACATCAAAACAATAAAGTGACGTGGCTACCTGGCAGATTAAAGTGTGTGGGCGTGGCTAGTACAACTATAAACTGTAGTGATGACTGGATGAGCTTATGGACTGCTTAAAGTGTTCAGTGCGTATGATTGGGGAGAGATGCAGGATCCAAACTTTGTGCATGCTGGGGGTAAGAGGCAGAGAGGGGGCAGAGCAGGGGTAGAGTTGAGCATCCTGAGAGCCTGGTGGACGAAGCTGTCCCTTAGTCTGCTGGTCCTAGCCCGGAGACTCCACAGTCTCCTCCCTGATAGCAGCAGGCTGAAGAAGCTGTGTAGTGGGTGAGTAGGATCACCTGCCGTGCAGAGGGCTTTAGGAGTGAGGCGATTGCGTTATATGTCTTGGAGGGAGGGGAAATCGTGCCGATGATCTTCTCAGCTGCACTTACAATGTGCCGGAAGGACGCAGTGCAGGCGTCGCTCCACACAGTGATACAGCTGGTCAGGATGCTGTCGATGGCACCTCTGTAGAAGGTGCACATGATAGGGCGTTGGGGCTCTAGCTCTTCTCAGGTTTTGGAGGACGTAGAGGCGCTGGGGAGCATTCCTGGCCAGTGATGATGTGTTGTTGCTTCAGGACAGATCTTCTAAGACGTGCACTCCCCTGAACTTGGTGCTGCTCACCCTCTCCACAGCAGTACCGTTGATGGTCAGAGGAGCATGCTGGGTGCGCTTTTTCCTGAAGTCTACAGCAGTGTCCTTCGTCTTATCAACGTACAGAGAGAGATTGTTGTGTCTGCCCCACAAGGCCAGAAAAAGTGTCACCGGATTAAAAATATGGAAGGTTAAAGAACAGAATAACCCCAAAGTCCTGGTTTAGCCATTTACCAAAGTTTCCCAAAGAAGACCGTTCTGATAGTGAGATACTAAGACGTAGGTAACACTTTGATGTGCAGTAAAATTCGAGGTTTGAAAAAGAACAGTCAGAGAATGGGTTTTAAAAAAAAAAGGTAGAACTGCTAATCTAATTGTTAGGATTTGCTGGTCTCTACTAGGACTGGGCAGGTATTTATTGTTATTGTAATTAAATATGTCGCAATACAGTATACTTTTCTGATTGTTGTCGGTACTTGTAGAACACCAACTGCATGATCCATTAAGAAGAATACAGTACATTATCTGAAGTACTGACTGAGAATCACAGTATTTGGTAGTATGTTTTTTTTGCAAAGCACTCGTTCTTTTCTCTGTTTCATCTGATCAGATATCTAAACAAACAGAGGAGAGACGTATCATATATAATGTGAACGTTTTCTAGAGGTATTTTAAAATGATATTACTGCCATATTGCTGACCGCTAGTCTCTTAATTTGGACCGTTGACATTTACCCCCCCTCCCTCTTTTTCTCTTCCTCCCTCTCTTCCTCTTTCCTGTTCTCACATGCTATCTGTGTCCATCAGATTGCTAAATGTGTTAGAGCAGAAGGCCAGTGAACGTGCAGAGCTGTGACTTTTTAACCCCTCCAGTCTTTTAGCCACTAATTAACAGAATGTGATCACATACTTCGAGCTCTCCTGCCATCTCCTTGTCTCCTCATATTATCATCTCCCATCACTTTAATTCTCTCGGCTCAAACAAGTGTGAACCCTTACACAGCCACCCTATAAATATTTAAATGTATGAGCGTCACCTGTGTCTGTCTAATGATCTCCAAGCTTTTTCTCTTCATATGCATTCTTCTTAATGCACACATTCATCTTTCCTTCTATGTTTGTCTCATTGTGTATGTGTGGTCAGACAGGATTGTTGCTGTGAGGTTTATTCAGTATAGTGTGGGTTTCACCAGACTGCTAGTAGTGTAACATTAGCATACAAATCCAGCCTCAGGGTCTGCTCCACACTTAGAATTCAGTCTGCTGCGTCTTTCTTTTCAGGAGTCATACGCGAGGTCTCCTGGCCCAAACTGTCTGGTCATGTATGCATAAGAAGTGCATAATGAGAATATAAATATTTATTTATTTATAGTATGAATAATCTGAATGTCCAGGTCATTTTTTTTCTTGTACTGACAAGATCGCACTGACCACAATATGCACATTTCATTAACAAGATAATGCAGACGTTATATTAGGCTTAGACTTGACTGAACATTATAAGATGTCCTATACAACACATCATATTGTATTAACAATACTATCAAATAGTTATTTCACATAAGTATTCTTAAGGTTCTCTATTGGTGTGAGAAAATATCAAATATCAGGATATTATGATTATGATTCCTGATACTGTATTGATTCTCAAAAACACAGTATCGATACACAGATTTGTGGCAGACAGTGAATCATTGTGTGTTGTGTTGAAACCTCTGGCAGTGCTGTAATCCATTTTTAGCTCCACTCCAACATTAACAAGCAGCACAAGGGTGCTATTGTAAGCATTAGCAAACCTTTTTATATGTAGTGGTGTGTTAATAGTAATAGAAATGGACCGATCACCATTTTTGATGCCGATTCCGATCGCCGATCACCTTTCAGCACGATCGGCCGATACCAATAGAGGGCGGGGCTATATGTGATGGCAGGGCTACATACTATTAGCACAAGCAAGTCATGAAACAAGGTGGAAACTGGTTTATTACCATTTTTAACAAGCTCATGTGAAACAGCATATTATTTTTAACTAAATTAGAAGTTGGTCTATGTGGGAGTAAACCGCTTGATACAGCTCCGGAAGAGCAACATCTGAAAAGTATTCCTACTAGGAACAGCAGAGCGTTTATACAGGTGGAATATTAAGCGCAAGAATGCCACAGAAATTACTTTTTCTTTTAGTGTTGCTCCTTAAAGTCTCCTCCAATCCCATCTACACAAAGCTTGAAAAGTGACTCACATCCGTTTCCCCCAACCTACACTAGCCCTGTGGTGATCTGCGCAGTTATTTAATGTTGTGCTGGCACTCCAGTCAGGCAGTGCATGAACCTGCAACCCAGTCACTGAAATGTTAAGTGGTATTATGATAAGGCAAAAGCTTTGATTCGTAAATGACTCTAAACTCAACATACCTCTGTTTAGTTATCAACACGAATTTAGTCCATGTTTTGCAGGTAGCTGTTTGAATATTTGCTGTTGCTTACAACTCATTCACATGGGAGCCTGAACTCAGAACTTGGATCAACATTCTTAGCAACTCCCATTAGAACCCCATCCCAGAAAAGCTTCAGAACTTTTTAACAAAACAGAATCTCTGATGTGGTTTGTGAGGTTTAGTCTCTGCTGATTACAGCTTGTTTTAGCCAACAGGAATGATCTTTCAGACATCTTCAGCTGCATTTATCTAGCGTTACTTATGCTCTATCAGGAAGATTAATGTTAGTGATAATAAGAATAATATTCATTTCTACTGGTTATATATATATATATAATAATTAATTAGAATTATTTGAATTGTTTGTGTGCTATTTTAATTATTTGCAAATCCAGTACTATACTCTACCATACTCTGACTGAACACAAACTTTTGTAATTATTTGCATGTTATTTTTTTTGTGTGAATCAAATACTATACTATACTCTGAACACAAATCACTTTGCAATTATTTGCACGTTATTTTAATTATTTACATATTAAATACTATACTCTACTATACTCTGACTAAACACAAAGCACTTTTGCAATTATTTGCACATCAAATAATATACTCCCCAATACTCTGACTGAACACAAAGCACTATTCTAAGTCGCTCTAGATTCGAACATCTGCTAAATGCTGTAAATGTATACATACAGTTGGTTCACAGTGGATTGATTTATCTGGGTTGCCAGGTCTCAGTTCTGTGTAAATGAACAAGTTTGTATTCGGGCCATTAGCTGTATCAGTTCAGATACACAGGGGCGCAGGGAAGGAAATAGCTTCACAGTAACACATTCACTCATTCATAATGAGAATCACTGGTCTGCTTTGCCACATGTGTGATGTGAGGTGTTGCTGCACCTTCATGTACATGTGCCAGTACAGTTTTATATCGCAACACAGTCCTGTGAAAAATAGCACCACTGTGACGGTTACTTTCACAGGAAGAAGCCGCGGTGGATTAATTATATGTTCTACAGTGTTTCCAAACATGTTTGTTCACACGAGGAAGTAATCACCAAGTTCAGCATGTTCACCCACTCAGCTGATTAACATTACAGTGTCTGTGTTTTTGTTTTGATTAGGTTTTTAATTAGCTATGTGATGGTGACATATGAAATAAAATAAGTTAAAACAGGCTTTTTTTCTCAAAATTGGAATAAAAAAAAGTACTCCTAATAAACATACACCTGGTAGACTTTCTGAGCTTTAATTATCTTTTGTAGTATTTAATTGCATATCCTCGCTTTCACCTAAACTTGTGATCATGTCTTGTTTGTATAAGGGGCAGTTTACTTGCCTATCGAATCTCCTTTTTTCCTGCATGGACTACTTCTGTTGAGTCGTTCTCATTTCTCACACTAAAATGCTCTGCACTCAGCTGAAATGCATCATGTAAGCTTTTCCATCTTGCAGTGTACTGTTCATGTTCTGCTGTCCTTTGTAAACAGTATGCTTTTTACTCTGGAGATGTTTTTGCTTTTTGCACATCGCAATTGCTGGGCTCTACTGAACTGTTAGTTAGCAGTTTGTACAGGCCTCAAATTCAGTGCCATGGTGGATTTTCCCCTGTCATTAAGTATTGTTGGACAATCAGTAGTTGGAATAGTAGTTTGTTAAATCCCAGTAGCAGTAAAAGAACAGCCTGTGTGCCTCTAAACCAGTGCTTTACGCCACAGATTTTTATTGTGAAGCAATGCATGATATGATTCATTCATCCACTCGTTGTTCGTAACCTGTAACTGCACAACCCACACACTGCGTACTGTACTGCCTACAGGTCACACCAGTTACAAAAAACTGTGAGAAACAAAGTATAGATGATAGTTAGCTGCTGCTGCTGCCGTTCCTTAGCTGTAATGATTGTTTTTCAGCATGTATGCACTCCACTCCAGCAGATCAGGACAGCTTTCCAATGTTGGCCCACAGTATTAACTGTCGTACCGCTTTAATCTCGATACTTCATATTGCAGAGACCGTCATTAGGTCAGCTGGATGGATTAGAGGTGTTATTAGTCTGCACCACAAATAAGTACTCTTTCTCTCTTTGTCCGTTTGCTTAATTGGTAGCAAATTGTTAGTCTCATGCCTATTTCTCAGATAGGCAGGAGGTACAGTTAGCCTGCACTAATGTCCATTTAAGTACTGTTCCTTGTCTTTTGTTTGCTGTATGGGTTCCTGCATGGCTTTGGTTTTAGTTACCTTGAAACGCCATGTCTGTATTATGATTAATGACGAGGAGTTACAGACAAGGACGTTTTCTTTTCCATCTCTAAACAGGATGTGCTGTTCCAAGGCTGGACTTCATTGACCTTTCTGTATGCATTTTTTTTTGATACATTCAGTCCCTGACAATGCAAATAGCTTTTCTTTTTTAATGGATCTGCCAGTCTTTTAAACTGCCATTCTAAATCTATTCTTTCTTTTTTTTTTCTCTCCATTAGGAGGGGGTGGAGGTACGAGTGGCACGGATCTTCAACACTTTTGGTTCCCGTATGCACATGAATGATGGTCGTGTGGTCAGTAACTTCATCTTACAGGCTCTACAGGGGGAGCCTCTGACGGTAGGGTCTACATGCTGTACCACAGTACTAAAACACTGCTGTGCAGTAGAGCTTGAAATATGGTTTGAACTGGTTTGGGATTTTTCATGTCAGGCTCAGGTCAGCTTAAAATTTCACATAACTCGCACCAGTAACTGATTTACCCATGCATTTAGTTTCACTACTATAAAACGTTAGGTAATTTTGTATGCTGGAGTCACCTACTCAGTACCAAGGACCACACAACTATCACAACCTCTTTGATGTAATTAGGCAGTAGCCTACACATTGTATTATAACTTGAAGTTATAGAATGAAACCAGTGAAAGCTAACATGTTGTTGCATAGTATGAAAACTATATCCATAAAATTGTTAAGATCAGTTGTAATTTTTTTATATTGTTGTATTTTATTGGTCTCTGTTCTAATGATGGCTAGTATTGCCGCTGCACGGTAAGCAGCGTTGTCCTGTTTGGTTTTATTTAGCACTTTGTGTGATGTTGGGCCAGTTCAGGTCAACATGTGACAGAATTTTGTTGTTCTTGGTTCAGAACGTGATGGTGTGTCTGGTCAGATTCAGACAAAAAGTTCTTGGGCTGTATTCAGGTTCAGATCAGAGACTTTCAGGCTTAATTTAAGCTCTACTTTGCAAACACAGTTTTATTTAGTTTTTCTGTTCAGAAATTAATATAAAAAAATAACTAGAATAATAGTCTGCTGTTGAATGTAAGCCATGCCTTACATTTAATGTTTACCGCTGTCATGAGGGAGGGCAATATAGCAAAAACATAGTATTACAGTATTTGAAGACATTTTCTCACTGTAGTTTTTTTATATATTATAAATATTAAATATTCAACATTTCACTTTGTGCTGCTCTAAATGTATTTAAACAGGACTGTTTATGCTCTTGTTCTAATAAAGAGAGCATAAACATATCCACGACATGTTCAGAGAAGAGTGTATTGTATTGTTATTATTGTCTATATATTGTTATATATTGTCTTCCTCTTCTGTGATTTTGATATATTGCTGTCTGCTGTTTTTTTTTAGGTTTACGGTTCAGGATCTCAGACCAGAGCCTTCCAGTATGTTAGGTAAGCCTGCCCTGAAACATGCCCTGACATACTGGCTATGTTTACATGCAGAGATTTTCTCCAATCCGATTGAATTAATTCTGATTATAGATTAAGACTGAGGTGTTTATATGCTCACCCCACGCAACACTCTGATAAAAAATCTCAGTTTACATGCACACCACAAGTAATTGAAATTACGCGCATGCGTAGAGTACATCTTGATGTAAACGTTACCATGACAACAAGCATCAGGCGAGGTCAGTCAGAGAGCAACCAGCAGAAGGATGTTACCTGAGTTTTCAGTTGCACGCTCGTGTTTTTAACTGCTTTAAAGTGATGGCAGACTCAGGAGAACATATTTCACATGTACTTATTAAAGAAGGGCCGAGACGAAGACGTCACGTCCTGCAACATAGTTAGCAAGGTGTCAATCTCTCATGACTTCATCCATAATTTAGTAAAACAGGAAAGAGGAACGAATTTTACCGTTCTGGTTTTTAGCTTTTTAATATGCATTTGAGAAAGATTTGAGAAACTTCCATCTGTTTTTGATTTTGCTCTACAGTTTGTGTAAACCAAGCGTCGTTCCTTTGCTCATATACTCGTCTGAACGGCTCGTTATTGCTTTACAGCCATCCATCCTGCTAGCTATTTTTAAATCTTTTAAGGTTTGAATCATGAATCATGAACCCGGTGTGTTGAAACATCGTCGATGACACTACTGTACATGCGCAGAACGTATTTAAACTTTCCGATTGGGAATGTTATTAGATATAAGCGTTTACACGGCTATTCTTCTATTAAATGGATTATTTACAGGATTACCCACCTCCTTCAGTCGGATAGAAATTGTAATCTGAATTACCTCAATCGGACTAGTCTATTTGGATTGAGGTGTATACATGGATGTATTCTATTCCGATTGAGCTATTAGTCTGATTTTTAACTGATTATCAGGCTGCATGTAAACATAGCCACTGACTCCCATACATCAAAGTTTCTTAAGGTCAAATTTGGTTATAAGGAAAGAAAGTTTCTTTTGGTTTTTCTACATGTCAAACTGATCTTTCAGAACTTTCTATTATCTACAACAAACCAGCACAAAATGACTTTTGGTGACACCAGTATTGGTAGTGGCAGCAGCAGTAATGCGTAGAATGTGACGCTCATCTGTTTGTTGTGCAGATATGCAAAATAATAATCTCTCTTCTTTTCTTCATTAAATAAACTACAAATAGACCAAAGTGGGCAACTGGTGAGGTGTCAGGGACACAGTCTTATTACACCTGTAATTAAATTTAGTGGAATGCTTTCAGGTGCATAGAAGACATTTTCAAAGGCGGAATTGCAGTTTTAATTTAAAAACTGTGTGTGTGTGGACTGATAAAGCCTTGCTTTGTTGTAGGAGAATTTAGCAGTTTATTAAAGGTGAAATCATCTCTGATATGCAAGCTAAAGGATGTCAGGCTATCGGAAAAGGAGAAATGAAAGTGAATTGCATCAAACATTTACTATTTACTAGAATGTTACAAAATATCTTTAAAGTTAAACATTTTTTTACTTGTCTGTAAAGGTGCATTTTGTTTCTTTCACACTCACCACCTCTCCAGACTTTAGCTAGGTATGGAGACAAGGTCTTCAGAAAAAACCAGCGTGAACGAGTATTATTTTGAATCATTTGAGTATTATTTAATCAAGCACCTTTCATCCACTGAGACGTGCAAGGCAGAAGTATTTCCTTGGCAAACCTGAGCTCCTCATTGGTGTTGAGATATCAGAGCTGTCACAGGCTGTTTGAAGCCTCACTATCTCTGCAGAGCCAGCCTTTACCTGGAGGTGTTCGCTTTGCTTAATTAGAGTTATGTGAAAAGAGAACAGCAAGAACCTTGACTTTGTCTTCTCTCCCAGAGGTGTCTTAGTGAAGGTCACTACACCTTGCTGAACTCAATCTGCAAGCCCTGAGGAAAGTATTTGACTAGAATTCAGTTCTTTTTAATCCAGTATCAGTGAATGTGTTTTTAATCACAGTTCGTACTCTAGGTTCTAGAATCCATCCTATTTGCTGATTTGGTGCTCAGCTCCTGTGCTGATATAAATCTGAAAATGTATATATACCCTTAAATGTCAATATACTACCTAGCAATAAGGGTGTAGAATTAGCATGTCATGTCCCCAACAACATTCAGCGATTTATTGAATTGTCCCCAACAATAATTTGATCCCCTCCAAAAAAAACCTGATTTGTTAATGTCTCATTAACCTAAAGGTGCAGAAAGGGAAACGTGAGACGTTTGGTTGATAGCAGCGCCAAAACTGGAAGGAAAACTTTCCAGTCATATGCAAGACTAACTGTGCAAGACACATGGGAGACACATGACTGTCAAAAGCGAGTGAGGATGACCACAAAGAAGAAGAAGGTGGACATAAGCAGCTATTTTTCAAAGAAACGTGCAAGTCCATCATAATAACGTTAATGGTGATGCTAGGCTAAAATCATCTGTAGCTGTAATTAACGTGGTTTGGAAATTAACTGCACAACAAACTGTAAGAGAACTATCAGTTCTCTTACAGTCTCCTAGAGTAGGATGTCTAACTCCCGTTGAAATTCTCTGTCAGAAAAAAACTTGTGCAAGGATAATGTTAGCATACATAGGCTGTTAACATTTCTAACGTTGGGGGAGTGGGGTTGGGATTCATGGGTCCCCAAAAAATATACGCCCTTGCCGAGCGCTACCTTGTGGTTTCTATATGTAAAAAGCAAGTTTCCTCAAATGTTGCAATTAAATAACTTGCATTTCTTGCAAACAAAATAAATCATTTACAGTAATAAATTGATTGCAGTATTTATTTAATGTGCTGAAAATTAGTTTTATTCATACCGCACCCTTTTAACACATTATAGTTTATGACACAAACACAAGCAGAATGTAGCAGCCCGTCAAGTGTACGCGTTAACTTACTGAATATTGCAGCACTCTCTCTGTTGAGCTGATCTACGCTTACCAATAGAGTCCAAAACATTGCTGGCCTGTCTATCCATTGAGCTCTGCAGCTATGACAACATGAGTTGTCATGGCTGCAGACATGACAGCATTAGCCCCATTGTCTGTCGTGATGGCCACAAGGTTTTCTTCTACAAGGGCCAACGCAGAAAACCTGTTTCTCAGACGCTCTGTAATCATCTCTACTGTGTGATCGACTGGAAAATATGCGATCTCAAAGCGTCAGTTACGCAGCTTCTATTCAGCGCCAGTGTAGCGCGAAGCAAGTACAGGTCCATCGCCCTTCTTGACCCCAGATCAGATGTAGATACAAAGTGCTGAGCCAATTTCAGTTCAGCAGCTTCCTCATTACGACCGGGTTTGTGCATGTTGGGGCCGCAGTTTGGGGGAAAATAGTTTCACAATGGCAGATTTTTTTCTTCTGGCAAGGGTTTTAATGAGGCGTTCAAACCCTCTGTGCTCCACTGGAGCTACAGGAACCATATCCTCTCCAGTGTAGCAGGGAATGGCGTCAGTTATATCTCATGCATTGTATTATTAGGGATGTAAAGCACTAGCGATATAAATAACACTAAAATGACATTACCAGTGCTGAAACTGATGCAGGGTTCCTGACTACTCGGTGGGAAACAGAATCTAGTTTGCATCATGACATTTTCACCCTCCCCCTTGTTTTGTTTATGAGCTAGGCTCTTCTTGGGTTGGCTTCTACTCTTTAAAAAAATCTCTGAAGAAACTTTTAAGTGAACATTATTCAGCTCCTGATGCTGGAGAATAATACTAGCTCTGCGAATGTGTGGTGATTGTGTATATATGGAGAAATATGGAACATTTTAGTTTTGCTGTTCATTAATTCTACAGATGTTTATTAATGTTTCAGATTTTCATAGCTGCCAAACCACCCATATTGTCTCAGTCGTTAGTTTCTGTATATATAGAACTGTGGAAATATTTGGCCATTTTAGAAAAGGATATCTAAAGCTAGTATTATTATTAGGTTTTGTTTTGCATAAAGCTGTGTGTAAAGCTTAACCATTTTCATACCTCTCTTTAAGAAAATCTGTTTCTAATTAGTCTTTAATTAAATTAAAGATGCACCTTGGCCAGTGCACAAGTCTTGTAGTCTAATGTGATAAATCTTAGTTAGATGTTTTAGATCACAAGCTATAGACCCATTTTGAAATTGTCATGTTTAGCCAAAATCTTTGTGCAGTCAGTTATTATGTGAGCGGTGGATCATTCTCAGTACTGCATGACCCTGGCGTGGTGGGGTGTTAGTGTGTGCTGTGCTCATGTGAGTTGGGTAAGACACAGCAGTATCACTGGAGTGAACATCTCAATGTCACTGCTAGACTGAAAATCATCCACCAACCAGCACATCCAGCCAGAGATGTCTATGACCACTGATTAAGGACCAGAAGATGACCAACAGCAGATGCGCTATTGTCTCTGACTTTACATTAACAGGGTAGGAGAGTCTACTAGAGTGGACATTTGTTTGGGGAAAAAACTCCAGCAACACTGCTGTATCACTCATACCAGCACAACACTCACCACCATGTCAGTGCAACTGCAGTACTGAGAGTGATCCCCCCGCCCAAGTAGTAGCTGTGCTGTGGTGGTCCCGTAGAGACCCTGACATTGAAGAACAGGGGGAAGGGGGACTTTGTAGTCAGATTGCAGTCCATCTGTTTCTCTGCATTCTCTGTATCCTACATGGATACAATAGACAATGAGTATACGATAAGAATAGAAAGAGTAGTAGGTGTGCTTATTATGTTATGGCTATGTTATTGTATGACTATCCACATACGTGTTTGCATCAGTAAAGTTGATAACGTTTTTATTTATTTTTACCTTTTATTCATTTATATTTCTGCACTTAGGAAATGTAAAAAAGAGCTTTAAAGCATGCTTAAAGTGATGGCATGTGTTTTTGCTATTTTGAACATGCTCTTCATGCAGATGTGTTGGACTGTTTTTATGTGTTTTCCATTTGTGTTGTATGGCGGAGAGACCAGGTCAAACACATTACTGTTTAATGATGCTTATTGATCTTTTGTGTTGTGTATGTGGAGCTTGTGGCTGTGTGAAGTGAGAAATGCTGTGTGCAAGCAGATTAGTTTGTTGTGAAGAATTACAGGCCTTAGACTGGGCTGGGATTACTTGCGAAGAGCTGACCATTAAATCCATTCTGATGATTTAGCCAGGATTAACCGCTCTATCATTATCTATCCAAAGCAAAGTAACATTACTAAAGCATATAAAGCCTTTATTCATTAATAGCATATTCTGACCAACCGTCTTGTTCAGTGAGGCTGCCTTTTTAGCAGAAACTGATTTTAGCTGTTTCTCATAAACTGTTAATACTTAACATAGACAATTAGTCTATTTAAATGAATCTGTGACTGGACTTCTGAGTGATTCAGCTGTCTAAGTGTTGAATTGGTCATCAAATGATTATCAGTTTTATTGCTGGTGATGCCATAGCCAGTTGTGAGTACAAGAGAGATTGGCAGTAATTGGTTTTGTTCCCCTCCATGCAAAAATCTATTAATAACCCTTTTGGGAAATCAGCTGGTAATCACACTAAGACCTAAGAACTAAAACAATAGTCAAAGCTGCTTAGGTCAGTGTAATTCTACATTAAACTATCAGTCTTGTTCGAAGAGAGGGTATTTGTTTGTTTCTTTCTTTCTTTGAGTTTAGTATCTAAGATTTTTGTTAAAAACCTGTTTATAGAGTGAGTATTACACTCAACACTGTTCTCTGCCAGATACAGTCAACAACCAAATGCTTTCAGGGTTCTGATTAGTTGGGACAGGGAAAGATGCAGAGCAGGAGAGCTTAAAGATGGGCTCTTAAAGGCAGAAGCATTTTAGACAAAGGGTTTGTACGTGAGCATTGTAATTCCACTTGACTTTATTGTAGACTTCAGTAAAAAGTTTAGTGCTCAGTTCTGACTTTCCCGATCAGTCACATTAACACATTAATAAATTACCTTATCAAGTCTAAAACAATATTATTGTCATTAGTTATTGATTAATAGGGATAATACTTAATCATTTAGTAACGGTTATGAACCACTTCATAAAATCTCAAATAATGTTGTTTCCAATTTCTATCATTAATTAGTTGCTATATTACTTAACCGTTAAGTAATGCTTATTACTCTCGTATGTAATGTTAATTGATGTGCTCTTATTGTAAAGTCTTAGTTTTGTAGCTAATAAATAATTTCTGTGGATTCTGACCAACAGAGTTTAGAACTGATCACACTGATGCATTAAAGTCATCATTAGCATTAGCATTGGTCATACATAGTGGTTTTGCAATGTCTGTCTAAACTAACTCAGTACAGCTGACTGTGACTTGATTACTTGTGGAAATACAAATAACGGACAGTGATCTGCATGGAAATCAGATGTTTTTGATTGATCAACATGCACACACGCACTCAAGTGCCTGTAAAATGCTGAGGGTAAATACCTGATACAGAATAAAGTTGTACAGTTTTATTCAGGTGAGCAAGTGCTCTGTACTCTGTAAGGATACTAAGCAAAAACATTAGCTACATTCTTGCTGTTCTGTTTAATGTATTTGTCCTATTAAATTAAATTCTATAAAAAAATTAAATTAAACAGTTGCAGCACTTAGAGCCTTAATTACTGCAAAACACTGAATTAAGTCGGGGTTCATTTGCTTGTGCAATGAAAATCATTTGCACTTGTGATGTATTTCCAGTCGGAGTGATTTGCTAATGGTGCTCATGTATAAAACTGTGATGGTGTGGGGGGGGAGCCCATGCGGATCTCGCCACTACTCTGTGAGAGGCAGCTTTTGAGGGTTGTGAAGAGTTAAATTGGTACTCTTCTAGATGAGTTAACTCACTGGAACAAGCAGAATTACCTTTTTAATTCACTCTTGCAACAGTTCACAAATCCTGCACAACATCCATTCAAGAGCATCAGCACTCTGCACGCAAGCTCAGCTTCAAGTGCTGTCCATCAACTGCTTTTGCACAAAGCTCGTTTAAGCTACCGTAAGAGCAAGTGGAGCTTTCTCCCGTCCACTCATATTAGCCTGTGTGGGTGATGTGTGTTAGCTCACTTCAGCTTGTTTTAGCTTCCTTCTATGCAGCAATACAAATCTGCTTCATTTGAAGAATCAGATGGAATGACTGTGATTTATTACTCCAAAATAATTACTAGTTATTCCATTATATTATATTTATATTTTTGTAAATATGCCACAATCAAAAAAAATGTTTTCTTTTATACATCAGGTGTTATTATTTTATAGAACTTGGTTAGGTCCAAAATTCAAACAAACCAGATTTTGTAGCGTTTTTGGAATAAATATTTCTCAAAAACATTATAAATTGGATTATATCACGACTAGTCAATATATATATATTTTGAGAAAAGAAGTTATTTCCACAAATTGTTGTTTGTTATTACAAACACACACACTGCACTTTCTTAGTGGTAGTGATGAGAACCAGAGGTTACATAAAACAAACTAACTTGTTTCTTGTTTTTTGTATGATGATAAAGGTAAAATAACCAATGCAGTTATGTTAATACAGGTAGTGTCGTTATGTCTGTTTTATGCAATAATTTAAGTTTAAGCTTACAGTCTCGAGATGCCACCACTAATGTGAACAAGAGTTTGAGAATTTTTATTTCATCTGAAAATAAATACATGGTCTCTGCATTAGCACTGCTTGGTTACTGTGCTAACTTTACTGGAGAGTATGTATGTGCAGGACATTGAATGGGTAATTAGCTAGACATTGTGATGTTCTGTGTTACTGCTGAGCTCACGTTATTGTGTGATTTTTAGAAAATAGTTGATAATGATGCTGTTACTGTATGAACAGAGGCACATTTGATTAATTATTGTTTACTTCTTTTTGTCCTGGACTTACTTTTTTCCTTTGTTGCTATGCTTAATATATTATTATATTATTATAACACGTTTACGACTTCTCTGTTTCAGTGATCTTGTGAATGGTCTTGTGTCCCTCATGAACAGTAATGTGAGCAGTCCAGTCAACCTGGTGAGTTTTTGCCTGTGTATTGTGCGGCTGATGAAAGATGCTTATTGAATTGTCAGTAATCTTCGTGTTTATATGCTTTGTGCATTTTTTTTATTATAAACACATACACACACACACACACACACACACACACACAATGATTATGCATGTTTACATTGGTTGAATGAATGAAACCTATTGTGTGTCATTTTCTTGCACTCATTATTGAACACATGGTCTTGAGAGTTTTTGTGCTTAGTTTTATTGATGTCCTTGTATCTTCTGTCTGTTTACAGGGAAACCCTGAAGAGCACACCATATTGGAATTTGCTCAGCTGATTAAAAGCCTGGTTGGTGAGTGGAGAACCAGTGCAGATAAACAGTCACTGCTTTTTTATTTAATTAAACTAGACTCTTTCTCGTTCTTGCTGACTAAATGATCAAATAAATGTCTGATTACCATTCAAACATCTCTCTGTTCAGGAAGCCGCAGTCACATTCAGTTTCTACCGGAGGCGCAGGATGACCCTCAGAGACGGCGACCAGACATTAGAAAGGCAAAAATGCTTCTGGGCTGGGAGCCGGTGGTGAGTGATGCTCTTGAATGCTCTTGTTTTATATGTACTTGAGTATCGTTCATATTTATTTACTCAGTTTCTGCCTGAAGAAAATATTACCTTAGCTTGTAGGTGGCAAAAAAAAGATGTGGTTCTTAAATTATTTGTGTAGAACGTAGGACTACGATTAGAACGTAGAACTACGATTAGCCACATGTGTTTACACACAGCGGAATTTGACCTCCGCATTTAACCCATCCGTGCAGTGAAACACCCACATATACACACACTAGTGAACATACACACTAGGGGGCGGTGAGCACACGTGCCCGGAGCGGTGGGCAGCCCTTATCCACGGCGCCCGGGGAGCAGTTGGGGTTAGGTGCCTTGCTCAAGGGCACTACAGTCATGACTTGCCGGTCCCGGGGATCGAACCGGTGACCTTCCGGTCACAAGGCCGGATCCCTAACCTTCAGGCCACGACTGCCCTAAAGTGGGCTGGTATTCACTGGTACATACCACCTACTTCTACATTTTAGACTTTAGACTTTTTCTTGTGCACCAGAACTTCCTTTAGCCATCAGTGTTGCATCCGATTCCGCTCCCCCAAAAAATACATGATCTCTTTCGAAATCACGCCCTCGAGCCTGCACTCACTAAACAAAAACACCACAACACCGGGACTATGGGAAGCGGAACGTTAAGAAATGGTTGAATGGCTCTGTGCATTTGCCGTATCACAGAACAGCACAAAAGTCTTCATCAGCGTGGCTGTTCACTGTTTGCTCGGACCAAAAAATAAAATATCACAAAATGTTGATTATGTTTATTACACAAAATAAATAAATTGAGCAACTGCTTTCTGAATTAATATGTTCATACTAGTAAACATTACTGAATAACACAACACAACAACCTTTATATAGCTTGTTTACAGCTGAATATATCTAAACATATATAAAAACATTATATGATTAGATATTGCTTTCAAGGTAATGTATTTGTGATAAATACATTGATGATGTGAACATCAATGATGTCTCCTAGTAGCTATTGTTCACTCTAATTCAGAGTGTAATATAATGATTTGCTGCTACTTGGTGATGCTCATACCAGCATGTGATGCCTAGCAGAGTTTGAGCGCTGATCAGGACCGAGGCGTAGACTGAATTCTATATTAAAACATGATGACCCACATCTACTGTCTTCGCTCCTCGTCGTCTGGGGGCTGAAGGTTAGGGATCCGGTCATGTCGCCGGTTCGATCCTCTGAACCAACAGCACATGACTGACGTGCCCTTGAACAAGACACTTAACCCCTAACAGCTCCCCGGCCATCGTGGATAGGGCTGCCCACCTCTCTGGGCAAGTGTGCTCACTGCCCCCTAGAGTGCATGTTCACTAGTGTGTGTGTTTCATTACACAGATGGGTTAAATGCAGAGGTCCAATTCCTCTGTGTGCAAACACAAGTGGCAGATAGTTCTAATTACTTACTTACTTACTGTTGGGGTAGAAATGTTGCATCTAGACTCTTCTAATCGTAGTGACCGCAGAAAAGCTTCTTTTTCAAATGTATTATTTTCTATTATTATTTTTAAGAGTTGAGCGTGGAACGCCCCTCATTATTATTGTGGGCTTCTGACTCCTGTATGGGTTTGCTGAGTTATTCTAAGAATTTATGTTTGCTGTATTATTGTAATGCTCTTTAAAGGTACATTAGAGCCGTTTTGTGAAACCTCCAACTTTAAACCCACCCACAGTTGTGTAATTATGTTTCTATGACTGTTTAAACCGAAGGTGCCGCTGGAGGAGGGGCTAAACAAAACTATCCAGTACTTCAGTAAAGAGCTGGAGCATCAAGCCAACAATCAGTACATCCCCAAACCCAAGGCTGCCCGCATGAAGAAAGGTAGACCAAGACACATCTGAGGAACAGGCTTTCACTCAGGGATGCTGGGAATACTGGAGGTTCTGGACCCTCTAGCAGCCATTTTACCCAAAGCGCTTCCCCTAAAAGGAGCGTTTGAGAAAAAAAACATTTACTAGGTGGGTTTCTTACTCTTTTTTTTTTTTTTTTTTGTTTTGTTTGTTTTGGTTTTTGTTTTTCTTATTTTTTGGAAAAGCAGCCGTAGAGCTCTCCGCCACGCTTGCTTTTCGGACATGTGCCTCAGAAAAAAAAATTCAGACACTCAGATTCCTCGCCTTGCACTTTGGATTTGTCAATCATCTGTTATTTAAGAAAAAAATGAAGACGCCACATTATTTTTATTATTTTTTTGCATTCATGCTGTGCAGTTTTGACTGTTGTAATCATTTTTATTGGTGTTAATGCTGTGAGTGTCTTTTTGAACAGGCACCTCTTTTCAATGTTGAGATTTACTATGGAGGCTTGTGATTTTCCGTTAATGAGGACAGAACCTCATTGATATGTCCCGGAAGACAAAGAAGAAGAAACTTTGGGAAATGCTTTTCTGCTTTATTTTGTTGTGATTTTGAGCAGTGTGTAGTATTGCCACCGTCACACTTCACACAGATCTCAGAACCTTTAAAGAATTTCAGGTGGTAAAAAAACTATTTTAATAAAATATTTACACTGAATGCCATATCTCCTTTTTTTTTTTACTTCTACACTATCAGCCCTGCCTGCCATACCTTCCTCTCCCTGAGGGAGCTTTAGCATGTGTGGCGTAAGTACACACGTGTGGCAACAAGTTCAGTAAGCATTCAGGTTTCTGTGCTGACAGTCAGTTGCTGGCATAAGTATTCAGAAGCCTTTTCAGATGGTGTTATTGATGGTGGTCTCTGGAGGTTGCAGGATGTACACAGAGATTCTATGGGGGTTTCCAAATAATGCACATGGCTTTATTAAATTTGACAGCTGTTTGATTTCTTTTGCTTTGCACGCACACTGGGGTCAGACATATTTTGCATTTTGAAGGTAAACAGCTTTATAAGCACTTTACAATTTGAAGCTAGCACCTGCTTTTATAATGCTTTTACCTTTAAACCCTTTGTGTAGTTCACTAAAACCAGGATCAGCAGATGATTCTTCATTAACAACCCCAGTGGAGTCAATTACATTATTTCTGATGCTTCTAAATCGTAGTAACACTTTATTAGAAGGCTGCCTTGATAGGAATTTAAAAAATAAGAATAAAACATGCTTAAGCACTAAAACAATACATTGGTGAAGCAACACCTGATTAAGATCCTAGTCTAAAATTAAAGGACAGTTGTTTTGCTATTGTGAAACATCAAGTAGTGGAACTTAAAAGGCCTGAGAGTCCTGTTTAAAACACAATATCAGTTCTATATGTTACTTGAGTTTAACTACAAACATACAGCTTCTATGAAGGAGCACTGTGTAACTGCAGACATGAACTATATACATGCATGAGTTCAAGAGCATTAAAATTCATAAAAATTATTTAGCTGATATGTCCTGCTGTGTCCATATAGCTGATATGTGCTTCTCTTACTTTTGCTTCCAGCCATTACTTGAGGCTCCTTATATCAAAGCAGTCAATGTCATGAAAGGTCATCTCACAGTTATTGGTTTACGCTGTTGATAAACATTTCATTCATAGACTATTCGGTACACTCTAAGACATATGACACTATTCACTACAGTTAAATGCAAGGCAGTTCTAAGCAGAGGACTCTTCTAGCAAATCTACACTCTTCCAATGTGAGAATATAGAGCTTCTGATTGTGTTTTAATATACACCATCCATCACATTAAAACCAGCTCCTTATTTCTACAATATCAGTCCATTTTATCCATACACGATATAGGAGCACTTTGAAATTCTAGGATTACAGACTAGTCCATCTGTTTCTTTGTTAGCTCTGTTGCCCTGTTCTTTAATGGTAAGGACCCCACAGGACCACCACAAAGCAGGTTTTGTGTGGGTGGTGGATCTTTCTCAGCACTCCAGTACATGGTGATGTGTTTCTGTGTGTTGCGCTGGTATGAGTGGATCAGTCACAGTGTATAGTCCACCGACCAGCAGCATCCAGCCAAAGGTGTCCTGTGGGCAGAGGCTTGTGACCACTAGAGAATGACCAACACAAACTATGCAGCAACAGATGAGTTATCATCTCTGAGGTTGCATCTCTATGGTGGATCAAAGAGGTTGGAGTGTCTGAAAACAAAGTGCACCTATTATTATATGGTAGACGGTAAGTGGAGCTGATAAACTCCACAGATATTCAAGAAACAAGGTGGTTTTGAAGCGATGGCTAACCGGTGAAAAGAAACGGGTGATTTCTGGAAGGGGGAATGTTATATTAAGACATGGTGCAGCTTTTACTTAACCTAGGAACAGCATGCAAGGAAAAATGCAAGAAAGATCAGGAAAGGTGCAGGGCTGCTATCTAAAGAGAGGTGAAGGAGTAAGAACAGAGTGTGATATTACTTTTAAGGAAGGGACTGTTCCTACTAACAGAATCACATTCAGTTTATGGAAGCAGGTTGTTTTAAAGGAAGTGGAAGTTAATAGTAGTCGTAGTTGACATTTGCCCCGTGTCTGTCGTGAGAGGGGTATCGAGGGCCCAGGGGGGAATTCTCATCATAGTGATGCTGCCGGGTTGGATCACTAGCACGAGCTTGGTCCATCCAGTAAGCCAAGTCAGTTTCCAGTCTCTAAAAGAAAAAGCATTCTTTAGATAATGTATCCTCAGTCCTACAACTCACAAATACTCTAGTATCCAGACACTCTTTCTAGTTTTTTACTGAATGAATTTTATATGAATTATATGAATTTTACTAAAATAAAATGTTATTTACTTCTAATGTAAGTAATGTAATGTTTAGCTTTTCTATGTCACTTTGGAGTGTTTCTATTGCTCCATTCTTTAGTTAATACAATTTGACACAATGTCAAGGATAACAGAAAAAAAAGAAAAGTGAAAAAGTGCCTGTAGTGTAATTCTCAGCCTCATTAGTTCATCAGGATTCACAGTTTTGTCTCATTTTTTCTGTTTTCATTCATCAGTGGATGGATACATCACTCAATTACTGAGAATGCCTGGGGCACACAACAAATCCTGACAACTAGGCACTGATGTAGAAGCTAATGCAATGTATGAGGTGACTTTCAAAATGTGCTCCCATCTTTAAAATATATTTAAAATAATCACCTTTTCTAGTGTACGTATGCAACGAGAGTCTGGTCAGCAGACTCTCCAAGACAGTACTTCAAAAAGACCTGTGAATAAAATGTCTATGAAAATCCTAAAGGTCGAATGAGCGTCGTCAGTTGCCTGTTTTTTTCAGTGCCCATATGAAAAGGGCTGTCTGACAGAGAAGAGACTGACAAGTTGGAAAATTACACTGTAACTCACGAAGGAGCTTTTTATTCCTCCACTTGATCTGAGCTGCACTGACAGGAGACCTTTTAAAAGTAGCTGGGCTGTTTGTCTACAGTCTGCACTGCTCTATGGAGAGTGCTCCCATCACAACCATCAAAGTCCCCTTAAAAGAATAAGCAGCGAGGCTGAATGGAGGGACTCTAAACATGGAGACTGGAAGGTAGACAAGCCCAAGTCACTGAGAGGACTAGCTGACAGCGGATTAGCTGCTCAACTTGAAGAACATAGAGAGGGTTTAAGAGCCAATGTGACTAAAAAAAGCGGCAACCAGACTGTGATGCGAAGTGTGGAAGTCTTTCTTCAGAGCTTTATTTTATTAACCCTGCCACTTCATTCGGGCCAGCTACTTTATACCAACACTGGTCATTTAATCAGTTTGATCGTCATATAGACGCACCTGTAGGTTTACAAATGCTGACTGTAGCCCTTCTGTTGCTGCACACCTCATCATCCACTCTCTACTCCAGTAGTGCTCAATCCTGGAGATCTACCACTGGAGGTCCCACACACACCTGGTTCCTATATACAAAAGCATCTGAAGGCCTTGATTACATGGATCAGGTATGTCAGATTAGGGTTAGAGCTGTGGAGCTGTGGATCTCCAAGACCAGGACTGGGCACCCCTGGTCAGATTTCATTGTTGTAGGTCTTGTGGAGGGTAGCACTACTCTGGTCTTTCATCAGTAATCAGTTTCTGACCCTGTGACCACTGTTGATGAGATATTTTTGTTTGGTGAACTGTTCTCAGCAGTGGTGTGTAAAAAACCCAATAATGTTACTGTGCCTACTACACTCACTGCTATGGAGTGTCCCTGGTCTCTTTCTGTTCATGGACAGGTAGAGAGAGGCTATGTGCTGTAGTACACGGCCTCTAGTCAATAGCAAAATGCACCTCATTGGTGTTTTTAATTAAATGGCCACTGCTTGTACTGCCAATTAAGTATAATGTGTAAAAACATGTATTTATTAAAAAGTAACTTTACAGGAGAAAATAAAAACCTTTTCATGTACAGAGATATTATTAAAAGCTGTGAAAGGTCTTATTTTGGAGAGGTATGGTAGGCTGGGCGCAGAAGATATCAACACTTTACTGCTGTGTTAAGAAAGCTTGTACAAACCACCCACAGCAACCAAATCCCTCAAATAACTGGTAGGAAATACTGAAGTTGACCAGAGCAGACAGTCAGGCCCAGCCTAGTGAGGTTGAGTCAAAGTACTTGCTGTGTCTTCACTGGAATGGGTCTGAGCTGTGATTAAGACAATGCTTGCTGAAGAGGATGGAATTGCTGGGAACTGTGCTTACTTATCTGTGAGTGTACTGACTGAATAATTAGACCCCAAAATCCAACTTAAGGGAGGCATGAACGTCTCTCTGAGCCTTTAACCCTGCTGAAAACTCACCGCCTCATCAAAGCCCATGTACATGAACTGCTGGATCCACTGTTGCACATCAGGACGACTGCGATCCCACAGGTTCCTCTTAGGCCTTCGCAGGGAAGACAGGAACTGCTTGGCCTTGGAGGAAGGCACTGCCACAGCAGCGACTGGCTTTACCTCATGCTCCACTAGTGGGAGACAGAGAGCAGACGGGACAGGACATCAAGGAGGTGAATAGATTGATGGTGTTACACCCAAAAAAAAAAAAAAAATTCAGCCTATGTTCTTAAAATAAGGCCATAGAATAACCACTGTAGCAATACCAATTGAAGGATATACGTCTATCCTAGACTATTAAGGAAGCTTCATTTTAAACACTCTACATATGAATGACATAACCCTACACCAAGGAAAAGCAATTTGGAGGAATAGCATATAAAACACCTCTATTTCAATAGATGCTCCTTTTAATGACTCCCAGCCTAATTTCTGCCACATATATACACATAGTCACTTACCCCAGACAAACATGTACAGTTTCCTTTAGTAAACAAACCAAAATAATAATAACAATAATAATAATCATAAAAGTACAGTTGACTGAAAGCACAATGAGTAAATACATTTTCTGTCCTTTTAATAAAAAACATCTAAACTATTGTTTGTGGTGCATTACACATTATGCAGACCACGACTAGCCTGTAATAGTAATGATTAATAACTGAATAAGTAAGTCTGAGGTTTAAGGTGTTATTTATAAGAGGAGAGTCTTAGAAGAGCATAACAGACAGAACAAAGTCAAAGAGAGGAAGCAAACTTGGACTCATCTGTAAAAGGCTATCAAAAACACAATAAAGCCCAACGTTCAGTCACCTTCTCTCTTCTTCAGAATTCTGTGCAGAGTGCTCTCGCTGGACACATCTGGAAGATATTTATGAATGGAATGGAATTAGTTTTACATACTCAGCAACATCTTTGAGAGAAATCACAGACTCACTACGAGGCTGTAATTTGAGCACATTGCCGTACAGTCCCCGCTGTAGTTTTCCACTGTTTACTGGTGCACTTTCCCATAAAACCCACACAGTGCACATTCCTCAACTGCACACTCACTGGAAGTCTGCACACAGAGCCAGTGGAGACTGGCACATGGAGCAATGTGGCAGTGATTGTCTACGAGCACTATGGACATGGCCAGTAAATCTATGCTATGTGCAGACGGGTGGGCTCTAATAGGCTCTGTCTAGCACACCGTCATTACAATGAAAAGGGTCAGAAAGTTAATAGTAGGCCAGAGACAGTGACAGTTTGAGTTGGCAGAAGTTCAGCGGCTCTAATGACATGGTACTGTGACATCTTCATAAAGTCTGAGATTTGATAATTGTTGACACCGACATCTGTTTTTTCTTTGTCTGTTCGCTTGTATCATAACTATTCAGCCCCTATTTTCACAAAACTTCTTCAAAAAGCACATTTCCAGGATTTCCAGGATTTCCCTGGAGAACATAAAGACAAAGTCTGAGACTAATATGCATATTACACAACTGAAAAGAAAATATAGAGTCACTTCTACAAATAAGAATGTGCTCAAATCTAACATTTGTTAGGAGCCGTATATTTCTACACACGTTTGAAACATTTCTAGGTTACAGAAGCAGCTTGTGGCTGGAGAGGAAAACATTAGTTAAAGCCTATGAGCAAAGATCTCTCACAGAGGAGGTCAGACAGAACGTTACCTGAGAGAGCCAGTAGAGTCAGTAAGGTAAGGAAGGCGAACAGCCGCAGGTAAAGGTTTGGGGACATCATGGTCTCTCAGCTTTCTTCCTGTTCTCCTTTGTTCGTCTGCACCCGTTCAGTGCGGCTGCTGAGGGTCTGGATGCAGATGCAGGGAGAGCAGAAAGGGGGAGAGGGAGAGCAAAAAGAACAAGCATGGAAACATTCGCAGCGGAAACTTGCGTGGCTGCTGGTGGTGAATTACCCTGAAACTATGCCAGCCAACAGAAAGGCCCAGTGTGTGTGAGGTTGTGGTTTTATTTATTTTTCCCTGTTCGGTTGAGCCGCAGCAGTCTTTTGATGGTTGTGCACACATTCTAGAAATTAACTAGCCAGCTGTGAGATACAAACTCTTAGATAGTAGATAATTACTTAGAGTAAATTCTTAGACAGGTTAGCTAACTAGGTATTCACGGATCAAGTATGAGGTACAATACCAAATATTTTGAGTAAAATGATAATAAATACTGAGGCAGTCTAACTGAATTACACTGAAATTACTAATAATGTCCATCTATTAAACTGATACAGACATGTATTCATTATTTGGAGTAAATGATGGGAAGTACAAATGTACTCCCATTATTTATTATTATTATTATTATTATTATTATTATTATTATTATTATTATTATTATTATTATTATTATTATTATTAACAATAATAATAATAATAATAATAATAATAATAATAATAATAATAATAATAATAATAATAATAATAATAATTTATTCTTGTATAGCGCTTTGCTAAAACTCAAAGACACTTACAATCATTATTTATATGTATATGTATATGTATATATATATGGGCCATTTATAATCATTTGTAGATAAAAAATAAAAACATTGAACACACAAAGAGTAAAGAAGAAGCATCAGCCTGACAATAACTAGACATCAGAGATGGAAGAGTAAGTTAAACAGATCACAGCCCACAGCAGTAGCTCATTAGCACGGTCCTTATAGTCTCTCCATGCACTGCATTTATTGCGTGGTATTGAACGCCTGGCAGGCTTTCCAATCAGTCCAGTTAACGCCATCTCTCCACAGCGGGGTCCTGCTGTGTTCCCTAGCATCCTCGAGGCCGCTGGACTATAACCTCCTGTCTTTTGAGCTCACGCCTGGCATCTATCCCCCCCAGGTCTCCACACAGTGAGGTTTGTTAGGCCCTTGGACTTCCTGTTTGTGCTTTGTAGCGAGCTTCCGCCTGGCGTCTGCCGGTCCTCATTTTACTTTGAACTTAGTGAATTCTCTCCCCGAAACGGAGAAATGGTTACCTCCTTCAGGGATCCTCTCCTGGCATGCTCAGGAGCTATGCAAAGGAATAACCCCTGTTGTTAAACTGTCCAGACAGGTCCTGGATCCTGGTAGTATTCCTGGCGCTTGAGGGGCTTTGTCAACTTCCTCTGCTCAAACGGGGAACAGCACCTGAAGTCACCGGGGCCCTCTGGTTTCCATCAGCGGCGGCTCCAGAACCATCTAACCAACCTGCTTCAGCAGGCATCTCCTAAGCCTGCCCCGAACTCCCCAAAATAACCTGCCTGAGTCTAATGATTCGCTACAATTCCATAGTCGAGGAGCAAGTCTGGAAAAAGCCTGATCACCAAAGCCACAGAGTTTAGATGATGGGACATTTACAAGCCTGGCAGTAGAAGACCCAAGAGACTGAGACGGTTTGTAGGGAAGAAGGAGGCTGGACAGATAAGGAGGTGCAAGATTGTTTAGAGCTTTATAGGTAAGTAGGAGAATCTTAAATTGGATCCTATATTTAACAGGGAGCAGCAGAGTTTTGTACCGTCTGAAGCTTTTGGACAGAGGAGGAGCAAATGCCAGCCAACAAGGAGTTACAGTAGTCTAGGCAGCTGGAAATGAAAGCATGAATGAGGATAATCACAGTGCCAGTCTAAACGTAAGGCAGTTCCAGTGCTGGTGCATGTGGGTGTGACACTTATGGGTGTGCTACAGGCACAGTTTTCTGTGTGCAGTGTACATTATGAAAGGAAACTTAACGATCTACAGATGAAAGAAAAGAAAAGAAGGAAACTTAAGCAGTTACATTTTAAAAGAAAAAAAGAACATCTAGAAAGAAAAAAGGGAAAACAAACAGTTGTATGTTTAAACAAAGGAAACGTACACTGCAGAATTAGTTCAAAGCATAAGAGACAGATGGCCGACAGAATACGACAGAGCTCGCAGGAAGGTTGTGACTTTGGGACTTCTATTCGAGAACCTCTATTCGAGAACCACTGTCCATCCAGAGAATTACAACTGACCAGGTGTACCACATGGGCCAGATGGAGCAGACCCAAGACAACGCAGTCAGAGACACCATTGAGACCAGGGTTTGAGAGCTCAGAGAATGTCTGTACAGCAGTCCCAAGAATAAAAGCTTATCCTCTGAACTGGTCTCCCTCTTCATTCTGACTGCAAGCCACATCTACAGACATTAAAGGAAACTTGAAAAGTTGAGGAACTTGTGTTTTTCCCAGTATGTTGATTTTCCTACCAAAACTTTGTTTCTTGGTTTAATTGGTATGTTCAAGTGGGAAAACCACTACACTGTCCAGGACCACAGTCGTACACCTATGATCTAAAAAGAACAAAGTCAGAAAGGAAACTTAATCTACATCTAAAACAGCAAACAAACTTTTTTTGGCCTAATTTTCTTTTTTCCTAATCTTCTTTTCTGTGTACTGTTCTATCACACCTGACCCAGCTTTAATAAAGAGTTCACACCCTGGATCAGGAATGTTGAGTCAAGAGAGTCTTGACTACAAGAGCGAGATTACAAAACACAGACAGACAAAACATGTCAGCCACTTATTGGAACTTATTGGACACATTGGTTATGCCCCCACATTCTTCATATAGGAAAATATCTGGTATGGCAATGAAGACTTCCACTGAGCGCTTTAATGGAATCTTTGGATTCAATTGTGACCACAAGTAGATCATCCAAAAACACATCCCAGCAGTTTCTCAGTAGGAGAGCCAGTACGCGCACTGTTAACCTCTCAGATGTGTAGGTGCATTACCAAGCCCAAAGAGCATGACCCCAAACTGCTGTAGCCCTGCCCCCAATGAGTGTTATCTTTCCCTCACCTCCAATAGCAGTCACAGTACCAGTACACAGTACCAGTGAGCTACACCAGGATGAGCTAGTCAGCTGCTTGAAGGCCTCGTTAGTGTGGAGCAGTAGGCATGTGTAGTCACAATCCTGACCACATGCAGCTTATACTACATAATTCTCCAGCGATGCTGACAGTCTCATTTTTCAGTCTCACAGTTCTCTCACCACTTCTGTGTAGATGTGTTCTGCTTCCTCCTGTGTTTTCCATTTCTTTCCTCTGTGTAGTTCATCATTGGACTTGTGTGTTCTGCCTTCAGACTTTGGAGTTTCCCCTCTTGCCACTGGTGCTGGGTGTTCAGCTCCTTCAGCTTTAGAGGACTCCCCTACCGAGAACAAGTGTGGTCTTCCTGGCCAAACAACAACCCCCAGAGAAACAAGCACAGCAAGACTGACATGGCACTGCAAGGCCTCCAGAATCAGTGAATTAGAGGAATTGTCTTGAGTCATCTTTTGGAAAGTGGGGACAAGCATGTCTCAGTGTGACTGGTAAAACAAGCTTTACCTCAGCTCGTTAGTAGCTTTTACTGGGCAGCGGGGGGATGGTTTGTAGACAAGTGTTGCCGAAGAGTCATCTTCAATGCTGCCAACCACATATGCTCTGTCTACTAGCTAACTGTGCTTAAATCATACTTCTTATATATTTCCATTTAGATATAATCATCTGAATTCATATGTCCAGGTCAGGGTTACCTGGAAGGAGAAGCCTAGAGGCAGTTCAGTTACATACATCATCCTATCTACAACATGTTTCACATTCATACAAACTAAACAATCAGTATTATTATTGTAAGTATTATTACTGTGATCTATTAAATATATTCTAGAAGGTATTTTGAATCTACAGCAACATGTTGTTTTACTTGTTATTGGTTCTATATTAAAATATGGTTGAGAATAAAGAAATAACATTGTGGAAATCATATACAGCATATAGCAGTTCTAAATTTAAAGTTATTGAATCCTTCAGTCTGACCCATTCAGTATCAGTCTATAGAGATCAACCAGTTGAGTTTGCCAAAAGCTTTTTTTTTGTTTGCACTTACATAGCTGCTCTTTGTCCTCTCACGGGTTGGTCAAGGACTCACATCACTCCAAACAGGCCTACTATACTCTAAACTGCAGCGGCAGAATGCGCCTCTAGAACACAGAGCATTCCTCTGTGTATGGAAAATACAAGAAACTGTGAAGATGCAACACATACAACTGGTATAAAATAATCACACAGGCACCGAGTGGGGAAACTGAGAACTCTTGAGAACACAAGGAGGAGAGGAGGACGAAGATAAGAAATATATGTATCACTACACAAACGCTTAAACCACTAAAAGAGTATTTGATGAAAAGCAACACTAATTATTAGAACACTTCAGTTATTTGGTGGGTAGGAAAGAAAACAGTTCTACTGGAGGATCTTTCATTCTCACCTGGAATATGCATGATTGTATCTCTGAGCATCACTGTGAGTTTGCCTTGGTGCACATCCAACCACAAAAACTGCAGATCTTCAGAGATTTCGAGGAGGAGCACACATTAGGAAAACAGCATTCTTTGTGATTTTCCAGCAGCATGAAATGAGGTTCTTTATCAGCAGTGATGCAGAAATAGACCTCTGCAATCCTCCACACCACCACCTCTGGGAATAGTGAGCTGGATCTCAGGTTTGATATAGCTCGGACTTCTAGGGGAGTTGGGCTTCTTTCTGGCAGAAGCAGCATGTGAACTTTGACTCCAAGAAGAGTCGATAAAGTGGTAATATTGCAGATATTAAGAATTTGATCAAACTGAGAAGAAAGTAAATATGACAGGCTGTGGAAAGGTCACATCATAAACTCTGACATTTAGATATTATAGATCTTCTAAATAAACCGAGCACAACTGGTTTGAATGGTATGATCTCACACTTCTGTACGTTTGCTTTGTTCAGTGAGTTTAATGGATCTGTTTACAGTTGTACACAAGACATACCAGAGACACGTAGATTCAGACGAGCAACAATGGCACCTATAAGTGCTTTTTAGTTCAATTCAAATTACAACACACAATCTCCTTCTATGATACCCTACAAGCTCATTCACGACTCGATAGCCTGTTCTGACACAAAACAAGAAAAGCGTTTATAGTTTTTGTGAAACTGCCACTAGAATTGATTAGACGTACTATCTAGATAAACAGAAGCTAGCTGGAACGATCTATATAAACGAAGGAGCGGGATATTAAGACCATAAGAGCCAGAGACCACATGAACAATAGCTCACCACATAGAAGAGCTTTTGATTGATGTCAGAAGAAAACCTCTTGACCCCCACTTTTTTTCTATGTTTGTTTTATGCCATTTGAAAATGTCAGATGCTCTTTTCATAAAGTACACATTTCATGACCTGCTGACCAGTAGAAACGCTCCAAAATGACATGTTGGTTAAAATCATTTTCTCCCTTCTTAATTTAGATGGGGGTTCAATCTCGAGTATCATCGCAATTTTTCAATCCAACAATGCATGAACACACATATAAGCAGTGGTTTGACGACTGAGACCCTTCAATTCAATGAGTGGACCTGCAGCCACACCAGCCCTTTGTAGAAAAGTAAAGTAAAGGCTGTGAATCTTTTGAAAAGCCTTACTCAGAATCTTATTGGAAGCATCTGTTTGCCAAGCTGTTCAGCCTAGACCTACAGTAAGGCTAACTGATGTTTATTGTCTTTCTGTTTCCTACTGCTGGGCTTCAATTTGTAGATGGATGCCCTAACATTGACCTGTAGGACTACTTGATGCAATCCAGAATTCCCAGCTCCATTAAATGGCGGCAAGCTGTCCTGATCCTATAGCAGAAATACAGCCCGAGCCTGTGCTACTGCCACCACTGTGTTTCACAGGGCTCTTATGTTGAAAAGTATATTGTATGTGTGTTCGGTTTTGTCAAACATAACATTTGTTATTGAATCAATAAATAAGATTTCTGCCTCCTCTGTCAGTGTAACATTATTTCAACATGCCTCAGACTCATCCAAGTCTTTAGGATACTTTAAACTGGTAGAAACGTTCTTTCTGGACAGTAGTGACTTTCTCAGTGTTATCATTCCATACGTACTATGTTCAATGTTTTGTTCATTGTGGCTTCATTAACATTTCTATTAGTAAGTGTTACCGAGAAACACAGAGTTCTTTATTATGTCCAAGAATATTTTACTTCTTAGTCAGTTTCAGTGGAAGACCACTCCAGGGAAGGATAACAATAGTGTTGAATAGTTTTGGAACCAGTCTGATGAGCTCTATGTTTTTCTTAGTTCCTTAGAAATTGATTTGATGGAAACAATAACAAAAGGGTGTGGCAAAGGTCAGACTGATGGTTTTTAATAGGGTGGGATCAGCCACACTCACACACTCAAATTGACAGAACTGTCTGACCCTCATTATTACCTCTAATTACCACTAATCATTCTAGAGATTCACATACTTTTGCCAACAATGAGATTTAATGTTGTTCAATAGATAGATAGATAGATAGATAGATAGATAGATAGATAGATAGATAGATAGATAGATAGATAGATAGATAGATAGATAGATAGATAGATAGATAGATAGATAGGCAGATAGTTGGGCAGACTCAAACATCATGGTTTCGTTTAACCTACAGCCAACACACTGCATTTACTCACTTATCCCTAAGCTCTGATCCACAGACATAAATGACCTGCACTTCTTTATTTGTCGTTTACTAATACTTTGTTCCTCAAACTGCTTACGCTGCGCAACCATCGTGCGTTTCCTTCCTTTTTTTGTTCTTTTTATTTATTGTCAATTTATTGTTTATTTATTTATTTTAAGTCACATTTATGAAGCAATTCACAAAAAAAACTGCTTTCAAGCTTCAAACAAACTTTTATTTTACATATAAAGTATATAAACCGCAAATGTATTATTTCATGTAGATGGAATTTGTTATAGACATACAAATAATGAAATTCTGCTGGTTTGGGTTTCCACTCTTCCAATGTTGCACACTAAAGAGAGCATCCCTCCTACAGTCGTTGTAGTCGTGCCTTATATTAACCTGTGAACATCAAGATTAACATGTGAAATAATTATTGTCATTTTAATTTTAATCATGAACCAGTGAACAAATAGAAATGATCCAAACTTATTGTTGTTGTTGTTCTCCTATAATGTCAATATTTTAGAGATGCATGTTTCTCTTATGGCAGTGATGTTATTAAAGAGCTCTTATGAGGGTTGATCAAGGAGGTCCAGTGAGAGAACACATCAACAGGCACTGTCAGTTCTTTTCCTTCTGCTCTGCTTGGTCCTCTACATCAGGGATGGAGTCATAACCCAAATAGCTGGCGATGGGAAAGTGAGCCCAGTAGGTTCTTGCCAAGTCCAATAAGGTATCATATGCTGCCTGAGCTCTTAATTCCTCCATCCAGCCATAGAAGTCCGAAGACCACATGTTCCAGTATGGCATGATGCGCTTCTCTTCATTCCCCCTTTCCTCTGCTAGATCTGTACTGGAACAAACAGAAAGCTGTACAGCGGTTCCAACTGAGACACATTTATAACAATCCATTCATTAAAATATTTTCCAAACAAAGTAAAGAGCAGCTGCTATTTTCAAGTCATGGAAAAATTACAAATGACAAAAAAACTTATAAAAACCATGTACCTTCATCCACACTAAGTGACCTCTCATCTCTTTCAGCTCCTGAGAGACAGAGGGAAGAAAAGAGAGAAAACGAATACAGAACAGTCCACTGTTACTTGATGAAGGGACACAAGTAAGCAGTAGTCAGGCATCTTTGAACAGAATCCATAAAAAACACAACAGCTGCAATAAATTACATTAACTTGAATCATGATAAAGACACCAGTGTGTTTCGCCAGACCCGCGAGCGCAGATCATGCTAGAGCTGAAACAGAGCAGTACTCAGAGGTGGGTCAGTGTTTAATGAGAGTGTTTGAGTGAAAGTAGAAATAGTTGGGATAAAATTCACTTCAGTAAAAAAAGCAACAGAACTTCCTTTTCCAACCTATCAGATATACACTGACTATAAAAGGTATTGTTGTCATTTTCTGTTTTATTAAGGATCTGTATGCGGCTAAGACACTTTTCAAGCCTACCTATTCCAGAGAGGGAACCCAAAATCAAGCAGAGCAACACTGAAACGCACAGCCGGGACATACTGCAGCTCTGCCTGCACAAAGAGCAAAGATTACTGGGAAGTAGGAAAGTCAAGATTTCCAATAGAAATTTCATTCTCAATGAAAACAACAAAAGGCATTAATAACCTTATAAAACATTTCATTCAAGAATAAACAGCATAGACAAAAAAGAGAAAAAAAAGAAGAAGAAAGAGAAGAAAAAAGAAATACCTTGTTAGCAGAAGAATCAGCTGGTTGAATCAGATGTTGATCATAGAAGTTATCAAGGTCTACTGTGAGATTACTTAGTAAGGACCTACAGTCATACCCCTCTCTGAACCTGCGCTCCTCCTCAGGTTATTGGAAGACGCTCACGGCACCATGTTTGCTTTTCACAGGACCATATGTCACCATTTTGAAGTCCAACTCCAGACTCCTCACCCCCATGTGACTCCAGCACTGAACGATGGCTGCTGATCTCACAGACAGACAAACAGCCAGGACTAAATAACCACACGCCTGCAGACAAACAGCCCTTGAACTTCCAGTAACATACACTATGGGTCAATTTCCCAGCAAGAGATTAGGCCTAGTCTTATATTACACAGCACTCTGAATAGAGACTCTCTCTGAAAGTACAACGTAGTCCAGGACTAGAACTCATTTCCCAGGAAACCAGCCTCATGTGCCCAAAAGACTCTACACACCTCTAATTATTAATTACTGGATTCAGCTGTTTTAATGGATGGTAGCTTATAGGACTGGTTACTTTCAGAACATCAACCAGCAGACATCTACAAAAGCTTCTGCCTTTTAGGAAGAGTAATTGTCAGGCAGCCTTTTGAGCAGAGCCCAACAAATCAATACAGCCCTTTCCTTATTCACGCTTCTGTGCAGTAGACATGAAATCAGTGCAAACACACAGAAGCCTATTCATCTAGCATTCAGAGAGCGATTCTCAGACGTCACAAATCATAGCTGACCACTGGTCACAGCAGTACCTCCTGGAGCTGATGAGTCAGTATTGATGCTGAAAGCTTTTTATTCCTGTTTTCCTTGTATGGTTTTTCCTGTTTTTCCTGTTCCACACATTGACTGAAATAAAAAAGACATCTCTATAAAACCTCTCAGATTCTGATAGACATCAAGATCAGCTGGAATTACAATTTAATCTTTGGTTTAAATCTCTTTCTGCTCAGATATCTCTCCTGAGCAAAAGACCCCAGTGATCTCACATGTACCGTCTGGAGTTTTAGTGGAGATTTCAACTAAGTTAGATTTCTTTATCTGCAAATGATCTAAAAAAGAAGTTTCTCATAGAATTTTAGAAGAAACATCTGTAACAGACTTGATATGTAAATTAAAGAAAAAATAACTGAACTGTAACTAATTAAAAGTGTGTACATTTCCACAGACACAGTTAAGACCTTATGGTTAATCAGGAAGAAACAACACTCACCGGAAACATGAAATTCACAAGAAAGCTCTTTGGGACTCAGGCAAGGAGGCTCTCAGGGCTACTGAGATGAAAAACGTCACTGAGCCTTGTTGAGGGCAGGGATGCGTCACTAACTGTGTAGTCTAACCAGTAATGTATAGAAAGCAGAAAACAATGGTGGCAGCTCTAAGCCAGGACTCACTGTGAAACTGGTACATATACACAGTATAGTTTCCTGTCGCGGTCATATATTTTTTTTTCTTAAGAAGAACATTTCTTCTTCTAAATACTCTAAATGTCTCTAAAAAGATTTGAATTAGCTTTCTAATTTAGCCAGTGTGCTGGCTTTTGACCAAATGTCCCAAAGCAAAAGCCCAGCTCTTAACAATTATGATTATGGTTATTGAACTTGAGGGCATTAACACAAAAGAAAATGATACATGCAGCCTTTTACAATTACCTGCCATTTCAGTTCTGCGGTTTCAAATGAAACTAGGACTGTGTATTGTAAGAACTTGGCGAAACAGTGCTTAACCTGATAAAGGGTTGCAATATTTTGCAATTATTTACAGGCAAAAAAACTGCCACGGTGTAAAACCTTTAACTAACTGGCCATGTTTGTGTTCGAGTGGAAGCGTCTTAAGGCTAAAGACAGATTTCAGCACTGCTATCTAGCAGTCAGGAGTTTAAACACAACACTAAAACAACTACTTCTGCCACCAATCCTGGCATGTAAACCATTTCTTAAATATTAGTATCAGTGTATTAAAACAGTATCACAGTAAAATGGGTCATTAATATTTTCTTACACCTTCAGATTTCAGTTCTGATGTAACCCTTGCTACCTTGCCGCACTCTTGTGGTCTGTCAAATATTATGAAAAATAGACGAGCAGGAAAGGTCAGCAACAACAGCACTCAAGTCTGTTTTTCATTATTCTGCAAAACTTTTATTGAACAAAAGTATTTTAATTCTCACCACACTGTCCTCAGTACAGTACAGTACCATAATGCTGGATCTAAACAGTTCATATTATCTTTTTTTCATAATATATTTATATATATTTATGTACATACAGTGGAAAGAGGAATTAAATAACTGCTCAATAACATTCAGACATTATCTTTTTTTAAAAAAAAGCTGAGAAACCCCTTGATCAACACTTTTATTGGTAAACAGAGAGACATGGAAAAAAAGAAACAAAAAATCAGTTTTCATGTGTTATTACTCTTAAATTAGTGTTCACAATCAGCTAGCTGTGAGTGTTACTGGGAGAAGATAACATGTGTGTGTTTGAGTTGATAAGGAGCTCTAAGACACTGAGCGTAGCAGGACTGGAGATGGGTGGCACATTTGGTCGTAGAGAGACAAACATTCAAACTCCTGGATGGGCTACAGAAATGCCCCCCCTTTTCCTCAATCTGTCATTGGCCGAGGCAGGTACTCCTTTTATTAAGCACCTGAACCTGAAGAAACCCTGAAGAGTGATTCGACTCTGTGGTAAACAGTTGATGAGCTGAGTACAGCAAGAACTGAGAAACCAAGTTTGAGAGAGGCCGGCAGTCGGCTTCAGAGGCGGAGTTCAGCTTTTGGAACCAGCTTCAAGGCTGAAACGGTCTCATGATGGTGAGAGTGAACAGTGTAGCTACTGTGTCAGAACTGAAAGAGCCTTGTCTGGTTAGCTTTCAGTGTCCAGTGGCACTGAGGTGGCCGCCGTACAGGGCACACGTGCAGAGAGGCTGAGGTGGCCTGCGGACTGGCCCTTTGAGTGGAGACACAATTCAAGCTGCATCCCGTTCTGCACTTCATACACTGCTCCTAAAACAAGGAGGACGAAGTGCTGCATGAAGTGCTATCTGAAGCAGTTCATCTTGTATAACCACCACAGCTGAACCAAAGTGCTTCTGGAAAAGAGATTCTTATTAACGTATAAAGAGAAACAGTCAAAGCTGGACTCAGACGGGATGCAGCCATGGACTAACACTGTTTTAGCAGATGTAAGAAGAGCAGAGAAGCTGTCAGCCAAAGGCATAGAGAGTGCTAACAATGGCCACTTAGTGAAGGCGACATCTGACCATTTATTTTTTTTGTTTTTTTGTTTGTTTTACTACTACAACCTGCACAGAGGTCGGAATTCACTCTTTAAAAAGGTCTAACAGCCATTAGGACAGTCCAACTTAAAAGAGCTACCTGACAAAAGTCCAGCTAGGAAGCATGTGGCCTCTTTGCTCATGAGAGGACCCGCTCTCCAGCCCCAAGGCTTTATTGAAGTCCAGAAAAGACACAGGCAGAGAGGAAGGAGTAAGGAGAGCAAAGAAAAGAGGAGGGAAGGCAAGAAAACCGAGCGACGTGTGAAGACGGGCAGAGTTCAGTTTAGATGAGAGGTTTCACAAGATAGAGTTTGTCTCCCTGCTCACTGGTGAAAATGGGAGCTTTTTTATAGTGCTCCACCAGCTCGTCCATGGTGTTGAAGAACCGCTGACCGATGCAGTAGAATCCATTCTGGTGCTGCACCTTGAAGTGCTTGTTTTTTCCCACTGCCTTCAGAGACACGGAGAAATCATTGGGCTGAAACACACAGAGAGAGAAAGAGAGAGAGAGAGAGAGAGAGAGAGAGAGAGAAAATACGAGTGTGTTTTTATGAGCAATATTTAGATTAAAGAGGTCAACTGCATTTGCAGGGTTGCACCACTGGATGGCAGCAGTAACCAAGTGTTAAATGATCTGTCCGTCCAACAGAGGCACACATCAGTAGATCTATCAGTACATAATCCCACAGAAAAAGATAAACAGCTGTGTAGGGAAATACACATCTTAAAAGGCGAACTCCACTGTGAATAAGTAATTGTACCCCCTCATACAAAAGAGGATCCTTTTCAAAATGCTTGCAATTAAAACAGTTGAAAAGTGTTCACAGTCACAAGAAAAAGTAAAAGAACCCCTTGGAATTACTGGATTTCTGCATTGATTACTAATAAAATGTGGTCTGATCATTATCCCAGTGGCAATTATAGAGTAAATATGTATATAGTAAACATGTACAGTGCACACTGGAAAGGTACATAAACACCTTGAATCTAATAACCTATAGATTCCCCTTCATCAGCATCACCTTCACCAAACCTTTCTTGTAGCTTTTTGAGTTACGTTTATGCCTGCAAGTGTATTTCAGTTTATTAATATTTCTGGGATGCCTTGTTGCTCAGCCGTCTTCAGGTCAGGACTTTGAATTGGTTATTCCACAACACGAATTTTCTTCTTTTTTCTTCTTTAGTTGATTAAATTGTGTACTTTGGGTCAATGTCCTGTTGCATCAGCTGGCATCTCCTCCACTTGCCTTTACAATGTTTTGACACACCCTTAAAGTAATAGTCATCCCATCTGAATTAAAACCCATGACCCAAAATCCAGACCCTGAGGCGGCAAAGCAGCTCCAAAACCATGACGCTGCCTCCACCAGGTTTCACAGTTGGGAAGAGGTTTTGGTGTTGGTGTGCAGTGTCTAATTACCTCCAAACGTAGTGTGTGCATTTGTGCTAAACAGTTCAAATCTGTTCCATAGAGTATTATCTCAGAAGCATTGTGGAACAGAGGTTTATTTACTTTTACTAGCCTGCACTGTGAATGTTTATGTTAATGTGCTCAATAAGAGGCTGGAAAAGCACAACTATTTGTGTGTCATTAGTTGAGATTGTGTTTGTAATTATGACTTAAATAGCAACCAGTTTTATTAGTAATCCAAGTAATTCCAAATGGTTTACTTACTTTTTCTTGCGACTGTACATTCAGATGGATGGTTGTGAAGTGCTACGTCTCTAGAGAACCTTATTGAGTGAGAACTGATTACAGTGGTGATGATAGGAAACAGATGTTCTTAAGAACTAAATGCTGCTAAAAGATATCCTTACAGAAAGTTATCACATGAAATTATTATACAAATCATATATAGGCTTGAGATAAAACTGTAGCTTTAACATACTCTTCAAATGCATTTGTGGGGTGGAAGTACACGAAGGCCATAATGAACAATTCCAAAAGAATTTGATGCATTTATACCACCATCAGAGTAGACAAGTTTCTCCATAACGAACCTATATTCTCAAAACACTACAGTGTAAAATGTGTAGAAATGTATAAAATTGGGTGGAGGTGAAGCCCCTTTCTTACCGATGACTCGCTGTCTCTTATTAGGAAGTCTCCCTCCACTCCTTGCTCATTGAGCACACACTCCGCCTGGTGGCGTGTCACACTGCCGTAGTACCATTCCTTGCCGGCAAACTTCCCTGTGCGTGAAGGCCCCATGCGGCTGATGTGCGGAGACCCAGGGCCTGAGGCAGGGCCTCTGGCAGCTGGCCCATCACTGAGGACCACCACATAGTTCTTGGGCACTAGGCCTACCACCCCCCTGCTGTTCCTACACCTCCACCACTCTGGGTCATTCTCTGGCTTCTCCACCACCTCCATGGTCTCACCCTTCTCAAAGGTCAGCTCCTCGTCAGTGACGGAGCCGAAGGGGTACAGAGTCTGGACTGTATGAAGCACCGGGCCCCACACACCCGGTGGCCGCCCGTTAGCCAATGCTGCTGCCTGCCCCACCCTCAGTGCGCGGACGCCCCCAAACGAGTCCCCGAAACTTCCATCAACGTCCCCATAACCCGTCTCCACCTGGACATAGTTGGAGGGGAACCAGCCGACTCTGCCCGACTGGCTGCCCCTCCACCAGCCGTCGCTGCACTTCTCCATGACCACCACCCGGTCTCCTTTGGCTAGGCTGAGCTCGTCGTCTCGCTCGGCCGTATAGGAGAACTTCACCACTGCAGGAATGTTCAGGTCATAGATCCGCTCAGCTCCGCCCACTCCACCGCCTCCTGCGCTTCCATTGGATGGGTACTCGGCATCGGTGCTGGGTGTAGGAGAGGTATCGCGTGCACTCGTCTTCCTTTTTGTTTTCCCGAGACCTGAAAAACAGAAAAGTGTGCAGGTTACATGAGGGTAAACGCAATCGAGACGGGGAAGACCGAATGAATACTTCACACCGACTAACGAAAGCATGGTGCATTTTAAAACCATTCCTTATTCAGAGCTCACTGAACAAACAGAATATATACTTTCACAGATTCTACACTATTAATCAATAGCACACCAGTGTTGTAAGAAGAGCAGATTTAAAAAAACAACAACACAATGTTTTGTTCTGCAAACAGTCTTGACTTGTGGGGAAAAAATCCATCACCCATAACATTTGTGCTACGTTTGTTATTTCAGGGAAGAAGAATCTAACAAGCGGAACAAACGTCCAGCAGAATACAGCTGTGATACTGCAGCTTATCAAAGCGTTTAATCTATCTGTGGCACGCAAAGCCCTCTACTAATAATACATCACACACATTTAATTAACGCCCTTAGAGCTCAATTAATTAAAAAGCTTATTTAGTTACACACTGTACATCTGAGGCTTCATAATGCAACTCTGGGTTCTTGTTACATTTCCCAGATATTAATAATTTGTTTCTACTACAGCTGCAGTGCCACTACAATATAGACAGGCGGCAATTTGTAAGTGGTGCAGCTGACAGCTGATGGTGGTTCAGATGAAGTTGTGAAGAAGTCTGAGAGAGATTTAATAGGAGCTCCAGACTGCATCAGAAGTCCAGTAAATGTGGATAATGTGCTACAGCTACAGAGGACAATGGCCAAAGACAGAACTCCCTTTAAACCAGCATCTTCAACTGCGGTCACACTAAACATTTGCGGTTTGTGTTGCCTTGTGGAGTGGTCGTGAGCAAACCTGCACCAGATAAAGATGGTTAACACTTAACATCTAGGAGCTCTTGGCAGTTCTACAATTACTGACTGTTCATCTGCTTGTTGGCCTCCTTTTACCCTGTTCGTCAATGGCCAAGACCCCCACATAGCACAGAGCAGATATTATGGGTTGGGTTGATCATACCCAGCACTGCACTGACACTAACAGGGTGGTGGTGTGTGAGCGTGTGTGGTGCTGGTATGAGTAGATCAGGCAGCAGTGCTGCTGGAGTGTTTAAATACTGTGTCCACTTTCTGTCCATGCTTTTAAAAACTTAACTTGTTGGTCCACTTTGTAGGTTAAACTCAGAGACAATATCTTTTCTGTTACATCACAGTTCGTGTTGGTTATCCTCTAGTCCTTAGTCAGTCATGAGGGAGCAGAACTCACACCAGCACAACACACACTAACACACCACCACCACGTCAGTGTTGCTGCAGTGCCGAGACTGAGTCCCCACACAAATGTTACCTGCTCTGTGGTGGTCCTGCAGGGATCCTGACCATTAAGGAACAGGGTGAAAGGGGCTAACAATCAGATGCATTACAGTCTGTAATTGTGGAGCTACAAAGTGCTCCTATATGGTAATTGTTAACCATGTTTACATTCACGTTTACCATTTATGGTTAGTGAGTTAGCTAACATGCTAACTGCACCAAAATGAAGAATTTTCCAGTCTAGCCTCGCTTTACCAGGCAATACAAACTGCAAATGCTTAGTGTGACTGCCATCTACTGCTCTACAACTACAGTCTGTTACTGTTTGAACTACAAAATGCTCCTATATGGTAAGTGGAACTGATGAAATGGACAATGAGTGTAGAAACATGGAGGCGTTGCTAATAAAGCGCCTGGTGATGTTACACCAGGTAACTATCAGAATACAGGGCTGCATACTTAGTTGTAGAGGAAGTGGGATGACGTGGGAGTGCAGTTACACTAGTAGTGATGCTGGCTGAGGATTTAAATTTGTGCATTTAGCAACACTCAACACTAATTTTTTGCTTGCAAAAATGATTTCGCTCTGGGCTCATCGTGGCAAATTCAATTTAAAAGAATGTAATAACATAAAAACGCTAACAAAAATAGTGAGAGTGGGTTTCTTCTTGTGTATTATTTTTTCTTTAGGCTGAATAATAAAGTTAATCCATGGGTTTTAGTGACTTCACAAAAATAACCAAACAGCCTTGCAATATTACTTCCATATATGGACTGTGATGACTGGGGACGGTTTGGGACATGTTTAAGCATTTGGGATGTTTGCATATTTCATCAAAATGGGGCTTCCATGTTCTAAGACCTTTAACAAAAGCTTTACAAGCCAAAAGACCCTGAAAAATGCCCACAATGCACATATCCTCTGTCTGCCACCCCCACCTTTTGCATACCCATCAATCAGCTCCAAGGAAAAGCATGTAAATTATTTGAAAAACACATCTCTGTGGTATGAATACATCTCCTGAGTCTATTTTAAACCCTGTAAATGGGACAGATACATTGCGCTGCACTAAGTAGGACACATTCTCTTATCTTGACAGGCAGCGGCATAAAAGACATCTTCAACGTTTTCAGGTAACATTAAAGAGATGCGCTTGTGCACTTCCTGCTGTCCCTTCTACTCGAACCAAAAGACAAATCCGACAGAGTGTGTGTGTGTGTGTGCTTAGCTTACAGTGGAGAACGAGCTGAGGCCTGCCAAAGTCCTCCAAGTTTCCAACCCGGGCAAGTGCACAGGGCCTCCCAGGCAGTGGGGGCAGCCTAGCGACATGGCTTTTTACACAGCAGTCGTTAAAGAGAGGCGGAGGAGGTGGTGGTGGTGGTGGTGGAAGAGAGCATGCCAGGGGTTTATTTTGACAAGTCTGACAGGAGAGAGAAAAGTCTATTTGGCAGGCAGTGACCCATACCATAACAGATGCGGAGACACCAGGGAACAGTTGACGTCTGTCACAACTCTCGAAGAGGCCATCACACAATCTGAGAGGCTTTTTACACGCACATGCACGCTCAAAAGGCATCGGGGGGAAAAAAAGCAAGATATTTTCACAACATCCCAGCAAACACTCCTGAGCCCTTGATCGCTGAAGTGCACTCAGTGGTCAATTTCGACTGGATGTGCCGGCTGATTCCCTACGGTGTGCATTAACCAGTAGACCCCGGTACTGATAGCTTCCTGAAGCATTCATTAACTCTGACACCATTAACAAGTACAGTGTGACCAACAGAAATAAAAGAAAAATCTGTGATCAAAACAAATCTGGCGCTGTACGAACAGGATAAGGGTAGGACAGGGCAGGTAGTATGTATGAAAAGATTGATCTCCTGTTATTGGCATTCTTAACTAATTAGTGATGTAGTCTGCCTCAGGGTGCTCCTGTAGCAAATTAGTTTACCCAGTGAGTCCCTAGTCTAGCAGCTGTAACTATATACAGATGAAAATCTTTACTATCACAGCATATTTGTAAATCTGAAAACTAAAAACTGCTTCTCGTTTCACAAACCAAACACACAACAGGAGATGTTTAGGATCTTAGCTGATTTGTGGAACGGCAAACTATTAAACTAAAAAAGAGAGCATTTCCTAAATAACAATCAAAAATCAGTCATATTATTTGTAAAAGTTGTATAGAAATGATAGCATTGTTTAACCTGTATTTCACTAAAATGCAAAAGAAAAGTTTTTTTAATGTGCAATATAAAATCTATAACTAAACAGCTGGCTTTTTAAAAAGAGGGTGGACTGCTTCTATGTTTTTTGTTATTGTTAAACGAATTATTACTCTGCAGCCATTGAAGCTGCAATGCTATCACACTAGTAAAGAAGCATGATTAAGCAGCCAGCCAGTGCTGGAGGAACCGGCCGCCATGGGACCTCCCAAATACCAGGGCGTATTTCACACACTGGTTGTAGTACATTAAAATAATAAAATAAATCAGTGCTAAAATCTTCTTCTATTTCTATTTTATCAATTTCCTTTGTTAATGTTCATTTTTTTAAATATACATTACTTCAAATTCCTCCCAAGGAATGTTTTTGTGCAGATGAGTGTGTTTTGTGGGATACAACCTACACCTGAACTAACCTCGAGCAAGTTAAATAGTTTACTCCCCATAGTTAAATTAACTCTGAAGGCTAAAGATGCCCAAAACTCATATCCAATAATGTTAGAAGTACAAAAATCAGTGCTGTGCTACAACAATTTGACGGTCATTCAATCTGACTGTAAGAATGAATGAATAAAATAATGCATTCCTCTTGCCACTGCAGATAATACACCATTATCAGACACTTTTAGTGCTATCAGACATTTTGTTGCAGAACACAACCTGACTCGGCTCTCTCTCGATTACCTTGTGTATACAAGTGTCTGTAATTGCTAAGCTGTGTGTGGAGTACTCAGTCTGATTACCAGAGTAAAGAATACATTAATAAATAACTAACAGGCAAGGTATATTATCACAATAGTGGAAATCTAGATATGCTGTTGGGTCATTTGAGTTCAAGAACTGTGCAGTAGGTGTAGCTAGCTGTTGAAACGGAAGGAGGTAAAAAAATAAATAACAGGGGGGACACAACTGAGCTACGAGGGTAAACAGTAATAGCAAGCTTAGTGCAGGTCTGTTAGGTCTCACTTTGAAGCACTGAGAGTTATGTTAATGTTCAGAAACTCGAGATAAAAACAGAAGTTGGCTTTATTGATCCAACTCAGTAATGACAGATGGCAGCAAGGAGCCTGCAGAGGGAGGGCTTGGCCTAGCGTAAACAGAGAGCAGTTTACAGTTCAAACAAAGTAGCAGTCAAACTTTTCCTCTGTTGGTGATCTGAGGGTTTGTTTCTCTGGGAGCTGTGTGCACTTCTGAGGCTTCTGCTGACAGGCAATGAAGACAGCAACACAACAACAGAACAAAAAGCTTTTGGGATATCTGAAAATAGAACCACATCCCACAAAGAGTGGCGAATACGTGAACTGAACGTCTGAAGAGGAGTCGGAGGAGGAGAAGACCTTGCGCACAAGAAAATATGTGCATGTGTGTAGCCTTTGACATGACGATATGAAACAGTTCCTCCAAGTTTCCTTTGAACAGTCCCATGGAGACAGGAAACTGTTGACTCGAGCAGAAAAGAGTAGGGAAGCTGAGCTACAGGAGCAAGCCTTGACTGACCAAAACTCCTTCATACCGCATGGGTAACCACCATAACGCATGGACATAAAAAAGGGGGAACTAGAAGAACAATCATGTCAACAAAAGAGGCAAATACTTTCTTTATGGATTTCTACATCCTACATCCCATTTAACATAATCCATTTAATCTGAGGCTTAACCACTGTCTTCACCATAAGTCTAACCATAGTGTGCTTTTGCTTTCATGTGTGAAAATAAAAGACAGGTTTCTTTTGTTTTAATACTTTAACTAGATTAGTACTGCCAGCATTACCAACTTTACAATAGTGGTCAGATGCAACCCATCCACAGTCAATTTGTAACAATTCAATTTCATAAACCTTCCAGAACAGTAAGGTTAAAAATATGGCATCAGACCAAGCCAACTCTCTTAACAGAGCAGTCTAGGGCTGATTTTCAGTTCTCAGTTCTGGAGAAGCTTTTAAAGAAGCTCCAAAGACATTTACAAATGCACAGTAAGAATGTACAAAAGTCAGAGGCCAGCCTTCAGTTACTTAACTGCTTTTAATTTCCAGTCACAGTGGCCATAAGGTAGAAGATATTTTTTAAGGACCTAAGATGTAAGATGATTCACATGCGTAAGAAAAGGAATAGGCCAAGTAAAACTAATGACTCTATCCTTTTAAACAATATAGAACAGTTTGACTCCTGTATAAGATATTATGGATTATGTAGATTAACTGTTACCATCGGATAAACATTACTTAAAGATTTCAAGTACCATTTTCGCTTCAGATCTGTACATCCTTCCATTGTGAGAAAGACAACTCAATGCTATGGACATGAAAAGATGTGTAGCTGGTAAGATGTTCTTACAGAGAAATGGGAACCAAAGAAATAAATACATTTGGAAATAAACATTTGGAAATAATAATAAAAAAAGAATCTGTTGGTGTTCTCAGGAATGACCACCGGGGCCACCTCAAGATCACAGAACGTGTGTGGAATTATTTGTAAAATGAAAAGGAGGAAATGCAACCTACTACAAAGATTGAACTTTATAGGTATGTAACATTCTGTTAAAAAATCTTGTTCAATTAAATCTGTTAAATTAAACTTTGTACTTAAGGTCTGTTTGATAGGAAATTAAATGAAAGGTGGTTTCTGACTTGCACAGTACTGTATACACAACTATAAACATGATACCAGCTTTTCATTGAACTTCCTCATTTGCACTTCAAGGCAAGGATCCACTGGGTACAAAGGGTTGAACTGGCCGATGAACTGTCCACAAACTAACCCACTTGGACTGCTTTTACACCTCCCTTTTCAGACCTTCACAATTACTGCTCCCTACTTCCACCCTGCCCATTCTTCCCAACACACACATCCACGCATTTATCCAGACGCAACAGAGAGTGTAAAGCCAGGGCTGTTATATAAAGCACAGTACTAATGTTATACCATAAGATTAACCTTTTTATAGCAAGCAGAAGGTACAGTGAGCAGAGCAGCAGCAGGCCCAATGAAACAAGGCTTCTATATCAACACCACATCATCCTGTAAAGATCACTCTGAAAAGAAGCGAATGGAGACAAGACGACATATAAATTCTTTAGGAAAAAAAATAAAAGATCAAACGCTCCTGAGGTGGGAAAGTTCTGCAAATTGCTGACTGACACTGAAAGCAGTCTCCTTGCAACAAAACGCCTGCTCACAGGTTAGAGAATTTTTCTGCACTGTGAATGAAACAAGTTTAGGTCTCCCATGGAGCAGCCCGGCAGTAATAGCTTTAGAGAAACAGACGGATCCAGACAAGTGTCTCCATCCGTCACCAAATGTGTAACAAAGCTAAACTCCATGTGAAATCCTTTTACCTGATATGTTAAAGAGGATCGGTTCTGCATTCATTACTTTAATTTTGGGGTCTGCTTGAAAAGATGTTCCAATCACACATTTTATTCCTCATACTGTATACACCCTCTGTCTAAACACCCGGTGAGCTTAGTGTGAATTTTGATTGGTCGGCTCCATCCTCTGTTGTGGTTGGTCGACCACTGGAGCGACATCCTGCTACAAATTCCACCCCTACCAGCAGCTACTAAGGACTACGTTACGAGATAACAAAAGCGTGTAACAGAGAAAAAGGCTATACTATTGGAATTCTGTGGGAGAGAGTTTCTCCCTCTGGCGTGTACTTTGGGCTTTATAACTTTGCAGATTGTTCACATTCACAAAAAGCTACATAACACTACATAACGCTACAGGAGAGGAAAAAATAGAAAAGTTCTCCTTCAGTTGGACTACTTTATTAGATGCATTATTAATAATATTTTAACCACAAATGTACACATACAAACTTTGCAGAATCTACACTGCTCAGCAAAGCTTAGTTCTTATTTCCTGGCAGGCCCAATCATTCATAGCCTAACCGCAATGCTGTTTGAGGCTGTTTCTGGTCTGACCATTCAAACATGACAAGTGGGATTACGTAAAGCTTTCAGTCTGAGGGTGCTGAGTATAAGCTCTGTATGAGCAGTACCTTCAAAAGACCAGTTGAAAGAGGCATTTGGTGCGCCGCCTGCCTCCTACCTACACAAAGGGCAAAAGCAGGACACGAGCACACAAAACCGCCATTCTACTAGACTGGGTTAATTATGCATGCAAACCCACATACACACAGTACACACGCATGCACAGTCAAGATTAAAATAACCAAAAAAAAAGAAAAAGTGTATTTAGGAGACAACATGGCTGCATAAACAGGGCATGTTCAAAATGCGGTAGTTTAAAATAGGCCATAAGCCAAAACAGGCAAACATTAGTTCAATATTGTAAAGGTAGGCTGGTCTGGAAGTCCAAAGCATTCATGTCATTTTAGTAAAATGAGAAACCAGAACAGAACATGAACTCAAAAGGATGGCGTGTACGCGTGTGTATGTGCATTCATGTGTGTATATGCCTGAAGCACTAAGGTTAGACCTTCTGATCTTACAAGATTGACAGGCCTTTGTGCACAAGTGGAAAAGGGGAGGAGCAAGCATGTAACCCTGACAACCAATCAATCAAATGTGCCCTACAGGACAATATACGGGACGCACTCAGTGAGTTAGATTTGATTCCGGAAGGTCATTCCAAAACACTTGTCATTTAAGACTATAAAAAATACTGTTGGGGACCTACTTTCAGGAAAGTTTTATGGTGCCCCAAATCTTTGCCTTTATCCATGTAAGCTTTTTGTCACTTTTATAGGACACTGAACTCAATCACACCAGAAGGACACCCATCACAAAAAAGGCCTCCAGAAAACTCAGGTGCTCAACCTCAAATGTGTACATCCAGACTAAAATCCATTACTCATTATGTAAATTTTGTCTCTGTTCTACTTCCGTTAGCTCACTGGTCGAAGTCAGTGTCCGATTTAGCCAGTGTACATTTAAACTGTTCTCAGAACAGATTTGGTACGAGTCCTGTGAAGTCATGACTGGTTTACAGAAAGCACAACTACAAACGTACTCATATCCAAAAATAAGGCATTTTTCTCCATTCATTCATAGCATCACCAACTACACCACTGCAGCACTTTTCAGAAGCCTGGATTTTATGACAGATTAAGAGTTAAAATTAAAACTTTTAAACCCTCAACTTTTATACTCTGCTGGTCTATAAACGTCAACTTCAGAAAGTGACCAGCTAAACTACTGAAAATGACAAAGATTCTCCAATTGATTTTAATAAGGAAAAACAGACACAATGCTTTGCAAGCTGGACTGATATGTATATTTATTTGAACACAATGATGTTTTGAGGACCATGTGAGTTCTTATCCAGCCCACGATCTTACCATTTCTCTGTCCTGCCTTCCACGTGAATGAGTCTAACATCCCTGCTTTAGTCAGACTGGTGCTCTCATGCAGCGTCATGAGAGTTAATTTCATGTTTTTTTATTAGCAGCTACTGTGTTATAATTCCACAAATGTAGTCCTCCTGTCTTCCTCTTCTGAGCCAATCATTATCAATTACCTGTAGTTTTTGTATTTCACGACTAACAAAGCCAATGAGTGAACGCAGAGAGCAGGAAAAAAATGACTAGACGCTGCATGTATCATTCTTTACGCTCTAAGCTTGGTGTAAATCTTCATTACATAATCTGTCCTTGTTTAGAAAATATCTTGAAAACAAAGCTAAATCCGTTGTAATCAGTCTTGCCTGACATTAGGGAAGTCATGGTACTTAGGGTAATCTGTATATATTTTCTATCCAATCTTCTAAAGCCCAGTTCTTAAGAAAAATCGGATCAGTCTTCTCTCTTTCTATCCAGTAGGACGGGAAAGTGGGAATACTGTGAACTGGAACAATAGCAGTGCTGTAATAGCAGAGAATCAGAAGTGGTGCAGTGGGCCTAGCATTCATTAAAGACAATTAATGCACCAAAAGACACAATCACCACCAGCATCTATAGCTAGTAGAGCAAAAATCTGAAATATAGTTCTACATATCACTGAAGTGGTTATAATAAATCAAGAATGCGTATCTTCAGGGAGATGTATTATTAGAGTCTGGAAGACATAACCTCTGCAATGCCAGCCTTCCCCTTTTCCACGTTCTTCCATTTCCGTTATCCCCTACACTATAATGTGCTGAAACTTTTGGGAAATATAAATGAGTAGAAATATTAAAAGGAAGACAGGGAGATGTACTGTTCTGAGAACAGTATACACATAAACTGGAAGAAATTCAAGTTTAATGTTGTTTAATGATCTACGTAGTACTCTATATTAGTGCTTATCCAGGATAAGTTAATGTTGTGTGGCAACGTACAACGTTTCGCTAATAAATAGTTTTACTAAACAAAGAAAATGTGCACATGTAGGTATCACTGCTGAGCAGCCTCCTGAGGGGCATACCTACTGGTAACAAACAGTGAATAAGTTCACATCTTCATCAGACCTGAGAGCTTCACAAGCTGTCCAAGTGTAGTTTTAAAGTTGATCCAAGGGCCAACACTAACATGTATGAATCTAAATGGGAACAAAATTGTATCCCCTGCATGCAGGGGTGACTAGATGAGGAATAACAAGGCATGCTCAGTATTACCAGGCGTCAACGTTCCAGTTTGGCTGAGAGGTAAGTAGTTACATTATCAGCCAGTGTAGTTTTTAATAGTCTTAAATGTACATAGTTGGGCTTTTGGAGAAGTAAAATATAAATTAATGTCTTCAGGAAACCTTAATGTCAAGCAGTGTATATATGTGTTTTGACCAAACAGTTTCCAAAAGATCCCCAGAGCTTGTCTGACCTCTAGAAGATTACATATTGAGTAGTAGCTACATAAATGTCGTAAAAATGGATGAGTGAAGTGCCAGATGCTGACTGAGACTGATATTTACCTGCCACAGGAGTACAAGGTGCAGAAGTCAGGTACTAAATCGTGATGGCAGGACAATAAGACGCTATCTCAAACATAATAACTGCTTACGTGACTGCTCTACATTCCAACACGCGCACACATAAATACATATATGTGTATGTGTGTGTGTGTGTGTATGTGTGTTTACACTATTAAGCAAGTTTTTGGCATCAAGCTCATTGTTTAAAACCATGTATCTTATCAATAAGTGTACTGTCACCGGTAAGAACTCCAGATATCATTGCAACAGATGTAAAGAAGCAGAAATACAATACAAATTTTGAAAGAAGTAGATCATATCTTGAGCTCCAGTTTAAAGAAGCATGTTTCGTTCCAGATTTCTCCTGGATGCTCCAGACATTGCATGAATTTATTAAATTCCTTCAGCAGCAATCTTGATTTAGCTTAATGAATTACTGAGCAGTCAAAGCTGATATTAGATGATTACTGTAAACAATACTGGGTTGTTTTCATGAGGAAAAGCTTGGAAAGGCTTCAATAAACACACTGACAAATGTAAAACCACTACACACTGTATTAATACTATATGAAATGCTTTGCTGCTTAAATAAAAGCTTCCTGTCTAGAAAAATAGCTTTTTAAATATAATAATGTTTCCAGTGCCTAAAACTTTAGCACAGTTCTGTGTACACATATCCATTTTATCATACAACGTATAAAAGTACCTCTTCAAACTTTTGTCCCTTACCTAGAGTATCCTTCAAGTTCTTTACCAGGGAGGCTTTTTTCAGGCTGTTCTTGCGCTCCACATAGTTGGACGGGACGTAGCCTGTGCGGTTGGAGGCATTGCGGACTCTCCACCAGGTTTTGGAGTCGTCCAGGAGCCACAGGCGCTCATTTTTCCGGATGTCAAGTTCCTGGTCCTGCTGAGCGGTGTAGTCCCACTTGGCTATAACAATCACCTCTTCTGTCATCTTTCATCGAGTCCCTCTGTAGCCAAAGACAAAAAGAGAGGGGAGAGAGGGAATGAAAAATAATAAGGTGAAAGAAGAACGAAGAAAGGACGGTGCAAAGAAAAGAAAGCAATATGTTTAACAGTAAAGGGATTTACCCATAAGGCAAGAGTAATATCCTTAAAACACTAGACAGTGCTGGATAACAAACCTGAAGGCTTTAAGGGCGAAAATAATGTGCCCTAAAACGACACCACGAAAAAGTAACTACAGCGTCAAACTCTGAACTCCTGATCATCTTTCAGAACTCTGTCTCTCTGTGTCGACCCATCTGTCTATCTCTTTCTCTCGGATGCACAGAGAGGGAGCTTACCTGACTATATGGCTGTGTTAAATAGAGCATATGTAATCATGTCTGTCTTTTGTCTGAAGCTAAGTAATGGTTTGAGCAGAGGCCCACTGCACAGTTGCAGGGCAAGGCCCATACATCTCTAGGGCTATTTCATGCTACAGTTATTACAGTCTTCTCCTCTGAATTTTATAATGCGCCTTCTTCACCTCGCAGCCTCTGCCACCGATAGCCGGACAATCCATCATGATTTTAATTGCTCGGCTATTCTGTGCACCACTCAATTACGCTTTCAGTTTCTTTGTGTGTTTATTTTTACATGCCTATATAGACTAGTGCCATAAAAACCATAGATTCATAGATGAAGGTCTACTCCCCATGTACATTATAACAGAAACGTAATTAAACAAAAGCGGGAACAAACAACTTTTTTATTAACGGAAGACATCACTGATTATCTGCAAATAAAAATAGTTGTCATGCACCTAGTTTGCTTGCTGAAGTCTGCACTGGAGTCTAGTTTTCTGTCACACTGCATCTTTTTCCTTCCACACTAAGAAAAAAAGTTTGTTTCGCACCAAACAAGGTAGGTGTAAAAACATCCTTAGCCATTAAATGGAGTGACACCTTTAGAAGTTAGAAATTGAGCAGAGAAACTTCTGCTGCTTCAGAGAGAGAAAAAAACTGAGGAAGGAGCATCACTGTAAATGGCATTTATAAATGAGTAAAATGTTTAATCGGTATGATGGATTTCTCAAATGTATTGCATGGGATATGAGACAGGACTGTTGCGCGACAGAATATGCATTGAATAGTAATCAAGTGATTAAGTATTGATGGTATTGCAGGCAAGCACACTAAAAACCGTGCACTCCTGCTGGGAGAGACCTCAGGCATGGAGTTAAAAATAGCTATTAGAGAGGGAGTGAGAGTGTGTAAGAGAGAGAGTGTGTGTGTGTGTGTGTGTGTGTGTGTGTGTGTGTGTGTGTTTAAAACCGATGGCTATCAAATTGAAAGCTTGGGTTTGAATCTGCTTAAAAATTTGCCTGGCTTTTCACAAGAGCCCATTGTGAGGCTTCACATCAGATGGAGCACTACGAGGAGACTCAGAGGCGGAAGAGTGGAAAGACAAATTTAGGCTCACCCGTACCCTCTCTCGTTTTATTTATTTAATAATATGGCAATTCCGATACAAAACCCAGCACCGCAATGGAGGGCATAACTCAAGAGAAGCCTCTCGCATACACATACGATTACAGTAGATAAAAGGTTCCATTACCTCCAGAGAGAACACTTCAGGAAACCTTCTGAGGCCATCCAAGCCGGATTGTATTTCATAAATGCAAATATTACTGCTCAAAGGCAGCACTCATTTTCTTTAAAGGCAGCCATTAAACCACACTTCAATTAGGAAAGAGCTCTCTCTCACTCTCTCACTCTCTCTCTCTATGTGTATTGGGCTTGAGTCTTTCTGTAAGTCAGTGATCTCATTCATTCGCCTGTCCCAGGGAGGGAGGGAGAGCTATGGAGAAGTCTGGCTGCTTACCCTGTGCTCTCTTACGGTGTAGAAGAGAGAGAGGGGTGGAGAAGAGAATGACAGTGAAAATATTTCTCTGAACAGCTGTGTTCAGGCAGAATGAACATGAGAAACAGCGAGAAGAAGAGGAAGCAACACCGTGAAAGGAAGTGCTATATGCATGTAGACATAAGTAGGACAATTAAATTTAGCCTTGAGAGGGAACAGCAAGAGAACTTTGGGGAAAGTAACAACGCTTAGATGACGAGTGGTGCTAATTCTGACAAGAGCAATACAGTCTCTTTGACTTGACCAGTCAGCCTGCCTGCCAGGCAAGTGATGGATGACTTTAAAAAAGCTTCAGTGTTAGGGTTATGAAACTGGAACTGGGAATACTGCAATACTGAACGAGAACAAACCTATCAGCTCTTTGCATGCATGCTGTGCATTATTATTACTGATGAATACCACTAGCAAACATAGCAACCGTGCTTGTTTAACACCAGTAGTGCCACACCATGGCAGCAAAGCAGGAGGCTTTTATAATATCCCTGTTTTAACACCTGTTAGTGCAGTGAATTTTGGTATAAAAGACCAAAGAAATTTGCGAGCAAATTGCAAGCGATGTGGCAGCAAGAAGGTGCACAGAGGTTGCTTCTTTAAAAAAGTGCTTCACTAAACATAGTCAGCTGTTCTCTTATTAAAAACTGATTGTAAGATGGTGAATGTCTGCAAGAATCACAATAAACTGCCAATGGCCTTTTTTATTTATTGTGCTGGTGCTGTTCCCCCTTTTGAGGGTACAAAAATTTGAAAGACTCCCTAAGACTCACTGATGTGTAACAATTACCGGGGGTGATGCATAAAGTGTCAAGTACGACATTCATTGAAAATCATGTGTAAATTTGATCAGTGTGAAGGATGGGCTGCATTTCCTGATCTACAGGGAGTAGAGGAGAGGTGAAGACACATAACCTTGTGGTGCATTAGTGCTAATAGAGAATCAGAGCTGCACATTCTGCCTCTGTTCACCACTGGCAGATGGAAGGGGTGTATTTTCAAGAGTTTTATTGTCATGTGTACAGCAGAACAGACAGTTACACTGTACAATGAAATTCTTACTTTGCTGTTCCTCCATTTACCAATAGATAAAGATAACAAATAAAAGAAATAATAAAAAATTGAAGGTAAAAGTGTGAAGAATGTGTGCTGGGGGTGTGTACTGTCCCTGACTATGTTGTGGGCCCTTCCTGGTGACCCTGGTGTGGTAGATGTTCTGCAGTGAGGGGAAGGCTGCTCCTGAGATGGACTGTGCAGTTTTGATCACACGCTGGAGAGCCTTTCTGTCCTGAGCAGTAGAGTTTCCATACCAGACGATGATGGAGCTGGTAAGAACACTCTCAATCATACTCCTGTAGAAGGTGCTGAGAATTTTGGCTGGCATACCAAATTTTCTCAGCCTTCTCAGAAAGTACAGTCGCTGCTGGGACAGTTAGCTGGGGAGCTCTTCGGGCACAGTCGTACTAAATGTAAAACTGCAGTCCACTAGCAAGATCCTTCAGGAGTAGCCTGAACTGTCCAGAAGACTGAGGACATGCATCATGTTTCGGTTTCAAGTTTGTCAGTCCTTGTCGGCTTGCTAAGGCTAGCTGTCCTCACCACAGATGGGCAGCCCAAAAGAAGGGCTAACAACCAAACATGAGGATGTGGCCTTATGAAACCCTAAGCCTATATATCAAGGGTAGCTTAAAGGACCAGTTTGTCCTTTGCCAGTCGGTGCCAACCTTAGTTTGTTTAGCTAGCTTGGTTAGCTAGCCAACGTTTAGCCTACTGGCACCGAACTTCAGAATTTAGTTCCTTTCAAACCCTCAATTGTGCAGATTCTGTCATGATTTGATGATTCTGGGATCTAAAGGAGCCAAAGGAGCGTCTGAATCTGGAAATTACATAAAATCACATGAGACTTGAGATCACATGGATGGGGATGATGGAGTTACATGCAGGGAGTTTACTAACAGCTACATATTGATTAGTAGCTTGAGGCTTTGTATTGTTTTTGAAGGCTCTGAACATGATTTTTTACAGTGATTTCCATTTGACTGATTATTAGCCTTTTTAAATCCAAGCTCATACTCAGTGGGCCCAAATGAAACACACCAGCAAATATTCAGTACTTTTGATCAGCCATAAAAGTGGTGACATAAATAACATCAGTTGCTCCTTAACAGGCCTTAACGGTGCTACACTGGAGATAAGAGTACCAGTTATCCATAACTAGGCTATGATGTTTTGGGACAGGTATAGCAGCAGCAGGACTTTAGTATCTGTGCAGCAGGATTATTCAAATACAGTGTGCATTTCTCATGTCTCATGTTATTTAACATCTAAAATCACAAAAGATCAAAACAAGAGTAAATTATTCTTAACCGATCATGTGTTTGAAGCAAATTTCTGCCAATGTTGATGTTAAATGTGATAAAGAGGTCTGCACGTAGCACTAGAGTCAGGGGAAAAGCTGTGGTTGTCCACCATTTCTATCTTTTGCACAGAGCCATGCCAACAGTGTAGAACTGTATAACAGTCTCTGTGCCTACAACGGCATAATATACGACACTTATGCCACTAAGTAGTGGGAGGGAGCCCCACCCACCCTAATATGTAGGCCACTTAGCCCGCCTGCTTAATAACGAGGATCATTAAGAAGAGGAATGGCTCTGCCACAAGGAAACGCATCAATCCTGAGGACAGAAAATTCGTTTACAAGCCAGAAAGATGCTCAGTAGCAATCAATCTCACCCAGCTCAATGTAGGCTTAACCACATATAAACACGCGCAAGCAAAAGAAGATTTTTAACTCCATTTAGGAGACGGTTAGAGCTGGATTATAAACATTCACTGGCATAAGAGAATATGAGACTGTATCTGAGCATGCAGCTGTTTCCAGTACGACTCCCACACACATTACATTATTCACAAGACAGTGCAGAAGAGTGTATGTATATATACTATTACAAAAAAAGGCTCTAACTACGGTTCTGTCTCAACTGTTTTGTGTCAAGCGAACAGAGAAGCCACCAGTTTGACCTTGAGCAGATCCAGTCTCCTGGGCTGAGAGTGTTTCCCATAGCCAGCAGCACTTAACAGTCCCATATTCTGTCTTTCACTCTCGGGAGTAAAGCATTTAATACAGATAAAACATCCACCAGGCGTGTGTCCAGCTTCAGTCTTTGAGGTCTCGAACACAGGCACTTTAAACCAGCTTTGCATGTCACATAAAAAGCCTGTACTCCATCAGTCTACTGCACGGATTCTAAATTTTGGTCCAGGGGCCCCGTGTCCTGCACATTTCAGCATTTTCCAATGTCAACTCAGGGAGTATTTGTTTATTAGCCCAAGGAGTTGGATCAGTTTTGTCAGAGCAAGGAAAACAATAAATATACAGACAGTGTGGCCTCATTATTGAAATGTCTTTTTCACTTGTTTAGTAATTCCATTGACTAAGAATGCAAACTATAAGAAATTTCCTTGATTAATTATTGCCAACATGTAGTTATCAACAAATCACTGACAAATGCAATAATACACAATACCACTTTTATTATAAACCTACAATATAGAAGATGTAAATGTATAAAGTGTCTCTTAAACAAATCACCCATGTGTCGAACCTGCATGCTCCCTTTGAGCAAAATGTATATGTTTTTGCTGTATGGCTCAATGTAGTGGCATTTAACCAAGCTGTAGTTCTCTGTGCTCAATGGTGGGAGCTATGCTACTGAACTAAGCCAACAGTGCTTTGTTTGCCCTGAAGTGTGTCTTCAAGCTAGGAGTTGTTAATGAACTACCTCAGTGTTGGGAGTGTTTACTGGCACTGTGTCTTTTTCAGTCATTCTGGAAGTTCTGTTTGCTCTTACTGTTTGCTAAGTGATGGCTGGTTGTAGGGCTGAAAGAGTCATTGTTTTTATATAGAAATCCAAATTTTAGATTTTTGAATCACAAGAGCTTTAACTTTTAAGTTTAAAGTGGAGAGAAGTTAGACCAATCAGAAACAGCTAAACCTCCAAGTATTGTGACACCACAGCCACAGTTGTCATCAGGCACACTACATTTCGGGGGTTCAGCCTTAAGGCCTTGAACCTTAATTTATAGAATATTATTTTAATGAACAATATCAATTTCGAATAATATACATTTAAAAGCACATAATAAAGACTTATGTCCTATAGCTTTGTTTTGCTGATCAAAAATGATGTAATATCTCCTGTGAAGACCCTGTGAAGATGACTTTGGCAACTTTGTTTAAACTTGCTTAATAGAAGAGCAAATGTTGTCGACTTATTCCTACAATTGCTACAGTTAACCAATCAATTGTTACCAACCTCACTGTTTATTTTCGTTTTGTGCAAACCAACCTAGCTTGCAACTCATTCACATTTAGCAGTATAAACTATTTCCACAAGGGGCAGTCAAGCAGCTTTTGGTGCTTAACTATAACATGCTATAGCATCAGCTTATGCATCTTTATTAGTAATGCACTGATTGCATTTGTGTTCTTATTCCAGCATCGTTTACACTGACTGCCTTCTATTACAATTCCAGCAGAGGCATTTTAACAATTATACAATTTCCTTTTACAAGACTTTCTGAAGTCTGTCTTTTGCCACCTTCTACCACCTGGATTCAGGTTACTAGTATCAGTAGTGGTATCACATAATTCCAAATGTTACCCAACCCTACTTGCCTCACGCAAGATAAGGTGAGATATGAGACACTGTTTCATAATAATGTGTTTGTATTGGTAATGTTCAGGGGATTCAAGGTTATTTTGTGTTCAAAGGCTTTCTTGAAATGTCATTTCCATAAATATAGTCATCAAACAGAATTTTACAATACAGCCTTTGACTCCTACAGTCCCTCGAGGGAGCGTTTTGTGAAGTTTCTTCTTCTTAAATAAAACAGTTCTCAAGCAAACAGTTCAGGGTTATTAAAACCATACTTCAAACTACCCCAGATCTACGTGACTAGCATCAGAACTGCATGGATTGACACAGAGGGAATATGGCACCTATCCATAGATAGATTTCCACTCAGTTTCTTTATTCAGTCTTCAAATAAGTTATTATTACACTCAATGTTTGCAAGAACATTTAGTCAGGTGAATGTATCAGCTTATTTGCTTTGCTACATAAGAGAGACAATAAGAGTAGAAGTGAACGATGTTCCACACTGTCCTAAAGCCCAGCTGGCATGGTGCGCCGCCTCTGTGGGAGTTTAAAATGGGTAAAGTAAGGGGGGCGGCATTCAACCGCCTCAGCACTTTACACACAGCCTCTCTTGAGCTTTTTACTCCACACATAGAACTCAGAAAAAAAGAGGTGGAAAGAAAGGACAAAAAGAAAAGAAAGCAAGAGGGAAGACTGACAGTTCCCTCCTGTTTGGCAGTCAGGTCAAACAGAATTAAAAGAGGATTCCAAATCCCCTGCTGATCTCTTTTAAATTTCTTTCTCTCACCAATTCCGCCATGTCTACCACATTAGATAACAATTACATTCCTCTCCATTCATCAAACACCCAGCACTCCGACAGAACTAGACTACTCTTACAAAGATACTGGACTAGGCTAATAGAGGACAATTTAGAGCTGAGAGACAGGTCCATTTGGCCCAGTGTGAATAGGTTTGTGGAATAAGGTCAGGACCCTCACTAAGCAATGACATGCGTTTTCACACTGTCCTTGCTAATGACCAGTCTCAACCAGCATCTCCACGTCTCACACCTCCTGCTGGTGTTCGACCTGCTAATTAACCTAACACGCACTGTACAGTCTGGGATCGCATAATGTGATGAATTACAGCAGGGACTTCAGAGAAAAGTGTATTAAAATAAGAAGCTGGCTTGACAGGCACAGAGAAACACTCATTTTAAACCAGTCATACAAAGAAAGAGGCAGACGACGATGATGAAACATTGAACAAGTGCAGGCTGCTGGCAGTAGCTGTGGATACGGGGGGTGATAATACCAACCCTGACAATAACAACAATAATAACACAAACCACAATAAAAACTAGGTTGCACACAAATGACAAGTAGATGAGTGCGGGTCAGTATGACTGTGGATTAGAGGTTGGGGATCTGCGTTAAAAGAGTGCATGCAGTTTAGAGGCTGTAGGTTAAATTAAACCATGAGGTCTGCCCTGGTGTGTCCAAAATGAATGGGACTCTATAAGGAAAACAAAGGGATTTAAAAAAAAACCAAAAAAAAAAAACCCGACAAGGTCGCACCAACACTACAGTCGTGGTGGGGGGGTCTGCCCTAAATCAGTGTATGTGAAGCTGTGTCTGATGGTCGAGCAGAAGTTCAGTAAATTGGTGTGAACTTTTCAATCCCATTCATTCTCTATGGGAATAAATCTGTATTTTCCAGGAAGCCGTGCATCCGATCAAAAAGCGATGCACAACCATAATAACAACACATTATTGTCATGTGATAGCCCCTAATACTGAAGTGAATGTGTGAGAAACACAGCAGTAACATAAGATTTGAGGCTTAGTAACATGACAGAAGCGCAGGACAGTATAAATTGTGCCTGTATAGCGTCATCCTTGATTTAGTGGCCAAACTGCAATTAATCTACAAAAAACATAACTGAATTTCATATGAACTTTGCTAGCCAAGAGTGCGCAGCTGCTTAGCTTAGATGCCTTCTCTGAAGCCGTTTTGCCTGAGGCTGTTTTAACGAGACATGCTTTCACTCATGTAAAATGTAAAGCCCTTGTGTCTTATACTTGAATGTCTTTTTGTACACAGATGACATTTAACCAGCACAGCTAAACCGATTGGTATTTAGAACAATCTCCATCACGCTGGGTATAATGAATGTGGTTTTAATGTTGGGAGACACATCACCCAAAAGCCTACACCCAATAAGCTCAGTTACGCTCATGTGTGGGAATACTGGTGCTTTGCTAAAGTGAATTACACCATCAAACAAACTACATCCTTCTTTTTCACAGGCAGTACATTTGTTTTTACCATCACTGGCAGCTGTTACTACATTAGCTAGGTTAGTGTACAGGGCGCAGACCTATTAGTAAGTGTATATTTGTAATTCTAAACATAAATGAACGACACTTTTGTACGAGACATCTGTGATTCATTTATGTTAATAAACATTCCTCGCATTACTGCTGGCCTTCTTGATTAAAACTGAGCTAGGCGACATTTGTCTGATGAGATAAATGGATGCTCTGCTCTTGCGGTCAGTAAGGAAACTTACTGTTCATCATTTTGCTTGAGTAAAGATTTTTGGACGATGTCTGAAAAACAAGAAGTAGGCATGCATGTACAGAAAGTTTGCAGGAGGGACTCTGGTACGGTGTTACCCATGGCGGGTTTGAGATGATCCCAGACACTAAACAAGGAGTAAAAGCATTCTAAGTTGCATAAATTAAAATGTATTCAACACTCTTGACATTTCATAGAGCTCACCTCACTTGGGTCTTGATCAACAAACCTTAGGGCTGTGTATTAGCAAGAACCAGGCGATACAATACATATTATTATACAGCGGTCACGATTCAATATATTGCGATACTGCAAAGAGATATATTGCGATTTTTCAAATCCTACTATTAAAACACACCACTACATATAAAACGTTTTGCTAATGCTTACAATAGCACTGCGTCCTTGTGCTGCTTGTTAACGTTGGAGGGAAGCTGTAAATGGATTACAGCCCTGCCAGCTTGTGGTCATCTGTGTATCGCTACTGTGTTTTTGAGAATTGTTACAGTATCACGAATCATAATATCCCGATGTGCGATATTTTGATATTTTCTTATATCCCTAACAAACATTATGCAGTGCTGCTGCCAAAATCAGTGCTAGAGAACAGATTATAAGAGTAAATATAATAAACTTCTGCTCATAAATCTGGCACCATATTGCCTAATCAGAATCTAACCACAAGACGAGAACTGATTTAACGCATACCAGATTGTTGAGACATAAACCAAATGACTTGCCTCTCTGTTTGTGTCTCGTTTAGATATATCAAATCATAACGTTTGATAGAAGGGAATGGTTGGACTGCACTGCTATGCTTTGTGACCTACTTCTGTGATGGCCCAGGCAAACCTCTGAGCTAATGAATTCATTATTGTTACACAAAACAGAATCTCTATTGTTAACACGGACCTTAAATCTGTGAGAGACAATCTAGATCAGCCTCTGACCCCAAAACGACCTCTGAAATCTTAAGCCTCCAACACACCGCCCAAACCCATTGACATAACTGCACAGCTTACTGACATTCTTTGAGCTTTAGGGACAAACCTCTCAGTTGGTGAGGGAGGGAAGTCAGTTACTTTTTTGTTGCTCCCTATTCAGCATGTAAACAGTGCCTCAGCAGTGGTTGGACATGCGTACACCGGTCCATCGGTGGTCAGTGCACATAGCCTACAGAGTTTTACACTTTAAAAATAAGCCAAATACAACAAACAATTCTGAAAGAAAGAGTTTGGGAAAGTTAGTTGTGCTGAGAAACGCAGGGCAATCATACATAACCAGGCCCTGGAAAATAACACTGGCTGGCCAACCAAATAACCAAATTTCTTGTTGAAAGTACTTCAGATCCAGAACTAGACTAGAAATTGTGCAATGCCACAGCAATGTCTCACCAGAAAAGTCATCCTTTCACTGTTAGTCAGTCATATCACAGGACACAAAAGAAATGCCATGCTATTCCAACTGATCAACCACTCTTTTGTCCCACCTCCTCCACTGCACAAGGGATATGGGTATTCCTCAGTCTGTGTCAGAGGTCTGACCACTCTCACGCTCATCTCACTGACCAAGTTAGAGAGCACAAAGCTGATGGACACAGATCCCTTTTCCCACTCTCAGCACTTTTTCAAGTCATTTTCACTCAGTCTCGCCTTTTCTTTGCTCTCTCATCTCCACACGGGCTATTGTTTGCTGTATTGCTATGGCAGCAGTGAGCCAGACTGCTCCGTGCTGGGTGTCGGACAGGCAGGAGCAGGGGGCAATACATTTATGCTGACCTGGGAGTATAAGCCTGGGTTCACCAGAAACAAAGGCTTCAATAGGAAACCACAGCTGGACTTAAAATGAATAAAAACGATGTCTACAGCTGGAATGATGCTGAGTTTCACTCCAGTGATTTAACAAAATGAGATTATTAATCAGATTAAGCAGTGCAGCACAATTATCAGAAATCTCATACTACAGCAATGTAGTATAGTTTTACTGGGACCTGACTTGATATAAGATTCAAAATGTATGCTATAAAAGACAAAACTTGTGTTTTTATGAGAAAAACATTTTAAAAAAATACACCAAAATATTTGTTTTGCATTGTAAAAATGCATATTGTTCTAATAGCCTTGTTTAGCAGCACAAACTTAAATATATTAAAACTGTAGCCAATCATGAAGCACAGTCTCATTAATGTTTAGCAAACAACAACATTTGTATATCATATAGTTGTGTGCAAAACCTTGAATAGCATTAGATAAATTACAAGCCTTGTGAAAAATTAGAACAACAACAACAACAACAACAACACTTCATTTATAGGGAACGTGCCTGTTTTTCTGAATCATCCAACATGAAATCCTGTAACTTTACCACATCTCACATTTAATTACTTTCCTAGCGTGTAAAATTCAGCAAATAACCAACATCAAAAAGTGCAGGAGTGTGAGGATGTTAACAAAGAATAAAAACAAAACAGGCAATTTAATTATGATACCATATACTAAACAAGAAACAACAGTCTTTGCTGTTTATTTATTTGTAACAGTGTTTCATTCTATTACAAAGATGGAAGCTAAAACGCTTTCTTTCCCCTCCACTAACCCCCGTATCCACTCTATGCTACCTCTTCTCACTTTCATATTTAACTGCTATAAGGCCCACTTGTCCTTTCAGTCAGCCTCTGCACTTCCTGTGATGCCCGTGAACTGAACAGACTGTCTGCAGCCCCCTGCTGCGGCTCCTGCATTACCTCCGCCTGCCTCCTCTGCCTTTTGCTGCTTGGTTGTTTGGCTTTTTGAAATCTCAATTTAGGTTCTCAGAAATGAGCTTTTCTCTGTTAATTTGTGCTCCGTCCCTGAGCAAGTGGGAGACGAAGCGTGTCCCCAAAGCAGGCGATCTGCAAAGCCAAGACTGCAGAGCGGAAGGGCCTACCATACTGCAAACGACAGCTTTCATGTGCAGATTGCTGATCCAGCATCTGCCTTTTCCCTAAAGAGAGGGACGCAAAGCCTCCCATATGTTTGCTCATATGTGTTTTTAACACACAGGAAACGCAAGGATTATGGAGAGGTCAGGTCCTACAGTCTGAAGAGGCCCAACTTCCCCGACTCTTCACTATCGTATTTCATCTCTGTACTTCTCGAATAGACCCTAAACCCCTTCACCACACCAACACTGGAGTTATTACTTTCAACCACATAATGACAGAAGAATATTTCAATTAACAAAAATAAATATTTCTACTTTTTTCTTAGCCAACCTTATTTACCAATGTAACATCAAACGTGGCTAGTGAACCTATAAAAATCAGCCATGTGATTCTAACTGTGCACATGTGTCGTCCCTTTTCATGGCATTTAGTCCCAATTCTGTTTGCTTTGAAGTCACTTCAATAAATCTCACAACCCAATTAACTCCTCTAGGTGCGTGCCACATATGCAACCTCTCGCCACAAGCACAACGCTATATTCTAACTTACAGGACCAGATACTAACTAGAAGGATCATTTCACAATGGAGGAATTTTAGACCAAATCCATACGACTGACGCCATCTTAAAATATTTGTGATGTTTCACTTGAAAATGTCAAAAAGTGGCATTTAGCTCTTTTGTGTCACAGACAAGAACATCTGCTAGCACTTACAACGAGGACGAGTCATGAGTTTGCAAAGCCACAGCAGATCAGTGCAAATCATACCAACGTTTATCTGAAACAGAACTGAAGAAAGTATAAACTGTAGAGTTATAGATATAGGTGTTATTGGGCACACAACATGAGATGATTTGATCGTAGGTTCGTTTAACAAACCCAAGTCCTGAGGAAAGCAGGAGGGTTTAAAAATTTATTTAAACCTGTATTTAGCAACAACTGTACAAAAACGCAATATGTTCTAAAAATGCCTGCACAGGAACATTTTAAGCCTAGGGGCATTGTGGAATGTTTAAAGCGTATCCTAAACAGGATAAAAACAGAGGGTCCAGAAAAGGCTGAGTCTCTTATAAGGAGTCTCACCGTAAATGCATCAACCAAAAATCCAACTTCAGGCAGTACTAGTGCAGACTTTCGAGGGATTTTATGTCAACAGCATCCAAAAATTGTTAATGGAAATAACGGACATCAAAAAATGAAAATGGTCTGTCAATGCATGGAGGGGGTATGTGCTAGCAATTTGCACATGTGTGAAGGCACTATTAAAGCGTGCACACTGCGAGAGAAGAAAGCAACACTGTAACCGGATGTCGTTTTTTTTAACAACACGTTTCACGTTTCTCAAAACCGCTTCACCGACGTTAGTTCCTACAGAAGGATTTGTTCCTTTTGAAAAATGGAGGAGAGAAGCATCCTTGCTGTGTCCGGATTCCCCGTTCTTTAAGATGTGTCCTTATTTGTGGACAATACTGTAAGGAAACTATTTATAACCAAAGCTTGGAATAAAGTTTGTAAAAATGGTTGGGATACGACGTGAGCTGAAGTAGCTTTTTACATGATTTTAAATAACATCTGAAATGAGACAATACAGCCTGCTTAGCCAGGTTAGCCATGTTTAGCCAGTCTCAGGACTGATGGAGTACAGGAAGGCGGTTATGTCTTTCAGGTATACTTTAAGTCAATACATTTAGTCAATACAGGAAGCCTGCATATGCTGTTTGTGTATACTGATTGCTGTGGTTTGCTCAGTCCAACATGCTGAGCGTTTTCATCCCTTGTGGGGTGCACGCAGGCTACAATCTTTTGAGCAATAACAGACAGGCTTCTAGGCAGCATCTTTTTTTGAGACATAATAACACAGAGCCACATAGCATGTCTGTGAAAGCTAGACCAGCGTTCCTGCAGTCCAGACCTGAATGTACGAGGAACCTGCACATAAAGATTAGCTAATGACTTGTATAATGGAAAGAATAGCACAAATCTGCCCTCAACACTGCATTAGTTTCTTTGGTCCCTAAATGATCAGCGAATGTTAATAAAAGCTGATGAGACACAGTGGTAAATAAGCTACTGCCCCAACGTTTTTGGAACATGTTGCTGGTATTGAATTTAGAATGACTGTATATTTACAAACAATACAGCTCATAAGGTAATACAGAAAATACTGTTAATACAGATCAAACTGAATTTAGTCATCACAGTTTTTTGCTTTTATTAGCATCTCATATACTACACCGTCTTTTTTTGGAACAGGGTTTGTACTTCACTATAAGATATGGGTGTTTTAAAATAGACAGAGACAGAAGCTGAAAACACCCTGAGGCAAAGAGAGATCTGTTTAAAGGCCATTAGCACAGAGGAGAGGTCATGTCCTGCTGCTGGTGTCCTAGTGTAGAATCATCATCTCTCCTGCGAGCATTTAACCTCCTAAACTCTGCAGTTCTGCTCCCCGATGAACACCACACCTAACATCAACACTGTACAAGGTCAAGCAGTGCCTGATCTATATTCTCTTAGCCATGCATTTCCTACTGACAGCTATGAGTCCACCTCACATCCACACAGTAGCGCTTGGGGCAACAAACAGTTTAGGCATACGTCCACTGCCTCGTATCAGGCCTGTTGACACTTTGAACATTGTAGAGATACTTTTAACAGTTATGTTTTAAACGCAGTACTTGAACAGTATTTTATGGGGATGCTTGCCATGAAATTCCCGGTAAACAGGAGGTGATGTTGTCAGAATGAAAACCAACAGCTCCAAATTTAAAAACAAACAACTTTTTATTCTTTCCTAAAAAGTGAAAACCCCGTGAACACACAATTTAACGTCTTCATTTGCTGGCCATGCTGCATCTCTCCTGCAGAGAAGCAGTCATGCTCATGTGGAGGGCCGTTATTTGCAGATTCTCTCTAGAATCGTGATAAAAATACTCTCCACTGATGTTTTCACTTGCAAAACTAAACTGAAATATTAGACAGAAAAAAAGCTGCCAGCTGAAATCTAGTAATCTTCACAATGTATCCGCTTCTGCTCACACATGAGCCCTCTGGGAAATTTCCCAGGAATTATACTGCCCATGCAGGTAATTTGACGTGTGGGCTTTACTAGGATTCGGACTCTTGCTTGCGTTCCCCGTCCCCTTTTAATTACTGTTACATTCTGTTAAAGACTGTTGGGTAAAAGTGCATGTTGAATTACAAGAGTGTCTTCCAGCTCCAGCCCATAGAATCACCTCCCCAACACCCACTCAGTGGCCCACAACAAGAGAGGGGTATCGAGGGAACAATAGAGCCTATAGGCGAAAACGGTTGCCATGGAGAAGATGGGGGGAATTTCTGAATCCTCTTGAATCGTCAAACTCCCCCCTCAAATCCCAGCACTGCCCCAAATACCCCTTCAGCGGCTACACACAGATGAACGTTGAAGTTTCTCTCTCTCTCTCACATACACACACACACACACACACATCCTGATGAGATGCTAACGAATGAAACTTACAGCAGTCTGGAGGTTTTCTGCGAGCGTGTCTCATCCAGCTGCTCCACTGGGAGAACTACACCCTCACTCTTCCCCGCAGCTATATGAGCACCATGGGAAACCAGCGTATGCTTATATCTTCATGTTAATGGTTCAAATATAGGAGTTATTTGTTTTACACATTATATACATATAAAGATATAAAGCACAGTAAGAGAGCACCCTTTCTTCAGTTCACAATCAAAAACCCAGTATAAATCAGTGCTGTTGAAAGCTGATTTGTTTTTAAAGCAATTATCTGCCGATACGGAGATGATTCTCTTAACCGCTCACGCTCTGGTCTACACGTATTTAAAAAGCAGAGCATGCTTCTCATGTAAACATGCTCAGGCATACAGAGAACCGGTTTTCAGTGGAGCTAAGAAGTCACAGCATGAACAGACAACCAAATAGGACGTGCGCCTACAGGTTCTGCTTCATTCCTGTGTTCCAAACAGACAGTTATGATGGAGCATAACTGAACACACACACACACACACACACACACACACACACACACACACACACACATACACTAAAGACAGAGCCAAACACAAGACTTGTGAACAGAGAGAGCTGGGCAGTGTCTTCACTGAGGAAGACTGAACCCATCTCTCATCCAGCAGTGGAGTAAGCCACAGGTATTCAAGCAGGGCTTGTGAACACATGTTGCACCGAAGAAACCAGCTTGTGGAAACTGAAAGTGGAAAAAAAAATTTGAGTGAAGCAACATTACAGAGCGACCAGTACGGCCCTGTATAAGTAAATGTCAAGGTATTTTTCCAACAAGGCCAAGCAGCCAACATCTATTCTTCATTTCACTATGAGTTAGAGGGATTTTCCAGAATGCTGACAAGTGGCAGGAGAGAACACTGGTGATTAAAATGATCTACAAGAATCCACCATGTTTTGGTTTGTTTGTTTGTTTGAGAAATAGATTTTGAAGTACAAGCATATTAAGCAGAATTTCAAAGACGGCTTGGCATTCGTTCATATTGCAGCAGTTCCCATAGCGCAGGCTGCATTCATGATATCTGAAATTATTTACACACGGCATGCCATATGCGCAGCTGAGCCCATGCCCAATTAAATCCTGGCGCATGCGACATGTTATGCATCCACCACAAACCCCGGGAGCGGGTGGACTAGTTTCCCCATCTCCTCCGCACTGCTTTGCATGCCGCTCTCATGACAGACAGCATGGAACGTAAGGCGGATCTGTTTAATTTCATTCCTCCAGTTATAGGAGGTGAACCCCTGTGAGAGGTCCATATGGAGGTCTGCATCTCCTGCTCATTATTCCATATACCGTGTACCCCAGTTGGAGCATGTCAGGCAGAATCCAAGGCAGTGTAGCCATGTGGGTAATTTTTTTAATAGGCTGGTCGGGGCACTGCAGATCTACCGTAGCCTGAGGAAGAGTAATCCACAGAGAAACCCCACAATAATATTTATTGGTATGCAGACGCAGAGACAACAGACCAAATGGAAAAAAATCAGCACGAGAGAAGCTACATCCATGGTAACAGACAGATGAGGTATAATGCTATTTTCCTTACTCATCAAGGTTCTGACCTGCTCCCCAGACTAATGAGCGTGAGCCAGGTTACGCAGTGACTGCAGTCCCGCACTGAGCAAGTCCTTTACCTTCCCTTTGTACCATGGAGTGCTCACTCTGCTGAATAATTCCCTTTGATGAACACCTAACCCCACCCCACCACACACACTCTCCCTGTCTTTCACACAAACACACACACACAGGCGTACCTATGCTGCAGATAGCAAAAGTGCTCAGAGCACCTGACAGATTTACTAGACCATGGGAAAAGTTTTGCCAGAGAATGATTCCTCCATGCAATAATTTTAAATTTTGAAAATTCACAGTCACATTTTTAAAAAAGAAGACATTTTGGTGGACAAGCATGTAATACTATTTTTGATTCAGTTAAAATGCAGAAGTAAAAGATACATTACTCTCTGTCTGTCTACCTTGGCAACTGGCCCCAGATAATAAACAATGGTCTGGTTTATTTAGTGTGGTATTTCACGCAGTCATACTAAGCTCAGGATGATGATAATTTAACAATACTGGGATCAATGTGGCAGAAATCAGCTGAACCTACAGAAGAAGTGCTTTACTACAAAGACAGCATGATCAATCCAGTTTCATTTAATTTGGCCTGTCACTATAATTATATAATCTCTTTTGTAGCTATAATCACAGTTATCATCACAGATGGCTGCAGTTATTTCAGACTGCAGTTATGTTGCTTTTATGTTATTTTGATAGATTTAACAAAAATACTGCACTAGCATAATGTTCACGGGGTGCATTGGGTGAGTTAATGGGTTTATAAAGAAAACTGTCCTTCTCTCTTCCGGCTACATGTTAAAGAGTACAGTGCTGAGTAATGTTTGCTTATTTTGATGTTAGTATTTATATATTTGTTTGCTAACGGTTACATAAACATAGTTATCAGCCAGTTTGGTCACTTCAGGCATATACTTGCAATAACTGCATATAAAGAAAAAAGAAAAAGGATGAAATCGTTAATGTCAATTATTTATTGTAAAAATGTTATAATCATAACAGTCCTTATAGAACCTACTGTACAACACATGTAAAACAAATAATAAATAAACTCTTCAACCTTTTCAAACTCACAAACACCAGAACTGATCCGCCCTTTTGTATTAACTAGCCCATCACCTTCAAACAACAGAATAATTTTAAAAAAGGCTACCAGGAATACAGAATAGCGACAGTAGTACTGGACACAGACAATGTATTTTTTCCCCCATATGGCAGACTTAAGATGTGTTTATTCCTTTAGCGCAAATATCTGAATGCTAAAAAAGCATTTAGATAGTAACCAAGGTTGCAGGAGACAGAAAAGAGAAAAGGCAGCAGCTGCAGTACGAAAGGGAACAGCACAGTTTATGAATACAAACCAAATTTACTCCAGTAATGCCAGAAAATGTTCTTTGTTCATTTGATAATCTAACTGGAGTGAGGTAATGAAATTTAATGATTCCCTTATCAACAGTATAAACAAAACTTTAACAAACCCTAATTCTATTACAGGTTGGTTGCAAACACAGTATATCTGGACTGTTAATGGAAAAAGTGGTTTGTAACACAAGTGCAATGTGATGACAGAGTATAAGGAATTGCAGATCCTTCAACTCTTCAGTCTATTCACTGACAGTTATTAGAAGAAATTTACACCTGCTGCCAGCATTTACCGCCCACTCATCTGCTCCACACAGTATTTGATGAAATCTAGTCACTCCTGAAACAAAACATTACACGTTACAAAGTCTTTACAAGATGAAAGCGCACCATGTGAGAGAGAGAGAGAGAGAGAGAGAGAGAGAGAGAGAGAGCGTTTAGCTCGTGGAGGACTAAAAATGGAAAGAGATTTATTTCAAAAGTGGTTTGAAACTTTCTGTGCCGAAGGGAGACAAATGAAAGAGATGAAAACAGGCTTACAGCTGTAGAACCAAAACACTGACATCATAGCATAAACATAAAACACAGTGGGCAGCTTTTCTGTTCTCACTCAGGACATAATTACCCTGCCACTGTTTCATCTACACCTCATCAGACGAGACACAAGTTTATTTATTTTTATTTTAAGGCCTAAGCTAAAATTAATCAGCGCCAGGAAAATATAACTGCACAGTATATCTCAAAAAAGTAATCTTTTGATCAGGTGAGCATGCTTGTCATTAAAAAACTTTATAAATCTCTCAGTAAATGCCTTTAACAAACTAATAACGACTTGTGATCTGTATATCTTACACACTAGGGCTGCACAATATTAGGGGTGTAAGAAAATATCAAAATATCAAATATCATGATATTATGTTTGGTGATACTGTATCGATTCTCAAAAACACAGTATCGAAACACAGATTCCTGGTGTTGTGTTTAAACCTCTGACCACTAGATGGCAGTGTTGTAATCCATTTTCAGCTCCACTCCAACATTAACAAGCAGCACAAGGGCGCAATGCTATTGTAAACATTGGCAAACCTGTTTATATAGTGGTGAATTTTAATAGTAGGGTTTGTAAAATCGCAATATATCACTTTGCTTGCAGTATCGAAATATATCGCTATATATTGAATCGTGACCGCTGTATCAAGATACATATTGTATCGCCAGGTTCTTGCCAATACACAGCCCTACAAAATATGGGGAAAATGTGACATTGCAATGCAATATATTGTGATGTGAGAACTGTAGAAGTTTTGCTTTTATCAAGCAGATAAGTTCATCCACATTGCACGTCCTTAATGCACATTGGCACATTGTGGTGCTGATGCTGAATTGATATATTGTGTAGCCTTACTACACACAGCTTGCCAATGAGAGAAGAAAGACACAATGTGTCTCTCTCCAAGAGCATCAATGAGGATTATCGTTTTTACATAAACTGACGGAAAGCCATATTCCTGAGGACACTAATCAATTCACCAAGGCTTTTTTCGGTCCATGTCCTCCAAAACGAGTGCGTAATGATTTTGACAAGACATGTTAGCAAACATCAGTACTCATTTCACTGTCAAAGTGATATGCCGTCAGAAAAAAGAAAAGGCAGCTTATGTTTGGAGGGCAGCAGCAGCTGTTGGCATCATCCACTAATGTTTGAAGGTCAGGACATTTAAAATGCATCAAGTACATCGACAGAGAAAAGAGTAAAGAATGAAGTTGGCACAGAAGAAGAACACAGCCCACAGAGCAACAGTGTGTGTGTCGCATCGCCCCTACCAGCCTGGCTCGAGGAAGGAGGCAGAGGGGGACTGCAGGGTGGCTGATTACGCAATCCCTGTGTGTCACTGTGACAGTGCTGGTGGCTCAGGGGACTAAGGATTAGGAACTATGGAGCATAGAAGGAGCTGCTCTTCGATAGCAGATCGTGTTCCGAACTCCTAGAGGGCTCAGTCTGGCAGTGTGTCCTCACTCAGCTTGCACCACTGACTAAAAGCTGCACTTGTGCTGAAACAGCAGAAACAATAAACCTCTCATCTCTCCTCATCTATCTGTATACGTTTCTATCTAGCTAATAACTACAGATAGGACACAACATAGGGCTGAAATGCATATTTTCAAATCTCAGGAGCTGCAGTTGTTATCACAGCCTGTATTGTTAACACCTAACACTTTTTTCCTTAAGCTTTAAAAACATGAAGCCTACCTGTAAAACAAAAGCAACCAAACACCAAAGTAGAGGTGAATTTATTCGCTCTTGTGATTAATGTTGCTATCGTGATTAACTAAGCGGCACTCACGGTGTACTACATTCTACATTCATGCCTTAACCCAGAAGAAAATGTATATTATGTATATACACAGCCAAAGCACTAGGTCCTTAACCTAGAGAAAATAATCACGTTTTAAAACGTGGTTGCAAAATTAGTTATAAAAATTACTTAAACATGCTCCCTTATGCTTGTTTAGCCCTAATACAGCATAGCATTGGAATATCTGTAATGAAGTATAAAGTATCCAAACGTGGAAGCCCAGGTATCTGCATTTCATTATCTCCTTATTAGAGATGGCATGTCTGAATTGGGTCAATATTAAAAGAAACTGCTGGATTGGATATTGGAGAACGAATCTGATCCAATGCTGTAACTAATCTACCCAGAAATAGTGCACACTCGTAATGTCTGATGTGAATCATTAGCTGTGTATTTCGTCCTGTGGTGCAGAAGAGTTTTAGTAGCTTTGAGACCAATAGCCTACTTTTAGCTGCTTAAGGACACTCTAGGTTTTAATAGTGTTATTAGCACTGGAAAAGGAAAAAGTGATCTCAGGCCAGCTCTAGTATTTATCCAAGTTTTTAATGTGTACTAAGCACATTGTTAAGACAGTAGGTGAGTAGCAATGCCTCATGAAGTCATAATATCGCGGAGATGTGACAATCCATTGTGGAAAAGGCACGTTTTATAAATTTTATAATTTGTGTCATGAAATGCAAATATATTGTTGAAACACTAACATTAACAAATGATCATCTCCAATCAGCAGCTCTAGTGTCATTAATAAGCTATACAACAACTTGATTCCAGTGTTTTTCTTTCAAATTCATTCACATTTTGTTCAAGAAATTGTGAGGATACTTGAAAAGTCTAATCAAATTATGATTTGAGTTTTAGGTTACAGCACTTACTAACAGGATGCTACTGTTACATACTAATGTGTGAGAAACTAGATATTAGGAGTACTCTGACCGTGCATGCTGCTGTTTATCAGGACGTCATCGCTTCACAGTTTCCAAGTGCTTTAGAAGCAACATTAGCCACGTGGAAGTTACTCCTCCTAATAAACAAACACACATTCAGCTCAGTCTCCATCATAATTAAGGTGTGGTGGTCTACCATATACTTATAACTGAGGTCCCTGTAGCAACAATGGAACAATAAGACTGTTGATAAGGTACTAGCTTATCGCAACTGCTTTCTTCTCGTAATTTTATATTTACATGCATATACACTGCATTTGATTTTGATTACAAACTATTTTTAACTTGAAATTGGACGTTTAATCCACTTCATAGTAAATACTGAGATTTACAATGTATCGCCATTCAGCCATAAAATACAGAGATATGATTTTAGGTCCATATTGATCAGCCCTAGCTTAGGTATCATGATATAGTGGAATGTGGAATCTATTTCTAATACTAGTTATAATTATAGTCCTTCATTTTTTTGAAAGACACTGGACTCTATTTTTAATTACAATTTGTTTCCAAGTTATTGCTGCTTAGATAAAAGAAACAAGAAACAAACAATACAAAGTAGCATTTTTCCTATTTCTTTGCTATCCCTTAATACTCAATGTAAATGTAATTCATAACATAACTATCTAAATCATTGTACAAATATATACTTTTGAATGTTATAGCAAACAGAATGTAAAATTCCATCCTTATAAAGGGTTAAATTCACCATTTTATTCTCTTTTTTTTTTTTTTTTACATTCTCAGTCTTGCAGTCACTGCCTCATCTCGCCTGGTCGCATAGGCTCTCTGGGAATTTTTCCCAATCACTGTGCATTTTCCTCTCGTGAATGCCGAGTTCCAGCCCTCTGCTTTTCTGGCCTGAGTGCTCTGTCTCATTTTCCATCTTTATCTTCCTGCAGATGATGTCATTGTTAAGCCATGTGCCAGCACAGTGAGAGCTGGCAAGAGATGGAGTAAATATGGGATTTATCAGGATGGAACACTAACAAAGCACTCCCACTCCCACAATGCGTAAATAAACCATCCTCAGTTGTATGTTCCTGTGCATTTCTTAAACATAATCGAGATTGCGTCAGAAATGAGGCCAGCGAGACCGACCTGGCTCAACCAGCTCTGCTGAAAGAGAGATGGGTGTCCATTTGTTCCTTGCAACTCCACCCCCCTTTGCGTGTCTCTCTCAGTTGGGGGCTACGCTAAGCAGCTGTCCCTACTCTCTTTTCCCACTGCCTAATAAAACAGTGATGGAAACGCACTCAATATGTGACAATCTTCATCACTGCACCGAGCGTTATGGGGGGAAAGAGCAAGTGCTTTAGTCAGGCACCCAACTCAGTAATTACTGTTCCACTCGACTGAGCCCTGGGCCAAGCAATTAATGTGCCCTCCAATTAGGGCTGCTCTAGATCCTACAAGAGTCAGGTTCAGACTCTGTTTACCAGACACACAACGGAAGGCAGTATTCAATATTTCAGGCACACATTTGATATTCCACAACAGTTATTTTTATATCCACACAGTCATTGTGGACTGGCCACTTCAGAACACTTCCCAAACCCAGCCTCACACATGGCATTGTATCACCCCCTGTGTCACTTCTCACATGTGTTTTCATGGCAAAACATAGATTGGAGAACAGAGACGTATTTTCTTCTAGTGAAAGAAGAAAAAACTGTGACCCGTCACTGATCAGTCATGTAGTGTGCAAAACACAACAACTTCAAGACTCCCTTTGCAGTAAGTGGACACAATGTTTAAAAAAAATCCAGCAACACTGCTGTATCTGATCCACTTATACCAGCACAACACACACTAACACACCACCACCATGTCAGTGTCACTGCAGTGCTGAAAATGATCCATCACTGTGATGATCCTATGGTAAACTGTATGCAGAGATACAGACATACCACAGTCTGTATCTGCAGAGCTACAAATTGCACTATATAGTAGATGTTTAAACAAATCTATTTTTGCAGGCTTATTTTTGGAAGAAAGGCCTTTTATTGTCATAACAGTCAATTCTATACATCTGAAATATTCATATTGGGCAAAAAATATCGAATAATATAAAACCCATGTTAAAACTGCTTTCTAATCCCAATCCTAAACATGTAGCGACTACTTAGGACCCTTCAAAAATGCTGTTTCATGTCTACATTTCTCAAGGGGGTGGGATCAAGGGACAGCTGCATTTTCTTTTTTACTTAAGATGACAGAAACATCTCTGACTCAGCTAAACAAGCATGAAATTAAAAGAATAAATTAAACCGCAGGAAGAATTTCAACTGGTGTAGGGGGTTGAACTGGTATGCAGGCTGGTACACTGCCAGTCCACAGACATGAGCCCCACTTATTTTGGTCATTTTTCATTTTCTTATTACTCTTGAACACAGCCATAATGTCAACCTGCAGCAGATCATCATACTATCTACATGTGCTCCATGTAACGCTCATAAGGTTCTCCTGTTTGACCACAAATGTGTTGATGCGCTATTGCCTTCACCTGAGCTGGTCTGAGTAGGTGCTCCTTTAAAAACTGTTCGGTCTTATGTTCTCGATTTTGCTGTCAGTCAGAATGTTGACTTCATTCTGTAAACAGAGACAAAAGAGGAAATGTGTTCTCAGAAATATCCAGGTACGTCTGGAGGAGACCTGAAAGAATTCCAGCTCCGGAAGACAAAGAAGACTAGAAGTCTAGGAGAATAGGAAGAGAGAGCAGAAAAGGTGATGGGAGGAAAAGCAGAGGACTGTGTGTATGTTCGCTGCCAGATCCAGCCCTGGAATGTGACACTTGACCAAATAGACAAACACATGCTTGTACAGGAAATGGCGAGGTCAGGGAACACATCACTTCCTGTGTAATCTGGTATAGATGGCTTTGAGCAGCAGCCAGAGCTGGATGAGCCTCTGAATGTGGTATGGAGGGAGAGCAAGAGCACAAGAGCCGTAGAGAAAGAGAGTAAAATGGCAAACCGACTTGTCCTGCAAGTGTTTCAATAACTGCTTTTAGCTCAGTCGGGTCTAACTGCCAGCACAAACACCGAGAAACAAGTGAAGTGTCGCGACAAAGGGCAGCATATAAATCACAGTGCAGCACAAACCTTGCAGGAGGTTTTGTAGGCGAGTGCTTTGGGACAGCCTGATTAAGCCATCAACAATACAGTAGTGTAAAAAAAAAAAAACAGAATATATTATGTGTGTGCGTGCAGGCGGTTTTGAATGCCAGACGTTGGCTCTGCTCAGTATGAAAAGAGTGTTGGCTGTAATCCAGGTCTCTGGTGTCAGGCCTGCAGGGTCAGGTCAGGTCACTCTCATAGACGGGCTTAGAGAATTCTCTCTCAGCGTTTCTACCCTCACTTATAATGGTCAGCCCTAATGCACTGACGTTCACAATGATTGATCCCTACATTACGTGTCTAGTCTTCGTCCTGCAATTACCACCTCAGGTGACTGTCTTCTTTCACAGCTTGATCATCAATACGCTGGCATATACTTCACTTCACCATCATTCAATGAAACACAGGCCATCGTAAACTATATACTGCACCCCCCCCCTCCCCCCCCACCCCCCCCACCCCTCGGTCTGTCATCAAAAACTAAATAATGTAAATGCACAAGCCAAATTGAGGCAAAGCCAGGAACCTAGGAGAAAGCTGTGGCTGTCTTAATTAAACAGGGGGCAGATCTGCTATACCAGGCCAAGCCACTGTAACAGGTCCCATAGTTAAGGCTGCCTATTGGCACCCAGTCAACACACAGTGGCTTACAGCTTCATCGGCACTTACAATTCTATATAACAGTTTAAACACCTCCTGGTTAAATGACATGTTTTGCTGATTAACTAAGTGAAAGTAAGCTCACTTTTTCTAAAGGGAACAAACTGAAATATGGCATATTCCCACACATTTTACAGCACAATGTCTATTTATTTGAAGTTAAACTCGCAACAAAATAAAATATTACGTATTAAATATGGCATAGTCTCTGTACATTTTATGTTCTATTTGGTCCTCAATATGTTAATTTCAGAAAACCCATTAACCCAGATGTGTTTTATGTGTTACTATCAGTCAGAAAGTCAAAAAACAAGACCAGAAGTAGCAAACTTTCACATGTCAGTTTATCTTTACATGCTAATGTGGAACAGAATGGCGTGGGCCAGTGTGGACTGGTGTAAGTGTGAAAGAGACAAAGAGAGAGCAACAAAGAGACCGAGAGACAAAGAAAGAAAGAGAGAAAGAGAGAGAGAGAGAGAGAGAGAGAGAGAGAGGAGAGGGAGAGATAGAGAGAGAGAGAGAACTGTGTCACTGACCTCGAAGAAATCATCAATAAACAAGAGCTGCATTGCATCCTCAGCAGACATGCAATTCACGCTGCAGCACACACAACAGAGAGGAGGCCAGAGGGCCATATCACACAGAAAACTCAGGGGGGCTACATTTCACAGTAAAGCCAGAGGTCTCTACCACATGGAGGAGGTCAACAACAGTAAGGGGCATGTCCAACCAGCACACCACCTGATGATTACAAAAGGACCCCTGAAGCACTACCAAGACATATAAATGCTGCAATAAGCAACACTAAATGTTGTGTAGTGTCAGTACAAATGAGGCAAATGGGCTCCACAAACAACAAAGGTGATCCCAATAACATTCCCTAGGATATTGTGTGAAAAGCAAAACAACTTGACTAAAGTTCCTTTTATTGTGTTTTTTAAACTAACGCAAAAAATAAATATAATTATCTAGGAAAAAGCCTGTTTAGTTACCTGTACTTGGAGCAGACCACAGCAATGTTTTATCAGAATAAAATTTGTCATGCTGCCATGCATCATAAAAAATAACTATTATTCCAACTACATTAACTGTTTGCTGGATGTCTGTCTATTGATATTGACTTATTTTTCAACTTAAAATTTTTTTTGATACTGTTTAATACATCACAGCTGCTTTTGATTGGCAATACTGTTAAAACATATAGTTACTTAAAGTATCATTATGAATTTGATAATGTTTGTTAACTTTTATTATTACTCACAAAGAAAGATTTAGAAAGTATATCTGATTGAGAATGAAAATGTAGGTAAGGCACATTCAGTAATAGTATAATGGTAGAACTACATTCAAATGAAAAGTCCTGAAAGAAGCTCAGCACTTAAAATTTACCTCAACACAGAGGCACGTACGAGTGGCAAGTAATAGCGGGTACGTACTGAGTACATTGCTGACAGTCAACTTCTTTCTCGTAATTGGTGGTACTTGAGCATGCTGCTGCCCATCTCTGAGTCATCAAAGCTTAGTCAGCACAGTGACGCTCTAAAGCTAGACCTGGATCATCCCGGTAAGGTCTGAAAGAGCTGACTCTACCATTACCAACCTCACAGATCATACTGGGAGTCTCCCCTGACCACTCCATGGGCCGATCTAGCACCATCTCAGCAGCAAACTGACACCGCAGCGTTTAGAGAGATGAGACTAGAGCAGATAGACAGAAGATGAGGAGAGACGCCCTCTGAAGAGAAAGAATGTGACAATGGCGGCAATATTTCTAGTAGTTTGTGAAACGGTGAGGAGGAGCTTCAGTATTGTCGTCTCCTTGAAGACCTGCTACAATTGTGTAATACATAGGTTCCCTTAGATACAGTCGCATGGCAACGGTAATCTTGTAATCGCAACCTCGCCCATGTTCAAAGGTCATTTTAAAGAGAAAGAAGTCTGCAGTCAGGTAGATTACATCATGCTCCAATCCCTCTGCGCAAACACAGCTAATTGGTACCTTTAGTTCCTGAAGTGCCACTGCCTGTTTCAAACTGTGGGATGTCAGAATGACATGCATTTCAACTATTTTGTTAAGTTCTAGGAGATAAAACAGATCTTGCTTATAGGTTGTCACATGGTTCAGACAGTGCTTCAGAGGGCACGGAGTGAAAAACCCCAAGAATAAACGAGATGCTGGTTTATTTGGAGAAAGAGTTACAGAGAAAGTAACAGAGAATCACAACATACGTTATGAGCGATTTTAATTGAAGTAAAAGATTAGTTGCTATCAAGGCAGCAGATATAAAACCTACAAAGAAAACAGACTAAAGTACTGAGACATACAACTTCTTTGTTAGCAGTTGGTCGGCCTCGGTACTGTGGTGCTCCACAATGTCTGCCGTTTGGTTTTCTTTTACTGTTCTGTGGATTAACCTTGAAACAAACATGCGCCCCTCATCTTCAACGTTATGGCTGTTCACTTAGCATAACGCCAGGTTTTAAATCTATCATCAGCGCACACTCACAAATCAACTGTACAAAATACAGTACTCGCTCCTAATGATTCACCACTTTTCCTGTTTCTCCTGAACTATTTAAGATGGAATGGGGAAACTGAGAATAACAAGCTAACACCACCCTCGAGCAGTGGGTAGGAGTGAGTATTGTACAGTTCAGGACAGTTTTGCACAGTTGGTCTGTGAGTGCTGAGGCTGGGTGCTGTACACTGGTGAAAAACTTAAAACAACACCTACAAGAAACACAAACAGGAAGATAACTTCAGTCTCGTCCTGATAGCAGACGAAGGCTTCCAAACCATTTTTGTTGCCATTTTTGGTCAAGTTCTTACATGTTCTTCCCTCATAAACAACAGTATCAGTATCAAGTATCAGTACTTGATAAAAACAAGGTTTGTCCGTTAAACTGATTTTGAGAAACCATAAATTACATAAACAGAGGCATTATGAGAGCTGAGCTCCCTGTGTGGGAAACCACTTCCGGCCCTCCATCTGCAGTTCACGCCATAGCAGCGCAGTGACGTAGTGTCATTTGTAAAAAACACCTATTAAAGTTTATTATTAGAGATAGACCGAACAGGGTTTTTGAGGCCGATTCTGATCGGCAATCACCTATTGGCACGATAGGCTGTTAGCCGATATCAATATCGATCGAGGGCGGGGCTGTATGCCACAGCAGGGCTACATGCAATTATTTGCGCAAGCAAGTCGTAAAACATAGTTATCTAGCGCCATAAACTCAATCACTGTGGCTGTGTTGTTGCTGCTGATGTACTGTTCGTACTGGTCAGATCTGGTCTATACGGTTTTCTGGGTTATTTGTTTTGTGCTAGCTGTGCTGTATCAGATTAGTAAAATGTCTTTATCCTGGTTCCCCCACAAGACATGTTGATTTTACAGATCATACCGAACGCCTGGATGAGTGTGTGTTACATACGGTAAAACACTGCCAGACGGACGACATGTTTTCTATCAGTGCATGCGGTAAACGCCGTAACCTGTTCTGGCGAGGACGGTCTGTCGAAAATGAAACGGTATGTGCAGGGAGCTGGCTGGAGGGGGTTTCACAGAGGGGTCCTCTTTCTGGATGAAACACTAGCTGAAAATATAGAAATTAGACTCATTTGTTTAACACCACTGATCGGCTCTCGGGATCGGCTAAACCGGAGATCTGATCCCTGAGTGCATATTTTAATTGAAAATCGACCAATACTGATACATAGCCGATCGATCCTTTCATCTCTATTTATTATGGTTGCTTTTGTTTTCATTACAGATAAATTAGTCAATGGATGATTTTGTTGATTATGTATCATCTCCCACTCTGTCAGTCACAGTCTATGGTAGTTTAATCGTCTGTTCAGCAGACCTAAGAGAGCAATATGAAGGGAATGTCTGGTCTAGCCATTAGCCTAGGCTGAAAACCAGTGTGCTAGCTCTATGGCACTGCCTCATCAGCTCCATTAGATGATGGCTTGATCTTGTGGCCGGGAGAATGACTGTGATTTTTAGCAGACCTACTGCAGTGTCTAAAGACTGTAAGCTTGAGCGTATGGGGTGTGTGAGATAAATCACTTGCAGAATTAATTGGTGAAACAATATTAGCAAAGTTTTGCCGGGTGCACAGACTTCCAAGAAAAATAAGCAACGGTTAACTTACAAATAATGGTTTTCTTTGAAAAACAAACACAGACAAGTATCAAATGATAAGATTCTAGGGGGTTTTGCTCATAATGCTCACTACAACACAACTATGCTACAAAATTCTGGAATAGACACAACAGGAGCATTTAAATATAACAAATGTACACAGACCTGACTATTTGTGTCACAAAATTTCACACAGATCACCCAAATTAAAACGTTCAACTGGCTGATTGCTGTTTATTTGGGGCAAAAATCTCATTCAGATCTTCACGTTTAGCTGATTCCGACTGCTAAACGTCCATTCTCTAGATCTTAGCAACCGCATGCAAAATTCAACAGCCTGCTCTACACGGCTGTCCTCTTCTTCGCCATAACTTGAGAGAGCAGAAAACAAGGGCAAAGTCTGCTAATCAAATTAACAAGAGCCGCCAACAGTGCAGCTAATGAACTCTGTGATAAACAAAATAGCACACTATTAGCCTTCCAGCACAATGGAGTCTTTCCACCTCTTCTCCCTATCCTTTTCTCTCTGCGCTTCTCCAATTACTTTAGAGTTGACACTCTATTCAGAGTGTGTGTGTGTGTCTGCTTCAGTTCCTCTCGTCCTGTTCCACACTTTCCTCAGTTTTTCTCTCCCCTTTTATCTCAAACTCCCTCTAACTCAATCTCCTCTTCATGTTCTCTCTGGGCTGACAGCACAAATCGGTGGTCATGACCTTTACCTCCGAGGCTGGCTATAACCGGCTAAGTTGTGAAAAATTTCCGTCTTTCTCTCCCTCTCGCTCTCACTCTCTCCCTCTCGCTCTCACTCTCGCTCCCCTATGGCTACCCATCTCCGCTAAACAGACATTTAATCTTTCTCACAATGTCTCTAAAACACTGCCCATTCCACACCTCCATCCAGGCACCATTTCTTAGCATGCTTTGTTGTTTTTTCTTTTTTTAAACTTACATGTGAAGTCTTGCAGAAGAGATCAAGTATGTGTGTGAATGAATCATGCTTATGTGTGGTGTTTAATCAACAGGGGAGATCGACCAGTAAGGCAGAGCTCTAACTGCCAGGCCTGTTGTAGAGCCCTCCAAGCTAGTGTTAAATTTCATCTTTCCCTCCTTCCCGTCTCACACCAGCCAGTCTAGTTCCGACTGGCCATTTCAGAATGGAAATTCAAAACCAGTCATGCAGTTAAGAGGGTGCAAGGTTGTGATCGACCCTTAACTGGTCCATAACGAGCTCTTCTGAGGGTGTTTATGACTACAGAATGAATTAATGACCACCCTGGTCTGCAGAGTAAAAGGGGTGCAACTTCAGCTGTTGTGACTGAAGACAGCCTCTAAGCTTTCCTTTCCTTCTTCACTGTGAGAGCTTCTCTCATCCCATTGTGCTAATGTGTGGGCTGTTTGTGTGTGTGAGAGAGAGAGAGAGAGAGAGAGAGAGAGAGAGAGAGAGAGAGAGAGAGAGAATGAAGAGATAAAGAGATGAATAAAAAGAGAGAGAAACGTCCGTTTTTCTTTTATAAAGAAGAAAAGAAGATTAGGCTCACTGCCCAGGTTTTCTTCATCCAGTCCACAGGGATCCAGAGCTAGTCTGTTCCAGTTTCCAACATTTCAGCCACGATTCAGCAAGCCCTGATTAACAAGTAGGAGGAGTTAAACAATCCCTGCTTAACAGTTCCTAAACTTGAGAACTGCTGGTGTAAAAACACAAGAATCTAGACTGCTATAATAGGGGGATAAAAGGTGGGCAATGTGCTGGTAATCTATAATTTTTCTAAAAAAAAATGTTGTCACAATAAACAATGTGTTGTCCAGAGCATGTTGTAGATACTTTTTGGTACTTAAAGATCATGTTTCTTTTAAAAAGGAAAACATAATCAAATGTATTTCCCACCTGGATTTAGTATGTAAACTATCAAATAGAAATGATTGTACTCAGAGGTTTTTATTGGCTGTTACGCTGTGACGCCACTAGTGCATTCTGCTAGTATGCCAAATACATTGGGACACATATTTCGTATTGTTTTAATGCCTTTAAATATCATGCTATGGTATTTTTGCCCTAGTAGGGATGCGCAATAATATCAGAATCTTGTTGGTATCTGCAGATATTTATTTAAAAAAACACATTGGCATCAAGTAAATGTTACAATCTGGCCAAAGTTAGGATACCTGTTAGGATAGATATCAACTGACACCTGCAGGTTCTGATATGTTTTGTGTCACAAATAAAACTCGAATTAACTTGATGGGTTGTATGTATTAATATACTTAGCCCCATTTTTGTTTATTTACTATATATAAGGATTCACTATTACATTAGTAATAATTATTTTATATCATATTATATGATATTTTACAACTGATACAAATATAACAAATATTTGAACTGATCTCAGACGCACTATGCCCACCATCTTACCAATGTCCTGTGATGCAAGATATCAGACCACCACTGTAAATGTCCTGCTATTCTTGCTACATTATTTTAGCTGCTCTTTGTCTGAATCCGTACTCAGACAGTGTTGAACTGTAGCGTAGAGAAGATGAACCAAAAGGAACTTAATCTTTTTTTACTTAGTGCTAACTTCTGTAGCGGCAGTTCACTAGCAGTATCTACATACACACAGCCGACGTCCCGGTTTCTGTTATTTTTTCTTCGCTTTGAATTAATCTGCGGCTCCAGTTGAATCATGGGATAGCAGAGTGTGCTGCTGTCGCATGCTTAAAAATGGCTCCCGATTCAGTAGGTCATCCGGGTAACGTTTGAGTACTAGTCGATGACTACTGAGTATTCATACAAACTAGCTGCACTCTCCAACTAATTTCTCCTACTGAGTAGTTCGCAAGTAGGTGATTTTTGATTTCTAAATACTTACATAACAGATTTTGTCATGAGCATTTTTATTGCAGCTTGTCAACCTACACCGCTGACACCCCCATCACTGACACTGTACCAGTACGGGCATTGACACTGATATGACGCTACTAAAAGCCTACTATAATCATGTATTGCTTTGTCTAGCACACATTCGTCACATTTCAACATTAGGATTCAAAAAGCATTTAAAAAAGATTTAAATCTGATTGCTAAATACATATTTGCAGGAGATTTAATACATTTTAACTAGATGTTATGCATCTATCTCTTGAAATCTAAAACCCTACCAGTGGTCCAAGACGTTAACGACTAATAAACAAGGTTAATGCTGGATAACACGGATGGCTGATGTACTGGAAAAGAAGTGAAATATCATTAGTGCAATGTGATTTATTCATCATGTGTTAAACAGTAGCTTGATTTCAATTGTGCCAACAAGAGACACATTTGAAAACCCAGTGTATATATAATTTAAACTCTTGACAGAAAACAATCCAGCTGAAATCACAAGAAATTACCACATAAACAGGAACAATGACAGAGATTCAGCCTTCACTGGTGAGAGACAGACCTAGAAAATTATTGGAATGGAGAGAAAGAGAGAGAGCGCGATGGAAGCTGGGTTATTCTGATAACAGCAAAGGAAAAAAAACTGGGCTGGCAGCATGAAGTGTGTGGCAGCCAAGAGAGAGACAGGGATGCTTAATGGTATCGCAGGAGTTTAAGACAGTCTACACTAAAAGGAAAACGGGAATAGAGGCGGTTCAACTAAGGGACAAATTCCCAGTTCAATCCCCTCCGAGTAATCGCTCACCAGGCAACTTTTTCAAAAAATTCCTTTAATCAACCCGTAATAGTGACAAATGAGCAAAGAGGTTCCCATGTGTAGCAAAACAACCCCAGCCAGTTTTTTTCTCCCAAAGCACTCTAGCACCAAGCCTGCTACAAGCCCAAACCGAACAGCATTTTAACACATCTCCTGATGTCTGAAATACATTTAGGGAAAGGAACCAGTCATCGTTAATGAAAAAAAAACCTGTCAATATTTGCCACTCACTGCTAATGTAGCTGAATGTAAACTACAAGGGTCCAGTTTAACTCTGCCAATATATAATCCTATGAATAAACAAACAAACAATCTATTAAATCAACCAGGTTTTAATTATAAATACAACAAAACTATGCATGTACTGTGCATCAGTGTCTAAACTCAAACTGTGGTTTGGATCAGGATTCATTCATGCCAGCCAGTCAGGCTTTTAACATGACTGTATCTGGATTGTAACCTGGTAAGATTTTCACCACATGCATTTACACTTGGCAGTCAAACGCATCTATGGATGGAATCCAACTGTTACATGGTGTGTAATATGCAAATCAGCATGTATACACACACACACACACACACACAAAACAGTTAATTGCCTGTGCTGCTCCTTGTTTTTCCTGATCCAGTCAAAAGATGGTTGGCACCTCGAAACCACAATTTTGCATGCCGTTATTCCAGATGTTTCCAAGAAGACAGCTGTTTAGAATAATTAGCCTCCTAAACTTGTCATCGCCTCCATGGACCAGATGCGTTAAACCATAAAATACCGTAGCGAGACGGTAAATAACGAGAAGATGAAGTAAAGATTAAGCAAACTGGTGCTTTGTTTTAAGTAGCTTGAGCTGCTGAAGGCTACCAAATCAGACTCAATAGAGAAACTTGCGTTAGGATCTGAAGGAGCGGTGAGGCCTGTTGGGCGGTAGGTACATCACAGTGTCAGGAGGGGATTTGGTTGCATCTCAGACCATCTCCTGATTCGAGCAATCAGATCTGTTTTAAATGTGGCTTGTGAGCATTTACACCAGCATGTGCATCTTGATAATCTCAACCCGGATATAATTCTGGTTCTCAAGGTGACCAGATGGAAACAGTATTAGTGTAACTCACGGCACTGACACACTCACTTGCTGTAAACAAAACCTGAAAGAAGGTTTCTTGGATAAATTCATCACATTTGAATGCCCTGTCTTAGTCCATGTGGCTCTAAAAGCTCTCGGAATGATTTAAACTGCTGATTTGCAAGACCAGTAAAGCACTGGTAATAATTATCCCTGATAGCTTTAACAGTCACCCATTTCCAGCCTCGCGAGCACAAACTCAAAAGCAGAGACACATTTACTTCACTCACACGTGACATCAAGACGGGCAGAGCTGATGGTAAATTCTGTTTTGCACAGTGAGCTGTTCTGCTCTACATAGCTTGTGTCCCTGAATCAGCTTCACTGTTAATGCCTGGTCAAGACCGAAAATGATTATGTTAAAAATAACAATACCCTGACCTTTGACCTTCATCATCTGTGTGATCTATTAGACGGGGCTGCTTGTCCCCTGGGCCAACAATCTAGGCTTCTTCTCTTTTATGAGGGCTCTTATTTTGGGAAAGATTAAAATTTACCGGGGGCAAGCAGGTCACAAAGAAGCAATTTCCCGCGCCAAGCCACAAAATCTGGTTCGCAATGGGATGTTACAAAATACAGGCTGCTTTCTTCCACTATGACATCCCCCATCTGAAGACAGAAATGAGGGGCAATGACATTCAGGCGATTTTATTTCAGATTATTAGCCATGATCAACCATAACAAAACATCTGTGGTGTAATGAAGGGGTATTTATTTATTTTTTTTACATGGGATTTGCACATTGTCTACATTTACAAACACCAACACTACTTTCTAGCAGTCGTCCATCCAGCAATGTAAAATGGGTCTCCTAAACTTGCCAACACGTGATAAATCAATACACTTACAGAAAATTTGGAACCACAAACTATCTGAGGCTAGGCTGCGTTCTTGCAAAACATAGCCAAGTCCATAAACACTGTAATTACAGCCTTTTATAGAGACGTTGAAGTATATTTAGGTCTGCGTTCTGAGAGAGCAAGTCATGCAGAGATTTGAGTAAGCTAGCTGGGAGACACACAAAACACTTGCCTTGCAGAATTCAAGGCTAGACGCATTTTCCAGTGGACACACACTATAATTTTATACAAATCATGTCTGAAACGGCATGCTAATTCAACATTTTTTTTAACCTAGGTAGTGCATTTCTTGGCACCAGCTGCCAATCTCTAGCTCACCATAATATTATCCACTTTCTAGAGTCTTACGTGACCACAAAAATCACCACCGCTGAAAGAGGCTGGTGCTGGGACAACTGTATTGGAAAGGGAAAGGGACAAGAGGCCCGAGTTCAAGGACATTACCTTCGCTGTGTAGCTGTTAATTCAGGTAAGCCCAGAAATCAGCCCCCAGATTTAGTTTAACCCCCTGGGTGTCATGGAAGGGGGTATAATTTGCCAAAACAATGCAGACACAGTTCAAGAGACTGACTGGGGTGCAGACCCCTCTGGAAACACACACGGCATCTAAGAATACTGAACAGCTCTTTGTTTGAATCTTTGCGACTGGTACTGAAAGGCTGCAGTAGACACGAATTCCACTGCTCCAACCCAAATAGCAGCAGGGTTTCAAATAAGATCAGTAACAAGAGTCTGAGACTTGAAGGATTTAGAACCATTTACTTGCTGGGAGTCAGAAACATTCTTAAGTTCAATGAGGCGACCCTGCCATCCAACATCATAACACAGACCCTGTTCTACATGCAAGACACCACTGGAGCATGGACTAATCTGGTTATAATCATATGCACCAGTTTAATATTAAATTCAAACCCTGCCTGAAGCAGAGTACTACAGAGTTTCCTAAATGATGATAACAGGAATTAACACGTTTCTATCTGCACATGCGGTGAACGCCATAAACAAGGCCGCTGCTTTAGTCAGTCTGATGAAAATGAAACGGTATCTTTTTCCACCTAGTGGTTCAATTAGAAATTGTAGAGACCTGGCCAGAGAGTGGGTTTTATGGAGGGCTCCTCTACCTGGATGAAACGCTAGCTGGAAATACAAATTAGGCTCATTTGTTAAACGCCATCGATCGGCTCTCGGGAACGGCTAAATTTGAGAAATATGGGCTGATCACTGATCGCATAATCTGATCAAAAATCGGCCGATACCGATACATGGCCGATTGATCCTTCCCTCTCTAGCTAAGGCAACTTCTAATCACTGTAGAGAATAGGGGTATAAGAAAATATCGAATATCAGGATATTATGATTCATGATACTGTATCGATTCTCAAAAACACAGTATCGATACACAGATTCCTGGCAGACAGTGACTCATTGGGTGTTGCATTTAAACCTCTGACCACTAGATGGCAGTGTTATAATCCATTTTCAGCTCCACTCCAACATTAACAAGCAGCACAAGGGTGCAATGATACTGTAAGCATTGGCAAACTAGTTCATATAGTGGTGTGTTTTAATAGAAGGGTTTGAAAAATCGCTATATATCACTTTGCTTACAATAACGCAGTATATCACGATATATTGAATCGTGACCGCTGTATTATGGTACGTATTGTATCACCAGGTTCTTGTCAATGCACAACCCTAGTAGAGAACAGATCTGAATATACCCACCTCTTCGTAGGTCACATGTGTTTTGTTGTGCAAGGGTCACATTTAGATTTCACTGCATACAAAGCCAGGAGTAAACACACACAGGGCCCATTGTGAGCTGATTATATTTGGATCACTTAAATCCCATTTGCATGTGGTCAGAGATGGATCTTAACAATAGTGTTTGTGTTTTTCAACGTTTTTTAAAAACATCAGGTAAAGAATAAACAACAAACTGAAAGATGGAGCACATATGAGGCTGAAGTTAGCCTCAGATCGAGTGCCTGAAGGTGTCCAGGTCAAGTTTCTCCACTTAAATGGTAACAGAGAAAAGAACAAGTAACAATACTAAATGAAACTGGTGTACACTGATGTACTTTTTTAAAGTAAAAGTAAAAGTAAAAGGTACAATTTGATCTTATCTACTCACACTGGGAACACATTTCAGTGAAAAGTGAAAATGGAATCTGGCCAAAGTACGTGCAGATAAATCTAAACACAAAACACATGTTAATGCGAGACGTAAACAGGCTTCAAATGTGGAGTAACGTTTCATTTTCAGCATATACAGCCTTGTGTCTTATTTTCTTTCCATAGTACTGAAAAAGGCTGTCAATCGAACAATGGAATGCCAGAACAGCTACTGCTACCTGAACATAATAGCAGCCTGTAGTATTACCGCTATAGGCTGTATAACCCTAACCCTAACCCTAACCCTAACCCTAAACAACAGCATGCTAAAAGTAAGAACAGAGTATTTAGCTCTGGCATTGGGCCAACAATCTATTATTTACGACTTTCTGGTAACTTAAGTTTATGAAGTATGAAAACTGACAGGATGTCAGATGGTATGACATCACATCAGTAATTAAAGCGATGTTAACAGAAACTACAGTAGTAATAAAATACTAAAATTAAATCAACCGATATTGTTGGCTATCCCAGTTCTTAGCTAAAAATAGTATCGGTCACAAAATCCTATTTGTCAGGCCCTCATAGAAACCTTTACAGAACATTTTAAACATAAAGCAGTGGTCGCCACCCCTGGTCCTGAAGATTTAACTTCTTATGAAATGTACTTCCAACCACAACCTGTTCCGGCGAATCAACATTAGTGTTAGGTAAGGGGAGGTGCACCAGGTTACATAGAGGAGACAGTTGGTGAGTGCTGATCTCCCAGGAAAGCTGTGTGACGTACATCACTTGAATAGTACATTGGACAGCATTGTGCAATGGGTTCCAGAAGAGTTCCAGTAACATCAAGATACACAAAGTATGTTGTACTTGTTTGGTTTCTTTGAAAAGAACAGGAATGCCACTCACATGCCTCAAATTCTACACAGCTGATGTTCTACATCTACTGATGTTCAATCTTACTGTAAAAGTGAGAAAGCTTGAATTTCAGAAATGTCAGTAAGGGGTGTGGTTGAACAATGACTACGCAAAGAAAACCATACCAGCTCACCTGAGACAATCAAAACTAGGCCAGGATCAGTCAGACTAGAGTGGAGCAAACAATTACACTACAAAAATAGTAGACAACGTCTCATTACTGGGCAGATATACTTTTTCCAAATGGAATGTTTTATAGCATCATTAGTTCATTCAACATCACCCAGCAGTCCGTGTCACATATGTTCCCTTTCAACGGAAACATGAGCAATCTCTTCAGTGCATTTATTTGAATACTACATCTGCTACTCATGTTTTTCGGTTTCTAGAAGAAGAGACTATGTTACAAAACCAGCGATCACATATAACTGTGGTTTAAAAATCTGTAACAACCTCCTACAGACTCATACGACAGTGTCAAATTGTGCAAATGTCAACAAGGCGTCACTTTTCATTCACAAAACAGTAGAGCTTTGCAGACATGCAGAGATGTACTCTGCACTTTCAGACGCACATTGAATAAGCAGGTTAGTTCTACTAATTCTCCAAGGACGTTTGCTAAGAATACTATGAAAAATAGGATTATTGTCTTCAAAGCAGTCCACTATTTGATTCTATTACAGCACATAAGCTGAGAGGATGAAATTCTGACTAGATTCAATTCAATTACCATAATGCACAGAGGTCTGAGATTATATTTGGGAGAGGTAGGAAGAGAGAGAGAGAAAAGTGAAGGACAAGTGAAGCTTAACATGTGTTGACACTCATAGAACAAGGCAATTCATATGAGCGGGTAATTGTACTTTGCAAATTGTGCTACATTTGATCCACTGACATTGTCTGAAATTTCCTGAAACTCCTGAAGTAAACAACGTACACAAGTATTCAAATGTGTCATTCTTTCCAGTCCATACAGAACATACACAGAGTCACATTATTATGAACACTTCCTACTCTGAACAGCGGCAGCACATAGGTGGCAGCATTAAGGTCTTTGTCTGAGTCCACTCATCCATGTGGACGGAATCTGAATCCATCCTTGCAGGTGGCGTACACCCATACAAGCTGATTGACTTCCCTGGGGCAGATGGGATCTTCCAGCAAGACAATGCGACACGACACAGCTAATTCTCCACGGACGTCCAACACTGGTTAGAAAAGCGGACTAAGATTTCCAAGTACTACCCTGGAACCCTAACTCCCTAGACCCAACTCAGCATCTGTGGGATGACCTGCAGTCAGCATGGCCCTGTGACAACGTACCAGGACCTTTCCGTGCATCACACAGGAATTACTCTGGATATCAGCCTAAATGCATTTTTTTGGCACATAAAGACAAATTTTTAATAGTATGGACAGCAAAAAAATTAAAAAAATAAAAACATGAATCAGTGCCAAACCACATTTGAAGGCGATTTAAAATGCGACTCTAATAGAATTTTTCAGATGTGTCTCAGTCTGGACACTCTGCGTGGTCGACAACGATGTCACATTCAGAGTGATGGAAGTGCTGGAACAGCACTAAAGACTCATGCTTATGCCAGCGGGCGAGATGATGCACCTCCATTTCTCCTGCATCTGCGTCAGAAAACCACACCACAACCATTACCGACACCTGCATTGTTACAGGTTGCTGATGTCAGGACCAAAAAATTCTGATCTGATTACATAAATAACAGTGCAGACAGTTGTTTTGAAAGACCTGATTTATAAAAACAAAATTAAGAATCCAAACTGCCTGCAGTCTGAACATGACGGTATTGACTGTTTTTGTGATGTCACATAAAATCAACATATCATGTATAGCCACAGCAGCTTAGATCAGGACAATTCATACTGAAGTAATAAGGAGTGTTTCAGCCTGGACTGCCTTCTGTATACAGTCAGAAGGGAGACGCAGTAACAAGCAGCCTGTTAAAAGAGTAGAAAGAGTCTTAACAAGAACACAACTCAAAGAAATGTACAATACAGGCGCTGTAAGGTCAGTTTTTACACTGTCATGTCACTACACTGAAGTTTCCACTACTTTCAGAGGAACAGCTGGCTAATGTGCAGTTTTCTATTAGTCACAACTTCGCTGGAGTCTGCCGTCCTGTTTAATTTATGTCATCTTTTTAAACAAAAAGGAGAATGCTCGTTTTAGGGCACTGTCATATTTACCCACATAAGTATAGGAACCGCTCAGTGGAGCTGGAAAAACGTTGTCCAGCTCAGTTTAGCACAGAGACTGAAATACCTGCTTCAGAGAAACGGGTGAACAGTGTCTGACAATAAGCTGCTGGACATTCCGGCTGCTGTTTCTGAGCTAGTGAACTATCGACAGGTACAAATTCGGATTAACCCAAAAACAGGACACTGTCCCTAATGTTTCAGCACGTTTCCGTTCAACGCAAACAGCCTGATGTATCAGAGCTGGCGGTGTACACCGCAGTCTATAGTGGGGACGTATTATGCTCGTTCAGTACAAAAAGAACCGAAAACGCACGAAAGCCAAAGACACCGGTGAGACGAACCGCACAGTGAAAACAACAGAGCAGCGAAGACTAAAAGTGCTTTCTGTCGTTAGAAGCCGTTTACAGGCGCTTGGTTTTCCAAATAGTACGTACTTTCATTCACTTGACCGAGCGCAGTGCACTAATAACGCTGAACAACATGTTTGCCACAGCTCGCTCTACACAACTTCACTCCAGCGAGCCTCACCACCGCCACAGTTGGATATTTCATCTCTCTCCTACCTTTGAGTTACGCCTGACAGTTCGGCTTCACACGCAAAGGAAGCGCGCAGAAAAACAAACACGTTCGCTGGCTGAACTCGTCGTGAACAACGCGCGGGGAATATAAATCCGTTTTTCTGTCAGGTTTTCTCGGGTTTTGTCTGCGGGCCCAGGCAGCTCCAATCCAGCCCCAGCCTCCTCTCCGCCACTCGCTCGGCCAGTGACGTCACCAGTGCCAGGGTACAGCGAGAGGCGTTCTGTTGGTTTCTCCACCCGTTTTCCGTAGAGCCCCGCCCCCACTTTGCTGGGATTGGCTGGCGTTGCCAGGCGTCCTTTGCTAGGATTGGCTAACAGTTTACATTTACATTCAATCGGCAGTACTGGGAGTGTGAACCACTAGCCAACCCCAGAGCAGTGGGAGGAGCATATAGGAATACGGGTGGGGAAAAGATGGCAGCAGGGACGGAGGGAGGACATGCTGGGCGCTCCCCGCTGCTCTAAGCCATTCTGCCTGCCGGACAGCGAAGCAGACAGCTGGTACCGGATCAGACGAGAGGTTCTTTCAGCAACGTGTGTTATGTGTGTTCACGTTTTACCGAAATTCCTAACATCAGCTGCTATCCGGCATGTTGTGAGCTAAACATGCCACTTTTGTTTGTTGTTATGTTTATAGAAAAACAACTTGTTAACATGCAAATACATTATTAATGATAATCACACGTCAACAGATTCTCTTTTTGACAGGTCAGTGTGTTTTAAAGGTAAGCTGCATAAATCGCTATAGCGTTACATAAAACTTTCTGGGAAGTTGAAAGGGCGCTCTCATCTCTCCTCTAGCGCTGCGTCAAAGAACATTTCTCACACAACTCAACAGAAAATCTAAATTACTTACTTACTTACTTACTTAAGGCAACACATAAGGCAACTAATCTGTCCTCAGGCAATGTATGTAGTTTTTCTCACATAAAGATTTACACAAAACTCTAAATATTAATGAATATTTCTCTTTACCCAAAAAGAATATTGTATTGATTTTACTTGTTAATATTTTAAATAATGGTTTCACTAAAAGTGGCATTGAGCCCAAATTCAATGTGCAAGAGATTTACTATTCTTTAGAAATTCTTCAGAGAAGGTAACACAAGCCTGTGCACTGGTCCCTTTACTGTCATCACTGTGGACTCGGAGCCAGTCCAGTCCAGGGCGGAGGTGTTTATTTTATTCATCCCTGATTGCCAGTTCATTAAAGGGGATATGTTATGCTTTTCTGATTTCCCGCTTTTCCTGTAGTGTGTTATGTAGCTTTTTATGCACGTAAACAGTCTGCAAAGTTATAGAGCCCTAAGCACATGCCAAAGGGAGAAACTCCCATCCACCAAAAAAGCTGCCTGTAACACTTCATTGGAATTCCCTATAAGGAATTCTCTCTTACAAGGTAACATCATCTCGAAACACAGCGCTTACTGCCCACCTACCTGCTCCAGTCTAGCTTGCAATGGTGGACCAGATCTACCAGCTTGTTCTACCTGATTTTCAGGATCAGGCTCTGGCTCAAACTGACACAGCAGAGCCAACGTCATTGTAAGCATTGCCACGGTGGTGTAGGGGCGGAACTTAGCAGGATGCTGCTCTGGCTGTTGAGTGAGTTGAACAGAGCGAGTGAGCTGACCAATCAGAGCACATTGGGGGACCGGGCTTAAATATACAGGCACTCCAACAGAGCGTTTCAGACAGAGGGTGAATATAGATGTAAGTGAAACATGTAAATCTATTCTAGTAGACCCTCAAAATAAAATATTCAAAATGAGCACAGTAGGTCCCCTTTAATTAATGTGCTTAATGATTCTGCAGACATACTAGCACATTTGACATCTGCTGTTCATACTTATTAATGCATACATTTTTCTTTTGGAATTTGAGAGAGCTATCAATTACTATAACTGCAAGTAAATCAATATGCAAAAAATGTTCCGAGCTCTGTGCTAATGAGGTAGGTCATGTTTGTGGGTAAAATATTATTTCCTATTTCCTATTTCCTCATCACTGCAGTGTGTCTAAAAATGAATCTGGCCACAAATCACGGTTCTGTAGTGCAAACCAGAAGACAGGTGCAGTAGTATTACAGTAGTGTAGTATTAGTAATAATATGCATTTATGTGTATACTGTTATTTTTCTTCTTCTCTCACTGAGAGCTGATCACATGGAAAGCCACCAGAATAAGAAGTAGCGTCTTCTGTTGTTGTCCCCACCAATACAGAATAGAAATAGAAAATAAAAGCAGATTATTTTAATCCCACTATACAGCTTTCCATATCCACTGCTTCTCTTCCATTATTTGTGTCTCTTATTTAAAACCCCTGAACATCTTAAATTGGAACAACATGAAAATACATTTTGCTCACAGGTGTACAAGAGATTGCTCATCACATTTCCACTGTGAGCCAAATTGATTTGGACTGCACAGGGGCTGATAGGCACAGAGGGGCGGGAGCAGAGCGTATTGACTTAAATCAGCGTGCTAGCTAGATCACACTCACTCATTATCACCTGAAGGACACATGCTGCACTGAACTGTAAGAGCGATGACAGCAGAGTGACAAGTTACTGTATGTACAGCCTGCCAACATGTACCCTCAGTGAACATATTCCATTTTTTCTCTGTCGCTTCTTTCTGCTTTAAAGAAAAAAACTCCAGAACTTTTCAATCTAATCCTGATTTGCTGCATCGCAGTCTTTTACCACAGACAAAACACAGGGACAGTTGCTGAAACTGACCTCCTACTGACTTTTGTTATACAGTGAGGGGAAACTCGGACAGATTTGTTCTTGTTAATTCATACACTGTCAGTGCACGTATCCACTTCACAAGAACACATAATGTCTTTTGATGTTAAACATTTGTAAATATGAACATAATTATTGTTGCTGCCCAAAGAAAAAAGAGTATCTCCAAAATAGTAACTTTACAGTTCCAATGTAAATAAATGGAACCAGTTTTTTTTTCAAGCTGTTTTGGAGCATTTCTATTGGTCTATTCATAATAATACATTTGTCACACAATATCAATAGCAGCTGTCTCGTTAAATGATGTAGAAAAATAAACAGTGACAGAAATGGAGATGTTATGTATTTGTTCTAAAACCACAAAGTAATAACATTGTTACGTGTTGCAAAGCCGGTGTTTGGAGTTACAGCTTTGAGACGTCTATGGTAAGAAGTAATTAGCTTTTCCAGCACTGTGATTTAGTTTTGGCTCATTTCTCTTGGCAAAGCATATTTCGTCAAGGTTATGAGAGTTCCATGGACTCAATTTCAAAATTATCCATACATTTTTATTGGGCTGCAAGTCCAGCACTGACAAGTACAAATCAGCGTCATTTAAAAAAAATTGAGTTATTTTGGCTGTATTTGTGGAGTCACTGCCCATCTTCCTCCTAGATTCAGTTCTTGGCCAGTTTCTGATTTCTTCTAATACGTCCCAGTGTTCCTCTTCAGTTCCTCTCCATTCCTACACAGACGCGTAATGGTGCAGTTTTACTGTATATACCCACCTTCTCTTTCTAAGTACAGGGAAATTAATGTCTGTCGTAATCAATATTCAGCTCACAGAAACACACACATACCACTCAATATTATTCATGCTGATCCACATATTACACAGATTAGTAGTATCTAGTTCACTCAGTATTGCAGTAGTTCTATGTTTTGATTTCTTTCCCTTCTGTCTACTGCAACAGGCATCTATTGTGTGCCTATGTGTGGCTGCTAAACCTTTATTAAGACAAAGCTATCATAGTCTTAATTAATAAACAATAGGCATTTCATTATATTAACAATAATTTAATTATTTCATTAGTTCTAGATAACAGAGTTGTTGATATTGGCATACTGAGACACTGACACTTTCTTTAAAATAGCAACTTTACAGGAGAGTAAAGAAAAATAGTACTTTTAGTGTAAGTCAGTGTATCAATATTATATTCCATGCAATTGTGGTGCATTTCACACAATGTAAAGGACAGATGTTGTGTAAAAATAGAAAAAAGGAGATACATTTATTTCTTTCAGACTATAAAATAAGAATAGATTGCCATACATTGTGTATCAAGTATATTCTTGATATGATTTTCCATAAATATGTAAGAAAGGTCCTCACAAAAACATCACAATGTACTTGGACCCCTACATAAAGCCTTAAAACAATGCCCCATCAGGTGAAGTTAACCAAGCAGATGGAGTAAAATCTTCCTCACATATAATATATATAGCCTGTAAATCACCGTGGTGCCAATGCATGAAAGCTGAGGCAGCAGTGTTGTCATGATTTTACTGACTACATCGATTTTCATGAATATTTCATGCATATTTAAATAAGCTCAAGAGAGAATGACCTAAATAAAAATACCAAGATCATACCAATACGCTTGTGTTTGTGTTGGCATCTCCAAATTCATCTGTCACGTCCATTTACTCAATAATATTATCGATATGCTTTTGATAGGTTTTAGTTTTATAGATAAAAAACTGCTGTAAGGAAATTCTCACTAGAGATGAGATTCAGGCACTATTATCACATGATTTATTCCGTTTCAATACAGGCTGCCAAGACATGAGTACAAATGCTTCTTCATGGTTCTCAATTTTTGATTTTTTTAATAATCTAAATAATATAAATATTTGATGTATTTGTCATTAGTAAGTAGTTTTAACTTGAATGTAGCCTACACATGATAAGGCTAGTTTAAAAGCTAATACTTAAATGTCAAATCCTTTGTATATTTCACAGTTTTACAGTTCATTTAGTAATTTCTTAAATAATAATAATAATAATAATAATAATAATAATAATTGGTTAGTTGGTTTGTCATATGTAGTTTTATCATTTGTAATTTTATGGTACTGTGTGACCTCAAATTCCAATACAATGACATTTAACCACTCTATTATGTTTACTTCTAATCAGGCATCTTCCCTCATCAGTGTACCTGTTACAGATTCTGATCTCAGAAGGATGACCAAACCCTACAGCCTATCAGCTGAGGTAGTGGATGTGGTTAAATTGTTGCCCTCCCTCTAACAAGAAAGCAGAATAATTTAGGTCAATTAGGCTTTGTTTTCCTTGCGTGATGAATGCTCTTGTATACAGAAGCCCATGCTGCAAGATACACGCTTAATTAATTAATGAGATCATTTGTGGGTTTGGAAAGCGCACATCTCTCTTAATTAGGACTTGCTAAATGAACTAATGGGCAATGGCTACAGATCACCATCTCACTAAATACATAGACCTACTTTTACCTTAAACATACACATTTGTCTGCACATCTATAAGCACAGGAGAGCAGATTGTACATCATTAAAGATGATAATATTGCAGAGATAAAATCCTAGTGCTGAGGTGGTTAAACTTGAAGATAAAAGTAGAAGTCAGTTTTATAGACCTCTGATGTCATGCATGAAGACGGTCATCAATTTATTTGGGCTTTTTTTCCAGACATGAAATTGGTCCATTTAACCACACTACTGCACCTGATCACACCTGATAAGAAATTGTGTGGTATACAGTGGTCCCTGTAATTTCAGACAGGGTTCATACACAGGCTTTGTCCCACCACCAACATAATTTGATAAAGGGTAGAACAGAATAGAAAGAATCAAATATAAACGTATGCTCTAGTTTCCCAGACAGAGATTAAGCCTTAGCCTGGATTTAATAGGATTTTTGGCAGTGAAACATCATTTACACTGGAGTTTAGCCTAAGACTAGGCTTAATCCATGTCCATGAAACTGGCTTTAAATGTGCCACATTCTCATTTTTGAGTGTACCTCTACTCGCTGTGTGCCTATTAGTTATGGGCTAAGGTTCAGTGCACGCGGCTAAGGGCCGCCCGGCCAGTGGAGGATTATGGGGGTTGAAGAGAACATTATGTGAGACAAGAGCAAGTCAGCCTTGACCGTTCTCCAACCACAGCACTATTATTCAAGGCAAATCCTTCAGGCGGAAAGGTAGGACAGAAAAATACAGTGGCCAGGATCACAAAAGAGAGAAACTTCAAAATCTGCAGAATTCAGGACCATACATTATTCCACCCTGGATACCTGCTGCTTTAAAATCTATGTGTTTGTAGTTTTAATACCCATATAATCTGTAAGGCTTAAATGTACAAACACTTTAAGCTTTGCATGTGTGCAATATAGCAGCGGAGATCAATTCCTGCAGTTTGAGCTCCCTCTGCTGGACAAGTGTCATCTGCTGTTTCCTTTATGGCCTCAGAATCTGGCTATTGTGATTAATGTAGTTTTTAAAACTTTAAACACTGTTCCCAGCTGCTAAGATCATTATACTGACTCATATTTAACAAATCAAACCAGTGGTCTGCGCAGTGGAGCTAAACTGCAGTGGAGATAAATCTACCAACACCTCTACTCATTCATAAGCACTGATCTGATTCTACTAAACCATATTTTACCTGTTACTTGATCATCATTTTTTAACTTCTTGTGTTCCTACAAGATTAACTCCATCCTCAGTCGGAAGTGGGATTAATCATTTGCACCAATAGGGGGCGCTTGCTCCTGACCCCCAAACTGACCTAATCAGAAACGTAAAATGTAGGTTATTGTACTAAGTAAATAATGAATAAACAGCAGTCAAATAAAGGACATATCATTTTCCACAACACAAGACCCGTGACTCCTAAGTGAATCTTCTCAGTAAATCTGTCTCTGTTAGAAGATTTTGATAGACATGCTAGACATGTGCATAATCAAACATGTGCTGAAGTTCATTAGGCTACACTCTTAAAAACAGCAGTGGGAAAGAGGTTGTCTGGAACATTAAATACTTAAAGAACTACGCTTGGTTCACTAAAACACCTTTTCTAAAAAGAACCATTTTTTAAGGAACCTATGCCTGTGTGAAGAACTTGCTTAAGACCAAGTCATGAATTTCACATGTGAGAAACACACACAGTTTGGGCAGATAATAACCAAATACTTAAATATAGTAAAAAGGATGAGTAGGAGGGGTATGTATGAAAATGGTTGTAATGCTGTTTACTGGATTTGGATGTAAATACTACTGATACCGATACTGGTATTGGGTATTGAGCAAATACTATGCATTTACTCGTACACATAAAAATGCACCCATACCAACATACCTATACCAGCTGATACCACATGACATAAGCTGTATGTATGCTGTTGTGCTAATGATCAGGTAATCATTTAGTAATTTCTTAAATATGAAACCTATTAATAATAATTTAATAATAATTACTGTGTGACCTTAAATTCCAATACAATGATATTTACCAATGAAATTTTGTGAACAATATATGCCAAGTCATGAATTTCTCATGTGAAAAACACACATGGTTTTGGCAGATATTAACTACATATATTTAAGTACCAAATACTTAAATATATTAAAAATGACGAATAGGGGGCTATGTATGAAACTGATTGTAATTCCTAATTCCTGTTTACTGGATTTGGATGTAAATACTAGGGATGCATCGACACCAATACTGTATTGGGTATTGGAAAGATAACATACACCAATATAAACTTGGCAGTACCAGCTGTTATCACGTGACATAAGCCATGCTGTCGTGCTAATGATCACATGACTTAAGCAGTCAGTGAAGGATGATGTGCTCACAGAGAAAAGTGTTACTGACTCTGTAAAGGTTGGGCACAAAAACACAATCACACCGCTTCCCCAGTATGGGTGGAAGGACGAGGCTGCCAGAAACTCTCTTTGATTAGAAGTGCAGAGTATTGTAGCATGAAATAAAACTAAATATATTCTGTTTTTTACCTTCTCAGCTAGCTTTTCTTTTGACCTGGCATGCTACATTACATCATCAGTATTATGTCACTCTGATGTAGAAGAAAATGTAAGCAGATATGATAACATGCCATGTTATAACTGAAAAAGTGTCTTTACCTGATCTCTGCAGATCCATGCCACTTAAAATCGGTGTTACATTAACTTAATACAAGCCAGAATCCAGCTTTTTAAACAGCTACATGTGTGTGAGCTTATATTCATCCCCAGGGAGACAAGGAACGATCATAGATAACAAAATAATTTTCCTTAAGATTTCTTCTGGATAAGCAGCAAGTGATTTCTCCAAACACGTTTATAGAAGAAAGTGAGTTAAATCTATTGCCAAGTTTCCTGAGTCAACAATTCAAGAGCTGACTATATTATTGTTATTATGTAATAGCATTAATATATATTACATAATTCATTTGATTTAAATGTCATATCTCTTGACTCTTCTCAACCATTGGGTAGTCTTACAGTTCCTTGGGCCTTTTTCTGAAAATCGAATTTATCAACAAATTGAATTTCCAACCAAATAGCTGCATGACTGACCAGAATCCAAAAAACTGCTCCCAAATTTTCTAGGTAGTCTAAACACCATAACCAATGCTGCTGAGGAGATAACACATGTAAATAAACTTCTATGAATGACGCTGCCCTATGATCAACTAATAAAACAGACTATGCTAAGCATGATCATTTAAATTCAGTGTGTATATTAATATGTACATCCACTGCATATCACTGTTTAACCTAGGATGGAATCACAGGCCTGGCTGAAGTAATTACATAGTCCTCTGCCCCTAAATTGTTAGCAGGCATTTCATAATGAATGATCTAAATATTCCCTGTTATTTTACCTCTCATCATGCAACTCTTGTGTCTAATTCCTGTCCGCACCCACCAATTATCCGTAAGACAAGCTGAGGCCTGGGAAGGAATATTGTGGAGACTAGGATGGTGTGAAATGCTTTCATAAAGGACCCATCTCCTCACTCACTTACCCAACTCGCCAGCTGGGCTCTTGTTAGTGTGGAGGTCATTCCTCTGGACTTCACCTGTTCCTTTCTACCAATATAACATATTCAATAGGGTTTCCCACACAGCAGTCTTCAGGCTTAAAGACACAGAGAAGAGAAGCACATCATATAATACGTTAAACAAAATCTACAGATTTTTATGGATATCCCTGTTGCTTGTGAAAGTAATCTACACATCACGGCCAGACTGGGGTCGCTTTAAACTGTATATGTGTGTAATGTGATATGCAGTTATACAATATCAAACTGTAATGCTAATCCATGAGTGATCTTCAAAATTTAAATAATGCTCCAGAAAGTCAAAGCTCAGTAATAACTTATAAACTGATTCTAAATCAGAGATGAAAGCACATTTTGGATGGTAAACTGGCTTAGAAATCAGACTAAAATCTTTTAGTTCAGTAACCTCTACATCTTAGTTTTGTTTATTTTATGTAATGTTTTATTCAGCATATACAAAACAATAGTAACACTATTAAAGCCTAACTCAAAAATTATAGTCAGTACACAACCCAGTTTTGAACAGCTGTACACAACCAAACTTTTATAGATAAACTTATAATATTTTCTATTAAAATACAGAAAAGTTAATTCCATCCTATCTGTGAATATCTACATTTTGGCAATGACAGTTCTTAATGTTACACACTGGTTTACAGGTTCTGGGACGCATCTACTTCTAAAAAACTGCATCTAACTGCTTGCCATGAAGACATGAGGGACATGGCTACAGTCTCACTTTCTGCTCTGCTCATGGTCTAAGACTCAGTAGTGACATAAAAACACAAAACAGTATTTTTTAAATACAGTTTCTATAAAAAAAGTGAATATGCCCAGGATTCAGGCAACTACCTCCCAATAGAAAGTACCATTTAAATCACGATTATATACATGTTTAGCTTATTACCAGCTTAATTTATGCTTCAGGTTTACATAGATCATAATATAATTCATGCAAAGGTCTAAATACAGAACTTTTTTTATTGGTTTTTTGTACTGTGGAATGCTCTGTTTATAGAGAAAAGAGTTGTGCATATACAAAATGGTTTTCAGGGGTGAGGACATAAAGCAGAGGCTAAACAAACACATACAGATGTCTAAACACAGTATTATATTCATCATATTTATCCTCAACGCTATCGTTTGTGTAATAATTCAAGCTAGAACTAAGTACTTTATAAATGTTCACCACTATCCTGTTTAACCTTCCTGTTAAACGTGGAATAATACCACCACAGTAAACAATGTGCATATAATGTGCAATACTTCTATACATCTATATTTTTATCCTTACATTTTTATCCTCTATATTTTTTATTTTATGTCTGTTTTACATGTTTTTGTGTTGTATTTGTTTGCACATTGGAGTCTGCAGAAACACAATTTCATCCAGCTGTGCACTTCTTGCTGTGCACTCTGTATGACAATAAAGTTCACTTTGACTTTTTTTGAGTTTTTAGCTCCACTTCACACAAGTCGCAATGATATATATATATGTAATCTAATAAATTATAGTTTTTAATCTTTAAAGCTCATATTATTTTATTCTTTTTTTCTGAATTCTACAGAGCTCTACTGCAGTGAAAGTGAGGGATCTCCAATCATATCTGCACAGGGCCAGTGTGCCTGCAGGCTTTCATTCCATCAGAGTAAGAGCACATCTGATCAACTGTTTAAAGACTGAGAACAACTGATTTAGCTTCAGCTTGTTTGGAAGGAAAACCTGCAGCCTGTTGTGGATAAGATTGGACGTCCCCTGTTTTAAGTGCCATCCATAAAAGTAAACTGTATATGTTTAAAAATAGTATCTACAGTTCTCTGTTAAAACCAGGTGGAAATAGTTACTTTACGAGGTGAGGCCTAAAGGGTTCGCTTGAAATTAGGAGATGTAGTGTTTTTATTTTAGTCGGTTATGTTAATTTCAGTTTCTGCTTCTAAAGTAAAACATAGTATTAGGAATTCTTATTATTGCATATTTGTGTTTTAATTCAGTAAAAACTTGAAATCTTTAAAGACCTTCTATTTTGAGGGATACGTTTGAGTTATCAGGCAGTAAACACTTTCACTAAAAGGCTTGAACGGAAGGACTGAGTGCAGTTGTGATGTAAGGCTACAGGCACATGCCTGTATTTAATGCGTTTTTAGTTCTTTAGATAATGAGAAGCTTGTGATTCAGTGTCTGACATTAATGTCACAGCGTTTACTACATGGCCTTGTAGTAAACAACTGGAACAATTGTCTCCATTCACACTGCCACATGCACCTGATTTTAGGCATATCATCCTTAAGTAATTGGGTGGGCTCTGTAATCTAGCACATTAAATTTGGTATGAAACTATTACTATAAGATTAAAATACAGACAATAATCTTTGAACTATTCATGTTTTTATTTTGGGTCAACTGTATTATGCAAATTTACAGGTATTAATACATTCTAAAAAAAAATAAATGTTATAAGTAGTATTTGATTACATGATGGTGGGAATATCCAGTTCTTGTTTGTTTTAGTCCTAAAAAACTGAATTGTATTTTGTTTTGCCTATTGTATATTTTTTGCCATTGTCCTGCTGTTCACTGCAGCATCATCCAATGATTTTTAAGACATTTGGTTGGATCTAAACAATGAACCATATAACCATAAATGTGGCTCAGACATCAGTTCCTACCTCTCATAAATACATCACATACACATCAGTTTCAATGTAGTTACAATCGATAGTAGATACTGAACAATAAGTGCCAAGATAATAAGAATAGTAAGACTAGGGTTAATATGTACTCTTCACAATGTGGTGTGATTCATTGTGAAATCGAGTGTTCTCCTTCATAATACAGCTGAACCTGTAAATTAAGCTTTTGAAATTGGTTTTTGGACCGGATGTATGAGGCTACATGACATTATTTGGGGATTCTTTAAACAAGAAGAGAGATCAGTACAAACACTAAGAGAATTTCCCGATTTCACCCCTGCTGTTCCTTATGGAATCTTCTGCAGGTACATTAAATCAGCTTAATGGGAGCAGTGCGAGAAAACGCACATCTGATCCTGGAGCAGTTGGCCTTCACCTCGTTTCATACTCTAGAACCTAATCAGTTGAGGATCGAAGGCGAGATCAATGTCCCTGACCCCTTCCCCCATATCTCTGAATGCTGAGCACCAGCTGTCCGCCACAGCGCTGCTTGATTTAGGAGGATAAACACTGACGGAGAAAGACCCTTTCTCTAGCTTTATTAATACAGAAGGTCAGATCATTTAGCAGATAAGAGTACTTAGTGTCTACCGTCCTGTGTGACTAACAGAGGGGACAACATGATGGACAGCACACTTATAACTACATAGGACTATATTACTAGGCAACTAAAACTAAAAACTATATTGTCTTGTCTATATTGTATTATGCTTGGTACAACCTTTTAAAAAACAAAAATCTTTTTTTTAATTCAGAGTTTAATTTAATCTCTACCTCTCTTTTTTGTACAAATTTTCAGGTTATTCCTTCATGTGATTTAAATTTATATTTCCAACTTTTATTTATGTATTCATTTTATCTGTTACTCAACTGTAATTTCCTCAAATATTGTTAAACCCTATCACATGTCTGTAAACAGCCTCTGGTTAAAAAAACAACCAAACAAACAACAACAAAAACTCTGAGACCTAATGTTATTACAACAGTATACAGATGACTATGAAGATTTTTAACCCCTTCTCATTCAAATTACCTCAGGTTGTACATATTGGGGATTATGACTGTCCTCATCAGGACCAGACCACAGATGTTACTGTATTTATACCGGACAATGCACACTGTACATGTACAATTTACCCCTTTCCTAAGGGATCCCTATAAAACCATCCACAAAATCTAGGGGTCACAGGTTATACAGTCAACAAAGGCATACTGGAACATCTTATGTATAAGGTACCTTGAGTTCTGGGAGGCGCCTAGAGAGAATAATAGCCCCCAAACATCAGTAATAACCAGGCCTGAACTGACACAGGAAGCAGCACAACCTTCAAGTCAATGTCAACTAGAAGGCCTAAATTATCATACAGGCTCAGGCAGCTCAGGGTTTTCCAGTTCTGATTTTACTCAAACAGCACAAAAACAAGAACCTTTACTCTCAACACGGAAACACGGGCTATGAAGACCAAAAGATAACGATGAATCTGATTTAACTTCAATTCCATTGGAAAGAAAAAATGTGGCCACACACACACAATTTATTACTGTCTTAAAGGTACCATAGAATAAATGTATCCAGCTTTTTAAAGTTGTTCTCTGACGTCTGCACTGAAGGGACGTGACTTAATGCCCAGATGTGGTTTTACAAGGTTATTTACAACCCAGTGATTCGAGAATGCAACAAGCTGTTTTCCCTTTTTTGGTAGGCTCATCAGTCTCAGACGATTTTGTCCAAGGTTTAAGAAACTGGTAGGAGAGAAATGTGCAGAGCAAACTTTTTCAGGATTTTGGTAGAGATGTGGGAGCTGAAGTTATTTTCAGTTCCACCTTAAATTGTGCTGCAGTTACATTCATGCACCTGAACAAGCTGCAGTGTTGGAGGTGGGAGAGAACATTTGGTTAAGAAGCCAGTAAATAGGAAGACAATTTCAACCTCATTTAAAGATGAATATCAACCCTGCCTGTTAGAACTGAAAGTTTGGTTCCTTGGAAAGGGAATGAAAAGTGTCTTCTTCTCCTTCACAGCGTGGAGCGGTAGAGTTTAAACACGGAGGATCTTGTTTATGTAAGGTTTCTGCTTTGCATGGTAATGTTTTTAATTGTTTTTGTGGATGCAGTGACAAACTATGTTCCCAGACAGTGTTTTTCACGAGTGCTCCTGAGCCCATGCAGTGAGTTTCACTACAGAATCCTGTCTGTTTTTAATGCAGTGTTACTTGAAATCCCGAAAATCGCATCCATCCAATACTAGTTTTTGCTTCCTTACATACAGAGATATTTCTGGATTCTTTAAACCTTTTAATGATATTGTGTACTGTAGATGATATAATCCCCAAGTTCTTTACTAGTTTACATTAAGTGCTATTGTTCTAGAAACGTTGCATTATATGGAGTCTTTATTATTTGCATTATTTGCTTTATTATTTGTTTTTTTTGAAAAATTGAAAACCCAAATTTTTCACAGTTCCAACATGTAATATATGTGTAATTGAATAGCACCCCCCTCCATCCCCATTGTTTGTTATTTTCTTATTTGTTTCCTTATTTGTACCAACCCCAATGGGTACCAAATGACACATAGCATGTGTCAATTACTTTAGTCGCACGAAAGGTGAGGTGTTTTTCCTGCCTGTGTTGTGCGGTGCGCTGTGCTGGTGCCGCACAGATTTTGGGCTGGAGCTGAGGAGCAGTTCCTAGCCATTTCTTCCAGAGTATAACAGCTTGATGTTAATTTTTTATGTGATTGGTTGATTGAGCTGAGTTGTTTATTGGAATTAACCGATCTGATCTGATTTGCTCATTTGAATTTGGTGTAGGGCACTGGGTACAAACGCAGGAATCAAATTTTTTATTTTAATTAAATATGGGGCCTTAATGATTTTTATTTACTTTCCAGCTTATTTGGAAACAGGATTGTGATCCACTTGCTTAAAGAAGGAGGAAAGAAAATGAACAGTAAAATGAAGTGCAGATGTTTCCAAAACTGGAGCTCAAATAATATACGGAAATAATAATATTATTAACCAAAAGTGTCACTATCACATAACCTGCACCAAAACTTTCATCTTCACATCTGAAAGAAAGAAATGCACAGGTGTTTCTGTCAACAAAGCAGCAGCATGACTCAGGATGGATGTGTAGCTGTAAAGCAGCTGTTGCTGAGGAAAGGAAATACACAAAAAGTAAGAGAATGTGCTAATCAAACAAAGAAGCTGGTAATGTTTCCAGAACAATGGACTGACTTCAACATCACTGAATGTGTTCAGGATTACTTGGATCATGAGCCAACTTCTAAGACTGAATGTTCTGAAATGCAGGTGAACAGTAATACTGTATTACTCTGCACTGGATTTGTAGAGGTTGTCTTTTTGTTACATGGTATGTTTTTAAAAATCTGCCACAACAAATGTTTTCTCCAACTAAATAACACTTTCTAATGTTGGCTGTCTATATTGTTCCAGACGAGCTGAAAGAACAAGAGGGAATGGGAGAGAATATTCTACTACGGTGTGAATGGAAAGGAAGTTTCTCGACTGTCACCCAACACCAGGCCTAAGTTTGTCTGGCTGGGTGTTTGCTAGAGAACACTGATACTGTATGCAGTGATGTTCAGCTGGCAAATCTTTGATTGTGTAACTGTTCTGTCGCTGCATTTACAGTGGTGGGAAGTGCTAGGCCAGAGGTTACTAATAGGCGGACTTTGTGGTGCAATAACCTCACAGACCAATCGCGTTTGTTCTAAGATCACTGAAGGTGCTCCTCAGCCAGTCAGATCTGTGTAGATTCGGGAGTGCGGCGCGCACACAGGCGAAGTACGAAGCGAGAAGCACCAGCCAGAGAATAAAGCGAGTCAGAGCGAAAGGTTCATTCGCCCACTCTTAAAAAAAAGAAGACTTCGACCAATCATAAGGCTAGTTTTAAACTTTTCAAATAGGCTACAAGCGGAGAGCCGGGGAGCCGTCATAATGAAAGTAATAAAATTGGTTTTCATCCCTCTCGACCCACAGCTTTATAAAATAGCAATTTCTAAGGGAAATAGGTAAAAACAGATATCAGTTCAGAGTCTAGAATACTATGTACATATGAATCAAAATGGCATGCAGAAACAGTGAAATATCAGAAAACTGATAGATATTGCCTGTTCATCAAAAGAGCTATTATTTTCTTCACAGTCTACTTGTATGTTGAATAACTAGATATGGTGGTGAGTGGGAACTATGTGCTTAGTAATAAGCCGTGATGTGTGAGCATGTGAACTCAATCAGTACTGATCAGGAAATGTATCTGACCTCAATAAATGTTCCAAGGTTGGTGGGTCTGTGGACGGTATTTGTAATTTGTTTTGACTTTCAGTTGCTGATGATATAAAAAGCTGATCATAGGCTACTTGAGTACAGAAGATATGGCACTGAATCATAACACAAGTTAGAATTGATGACGGTCCGGACCTTGGCCTGAGGGAATGTCCTCTGACTGGACCGTACTGAACTCTAATTAAATACCCCTGTGCTAGGCCTTCAACATTTTAATGGGGTCTTATCAGTGTGAACAAGAGGGAGTTGGGGGGAATGGGTATCTTTAACATCCATGTGTAAGAGGGGTAACCCAGGAGGCTATCTGGGTACAATAAATATAAAGAGGTATGCAGGATGGTGGGCTCGTATTTGCATTAAATGCACATTCTAAGCTTGCTACAACAAAGCAAATTCCTCTCTGCTTTTTTTTCATGTAGCCCCATTAACAATGGTGTACACAGAGCTCTTTCCACAAAGTTTATTTTCAGGCTCCAATTGTTCAGCACACATTATGTTGGTTCAGCTACAGATTGTGTATGTGTGTGTGTGTGTGTGTGTGTGTGAATTTTGGAGCACTCTTCTGAAACCTTACCTCCTGGTTGGTAAAGCCTCCCTAAACCTTGCTGTGGAATGAAATTCTAAAAATAGTTTTATCTGTGCTGGGGGGAGTGTCAAGAGATGAGAGAGGGGCACAGTGGAGAAGGGTGGGATGAGAAAAGAGAGTCAGTGTCAGCTTATGTAACAGCCGTTTGCATTTTCTCTTGCGAAAAAGCTGCAGATGAGTTGCTGTCAGCCTGCCGAGACTGGATAACCCCAGATGATGATTTGAGGGTGCAGAAGCAAAAAAAAAACCCCATCACAGTGGTGAGGAGAGTTTGGGAGAAAGCAGCAGAGAATTGAATTAGATCAACCACACACAGGACCTACATCACCACCAAGCATGTGAGAGAACACAGTCAGGAGAACAGAGAGAGAGAAAAAAAGGAAATATCATCTGACTTCAATTTCCTCCTGCACACAGAGCGGGCCAGACACAACTCAACCTCTCCTTAAATGACTTCTTTGCTTAGACCATGGCTAAACTCGATAATGACCACACAGCAGTTCCTATAAGAGAACTTTAACAACGCATTCATTTTTCAGGGAAACCAGTGGTATATATGGTATATGTGCTATATAGAATTTAAGCCGTAGGGTCAGTTTGAGGCCTTACATTCAACTTAAAGCCTTTTTTAATTCTCTTGTAAAGTTAGCATTACAAACTGTTCATTATCAGCATACATCAGAAACATATTTGACAGAAAATTTAGAAAATGCACAAATACCTAAATATACACTCCTAGGCAAAAAATGGGTCCAAAATAACAAAACTTTAGGCTTTTAACAATAAATCATTAAACAAACAGATAAAGATAAACTTAGTATGTGAAGCTTTTCCCTTTAATGTGGGTAAACCTGTATACAGTCTTATAGAGAAGTAAGAGTCAGTGTTGTTGGTGGCACTGGTGGCTTCAAACAGCTGACACTGGCAAGTCAATTAATGTAGGCAAAATATTCTCTGTAGGGTTTAAATCAGGACTCTGAGCAGGAACATCATTGTACTTTGGGACTGACCCATCACTGGCCCAGCTTCTTTTCTTTTCAGGACTTGCTTATCCACATAAACCACATACACAGTCACTGATTTTGAGTTCTTTGGGATACTCAGTCGGCAGTTCTGAGAACAACAGCAGCTTCTTTGTTTGATTTTCAAATTCTTTTTTTCAGTAATAGTTTCTTGAGAGCTACGCATCCTTTCAGACTCATAGGGCTGAGTTGTCTTCAGTGGAAGGATGGACAGAAGCGCCTGTGGTTTTTGTTTTCAGATCTGACGCAAGAGCAGAGCTTGATTTTCTCCTCTCTCTTAGATATGAAAGCTGAATGGTACTGTTTATCTGATGATAACAGGCTTGGTGGTCTGCCAGGTCTCACATGGTTGTTAGGATTCCTATTTTTGTCTTTTTTTTTTTTTTTGTTAATATTTTTAAACCTCTTTCCCTTTAGCTTCTTCCTAAAGAAATTCATCCTAAAGAAGTAATGAAATAAATCCAGGCTGATTTCAGCGCGGTATATATGTGTTCTTCATCTTCAGTGACGTTGAGCATGTGTTAATTGCTGATGGTTACTGAGCCACAGGGCCTCTAGGACAGTCTGCGGGAAACATATCCATTCTCCTTCACATGAAACCTGGCAGGTGGTAATAACTTAAGCCCTAGTTGGCGAATGAGTGACGTGCAGGGTGCCCGCCTTCATTTGCCCATCTGTTTCGTTGATGATGAAAGGAGTTCCCAGACTCCACACTTGCTACATTCCTCAAAGCTCCTGCTTCTTCCAGGAAGGGCAATACCATCTGATAGCTCCACAGAGACACTCAAGTACCGAGCTGAGTGGTCACAACATAGAGTAGATCTGTTTATGTCTGCGTCAACAGGACCTCCATCCAATGGATTCCATTATTTGCAGGTGTGGTTAGAGGAGCAAAGCATTTCACTGGCAGAAATGACACAGCTCTTTAACTGGGAAGAGGGCAGAGATCCACAGAACAGCTTGCACCCGTCGCGGCGATGTGAAGGGAAGGTGTTGAAGAGAAATGTGGCATGAGAGGTGGAAAGCTGTAGAAAATAGTACCAGAATATTCCTGGAGAGTTACTGGAAATCTATTGGCAGCTGGCCTGGAGAGCATCCTTAAGCACACTTCTCAAAAAGGAGAGAGTGGTAGAGGGAGAGACGGAGGGACACAGAGAGTGAATGACAGATAAAGAGTTTGGGAGAAGTGCTGGGGAACAGAGAGAGAGAGTTATATTTGGAGTAGAGTCAGGGGCTCCATAAAGGGGTGATTCCAAAAGCCCTTGATAAAGTTTCCTAGCCATCTCCTTCATGTTCCTCAGTCCTCTCTCAGCCCTTTCACCATTCATATAGGAACCTACAGCCCTGTGGCTAAAGCAAAAGCAGAGTTCTTTCCTCCTCCACATTTATGCCATTACAACCTATACCTCAATCATACATATATATAAAATAATACTTAAAGACTTAATATTAGATTTATTACTATTAGATACAGTGCCAGCAGAAAATCCTCCTTCCATTCTCTTGCCCCTCCAGTGGTCTCCTCCATGTACACGTTCAGTTGGCCTGATCACAGTCAACAAGAAAAACCTTTGGCTGGTAGTGTACTAAGACGTTTGACCGGTAAAGTTCTTAAACCTTTGGCTGGTAGTGTACTAAGACGTTTGACCGGTAAAGTTCTTAAACCTTTGGCTGGTAGTGTACTAAGACGTTTGACCGGTAATGTTCTTAAACCTTTGGCTGGTAGTGTACTAAGATGTTTGACCGGTAATGTTCTTAAACCTTTGGCTGGTAGTGTACTAAGACGTTTGACTGGTAATGTTCTTAAACCTTTGGCTGGTAGTGTACTAAGATGTTTGACCGGTAATGTTCTTAAACCTTTGGCTGGTAGTGTACTAAGATGTTTGACCGGTAATGTTCTTAAACCTTTGGCTGGTAGTGTACTAAGATGTTTGACCGGTAATGTTCTTAAACCTTTGGCTGGTAGTGTACTAAGATGTTTGACCGGTAATGTTCTTAAACCTTTGGCTGGTAGTGTACTAAGATGTTTGACCGGTAATGTTCTTAAACCTTTGGCTGGTAGTGTACTAAGATGTTTGACCGGTAATGTTCTTAAACCTTTGGCTGGTAGTGTACTAAGAAGTTTGACCGGAGGTGTTCTTAAACCTTTGGCTGGTAGTGTACTAAGATGTTTGACCGGAGGTGTTCTTAAACCTTTGGCTGGTAGTGTACTAAGACGTTTGACCGGTAAAGTTCTTAAACCTTTGGCTGGTAGTGTACTAAGACGTTTGACCGGTAATGTTCTTAAACCTTTGGCTGGTAGTGTACTAAGATGTTTGACCGGTAATGTTCTTAAACCTTTGGCTGGTAGTGTATTAAGACGTTTGACTGGTAATGTTCTTAAACCTTTGGCTGGTAGTGTACTAAGATGTTTGACCGGTAATGTTCTTAAACCTTTGGCTGGTAGTGTACTAAGATGTTTGACCGGTAATGTTCTTAAACCTTTGGCTGGTAGTGTACTAAGAAGTTTGACCGGAGGTGTTCTTAAACCTTTGGCTGGTAGTGTACTAAGATGTTTGACCGGAGGTGTTCTTAAACCTTTGGCTGGTAGTGTACTAAGACGTTTGACCGGAGGTGTTCTTAAACCTTTGGCTGGTAGTGTACTAAGACGTTTGACCGGAGGTGTTCTTAAACCTTTGGCTGGTAGTGTACTAAGACGTTTGACCGGAGGTGTTCTTAAACCTTTGGCTGGTAGTGTACTAAAACGTTTGACCGGTAATGTTCTTAAACCTTTGGCTGGTAGTGTACTAAGACGTTTGACCGGTAATGTTCTTAAACCTTTGGCTGGTAGTGTACTAAGACGTTTGACCGGTAATGTTCTTAAACCTTTGGCTGGTAGTGTACTAAGACGTTTGACCGGTAATGTTCTTAAACCTTTGGCTGGTAGTGTACTAAGACGTTTGACCGGTAATGTTCTTAAACCTTTGGCTGGTAGTGTACTAAGACGTTTGACCGGTAATGTTCTTAAACCTTTGGCTGGTAGTGTACTAAGACGTTTGACCGGTAATGTTCTTAAACCTTTGGCTGGTAGTGTACTAAGACGTTTGACCGGTAATGTTCTTAAACCTTTGGCTGGTAGTGTACTAAGACGTTTGACCGGAGGTGTTCTTAAACCTTTGGCTGGTAGCAGCTAAACACAGTTGTAGCACCTTCAGCAGTGCTTGTCTGGGAAACTGAATGAAGCAAAGGACCAGTCCATGAAATATAAATTTATAAACATCAACATATAATGAAGTCTGGATCTCTTTAACGTTTTACCTCTTGCCATACACACTTCACTGCATGCATTAGTCTGATAAACCGTGTTGCACTGTGTTTAAACAAAGAGGTCTGTATGAGAATACACTGAAACAGTCAGCTCACAAGATATCTGTTAACAGATCTGCAAAAAATCATAGACAAAAAGAACAACCAAACAAGACTGACACTCCTTCCTCATGAAAGCTTTGTAACAAGTTCGTTCTGTCATTGGAGATGTATCTGGAATTCTCTTTCTAATGAAAGCATGCAGGGAGGTCTGAAGACGTTCACCGGATGTTTGTTTTTTCTGGCTTTCCCCTCTCAGTAAATGTGTATTTGCGAAACGGAGGGGGGGTTTGGGGGGGTTGGGAGAGTAAAGATGGATACAAGATTTATTAACGCAGCTCCCTCATGATTTAATTTTGTTTGTGTGGGCAGAAAGCGCTGTGCAGTAGGAATGAGAACGGCTTGGTACATTTACCCTCCTCTACAGCTCGTCATTCGTCTTTGTCCGTGTCATCCTCAATTGCCAGTAATTATTTTTGATTGCAGTCTTCGAGGCTTGAGTTACATTAAAATGCCTGATGTTACATTGCGGCCATCGATTTACATGCTTCACCCCTTGATTGATTAAACTGGCCCGGCTGACGGTGGTAAAATGACTGAAATGGCCTAAATCCTTGCAGATTGTTGATAGCTTTGAATAAGCACACAGTTTGAGACAATCTTCTGTGTATAATGAACATCTACTTCTACGCGTGCCTATGTGTGTAAGTGTTAGGTGCCTATTCTAGAACTACAATGAAGGGCCTTAAAAGGGCACAGGACGGAATAGGGTGTGTGTGCACGAGTGCAAGTGGGCTTTATCTTTGGTGGGGTATTTATAGTCCATCTAGATAAAGAGTGCCTGTTCAGACCCTGCCACCTCAATTAGCCACCACATAGGTGGAGTAATTCAATCAGGAGAGCCTGGAGCACTGTCCCAGAGCCACCCTGCTCAATCCAGACAGACTCACCGCACAGACGGGCTGCTCTCTGAGGTAAGGACCTCTGCTTGCACAGGTAGGCCACCGAACACTAACACTCAACTGTAGCTTACAGTGCAGCTTCTAATACAAATGTTTTTTTTTAATCTTTGCAGAAACAACAATTAGGAGACGCTTATACTAAAGTGTACTAACTCCACCAAAAGAAAACCACTAATATTCTACTCTACTTCTATGTAAACATAAAAAAAATGCAAACCATATGTGAACCAAAAGATGTCATAGAGTTTGACTTTGTTATTTATTATTTATGGAAAATTCTTTTGAATTCCTCATGATTGGATCCATATTTTCAACTATTGTCTTTTCGCAGAAAGCTAGATAAGAAAGAAAGAATCTCTGCATATTTATGTATTGTGCATATCTACATACTGTGCAACAGTCTTAGGCACCTAAGCTCATCCTTTAAAACTCTTTATCTAAGGAATAACTGTATTTTTACCAAGAACATGATGTTAAGTATATGATATCTTTTGGGCCAGTTTAAAGAACAAAGTATAGTTGAAGATTTCTCCTGGAAGCCCCAGACATTGTATGAATTTATTGAATTCCTTCACCAGCAATTTTGATTTAGTGAGTAGTCAAATCAGGTATTAGATGATAACTAAATAATACTGGGTTACCACAAGGAAAAGCTTGGTAGGAGGCTAAATAAACATACTAACATACATAAAATCACTACTTACTGTATTAATATTACTTGAATATTTAAATAATAAAATGAATTGTTTTGCTAAACAAAGAAACTCTGTTTAGGAAAATAGCTTTTTAATTATAACGTCCCCAAAGTGCCCAAAACTTTTTCTGCATGTAATGCCAAGCTCTGACTAGGAGTATCTGGATAGATAAAGTGACTGCCTTCCATTAGAAAACCCGTAAAACCAGCAAAAGCCAAACGCTTTACTTCATGTTATTGCTTAGCCTTTAAAAAACATCTAGCAAAGTCAGATGGTGTTTTTGTCCTCCATTCTTCATGCTTTCATGAGGTCCAATTGCATTTGGTATGCACTGAACGTCAGCTTATTTCTTTGGAAGAGTCATAAAGTTAGAGAAAGGGTAAGTCCATTGTGTAGAATGTATACAGAAGGAGCAGGGTGGGCTCAAGGGTCTTGACTTTGGTGCATTAACATCTGTAATGAAAAGAATGAGATGTCAGCTATTTCGTTTAAAAAAACACTGAATTATTCAGCATCTGAACTAGGAAGAGCATTAGTAACAGCTAGGATGCGTATACAATGCAACTACAGTGGTTATAGTATAGTGCCACTAAGGTGTCACTGGGGGGGTTACTCTCAAGGGTGCATCCTAAGTACATGTAGTTAGTGAAAATAACTGAACCATTTCAGTGCAGTAATGTTTTCCATCAGTTGCACTGACCCCTCATGCTGTGTCTGGACAGTGTAGGCTACCACTAGGATTGTATGTTACAGTTTACGATGTAAGTTGAAGTCTACACAAGGCATTTATAGACCGCACAGGGTGGTCAGATTCCTTCCTCCATCCTCTCTGTGTATACGGATTGAGAAGAAGAAGAGTGGATGGGCGTGCATCTGGTTGTGGTTTAGGGTGTGAGTGTTCATCTCAGGGGAGATTCCTCCACCTGTCATCCAATGTTGTGGCCTCTGAAAGTATTTAGCTTCATTTGTGGGTTGCGCCACACTCTTAGATGATGTGTGCATGATGTGGTTCTGTGGTAGCAGGGTTTCTAAACTTAGGCAGAGATAGTGAAAGGGGTATGAGATTAGAAGAATATATAGTGACCTGACAGAAGCTGACAGAACAGTTTCAAGGTCAGTGGAGAGGGTGTGTGTGTGTGTGTGTGTGTGTGTGTGCCAAATACAGTATGACTAAAGAATGTTGATAGGAGGGGTCAAATATTACAGGATATTTTAATACAGAGTGTATTTGTTATGGATACCATTAAAAATGTTTTACTACTGATTTCCTACTGTTAAATGCTGTAATCGCAACAATAAAATAAAATGAATGGACAGGTTTAGAAGTGGCCTGGAAAAACAGAAACTGATAAGAAAGTAGTCTTTTTAGTAGATTAGCAATTAGCAATTAGATAACAAGATTAAATTTGAGATCATAAAGAAGGGGTAAAGATAACAGACAGAAAAGTGTAACTGTTCATGATCATTAAAACTGATTATAGCTCATCGATATTTTTTGCATGTTCATTAGTTTACAAGCTGTCCGAATACTGGGAAACCAAAGTTTCATCACTTTTTGGGATTCACCTGTTTGAATGTTTGATGTTATATGTAAACATGGTCAAAGTTTTAGAATATATGGTTCACTTTTGAGTCCCAACACAGGATAGCCAAGCAGAACAGAGCTTTTTGTTCATATATTAGTCTTAAAATCTGTAAACAGTAAATCAGAGATTTGTTTCTAAACACATTACACAGGTTAGAAAACAATTGCTGGAAACATGCAGTACTATGCAGTACTGAATTGTGGAATTTCACCCTTAAACACTTTTTCATTGTTTTTGTGTTCAGGATGTTTTGCAGCGAGCCTGAAATCATTGATCAATAAGGGACTGGTGCCATTCTTAGCATGACAACTCTCCCCTAACTCCATAACATTATAAAACTATAGCACAATAGCACGTTAGTTATTGTCCCTGTACAGACCATGGGCCCTCCTCAGACATTGCCTGTTTCGCAAACTTTAGCTAGGCTAGTGGCCCTTACCAGCTATGCTGTACCTTAAGTAGCCAATCTTCTTCGACCCAATTCCACATGTAAGCATGTTGTGTTTCTAGGCAACAGGGCTAACAGGCTACCCCAGGGGTGTACAACTCTGGTCCTGGAGGGCCCAGCACAGTTATAATGGGCAATTTACCTGCTCAGACACACCTGATTACATTCATATGTTAATATGTTAGTTGTATGGTTGAGTTTGAGTAGTGAAATCTTCAAGCTATGCATGATGCAGGCCCTCCCAGACCCTGCCTGGGTTACTGCTCCCCTGCCAGCTTATGTAGCAATGCTTTGCAACAATGAGAGAAATAAATGAGTATTCTGTAACAGACTGAGGGCGGGTTCTGGCTCTGGTTACTTAAACATGCACGGCTGCACGAGTGTAGTGGTATTTGAGACTTGAGAGAGGCTGCACATTTCCCACGACTGGGTGTGGTTTGAGTGCCTTCAGCAGACACGCCCCCAGCGTTTCATTTTTATAATTTTATGTACTTAGTCAGCGATTACATTTGGTTGGACAATTAATACAATTAACTCGCCTGTGATGTTACATTAAATGGTCAGAAGAGCAAAGGTTTGGCCTCTTTATGGGGTCAAAGAAGTTCCTATGACTATAATGTTTCCTATCATGATGAACAAATTTAGCAACATATCCAGATTCATAACATTCCAGCACAAACATTAAATCAGTCACAAGTAAAGCCTAAGTTAATTCTGCTGAAAGCTACGAGGCAGAAAGCATGTCTCCATGTGTAGGTCACCAGTGTCACCAGTACTGAGACATTACTCTGTATCCTCTGCGTGCATGGTACACTCTAGACCCTATTGCTATTACCCTATTGCAGAGGTGCCAACTAGGTCCAAATCTAGAACCACTTTATGCTCGAGGATCAAAGATTGAATGTCATTTTATCCCAACAACAGCTGCATAACTAAAAGATAGTTTGCCATGATGCTTATAATCAGGCTAATCTGTGTTATTTACGGATATAGCTATATTTAATCTACTTGGATAAGAAAACAATAAGCATGACTGTAAAAATTGAGAATAATGGTACGTAAGAAGGGAAGAAAAAGGGAGAAAAAGAAAATATTTTTATATTTTGTCAGTACAAAGCAGTACTGCTCAAAGGCCGACGTAGTAGACAGGCAGTAGACTGGTGGGGGGGGGGGGGGGGGGGGGGGACGACAAATGGCTGGATAGTGAATGGCTGTGCTTAGGCCCTTAGTAACTCTATCCCCAGGATTTCACTGTGTGGGAGGGTAAACAGAGAAAGACAAGGGGGAAGAAGGATATATGGCCAAATGACAAGCATGCTATTCTGACAGAAGAGAGGAGACGCAAACTATTGGAAAAATCAGCCATATCTTTCCAGCTGGAGGAAAAGCGAGAGTCTGGAACAGTGAGAGAGCAGAAAGGGCAAGGAAAACAGGAAGGAGTGAGAAAAAAGGAAAAAAAAGAAGGGGCAGAGAGAGAATGAGAGAGAGAGAAAGAGAGAGAGAGAGAGTGAGCCTGCGTAAATGAGAGAATTTAGAGAGGGAATTTAAGCAAGAGTGCATGCTTCTCCCGGTTTCCAGCATTTGCTGCCTTATATGGTCAAACTGTGGAAGGGGATTTGGTAGAGAAGTGCAGCCTTGGCAGAGCAGGGTTTCAGTGAGGCTCGCTCAGAGAGAAAGCAGAGGGCTGAGGAGTGGGGCAGCCGCGTGCAGGACACGCACACCACTCAGAGCAGAGGCAGCAGGGCACACGGCTGGACAGTCAGGACAGCTGGCACCCGGCAAGACGCGGTACAGCGCCACAGGGCTCATGGGAGGGATAAGCAGAGGGGCTTAACAGGGCCAGGACTGAGACAGCTGCAGCCGTGAGTAGTCATTATACCAGCATGCCGACATTCAACTTTCTCCATCATTTAGCAGGAATCATGCTCTCTATCAGTCTCTGTCACTGCCTGCCAAGAACTGGCTCATCAGTCTAGACTCTCACAGATTTAATACAACTTAAGTCCTTTTTCATAGCTCTCAAACCATCAAACCACATTGTTTCCACAAGTCTAACTGTGGCATCAATACTACTATTAATAACAATCATTGTCTCTTCATTTAATATGTTCAGGCAGTTGAGTATGTGGCATGTGTGGTATTAGTGGGTAAAAAAGTAATGAAAAAAATGCCTTTATATGTAATTAGTTCATGTTCACACAGAAAAGATATCAGAAAATTAGAAAATTCCAACCAAATTAAACTCAGTCTAAGAATTTAAAGAGAAGTTTGTCAGTGTTATTGTATTCTTCGCACTTCGCAGCTTCAGTTTGGCTACATAACAGTAATGAGGCTTCTCCTAATGATACTAAGCAAGCACTGCTCTATACAGAATTTTTCCAGATCTTCCAGAGACCTCTCTTTTAGACTCCCCTCCTTAGCTTAGCTTTTAAGAGAGTTTAAGATGCATTGGTGGGTGATCATGTCAAATGCTTGATTCTGTGGTCATTGAACCCTTGTTTTGTATGGATTGTCCTAATGAAGGATACAACTATGTTCCATAATATCAATGAAAGACAGTTGCTGTGTATAAGACTAAAGCCAGTAGTCTCAAAGCCTTGCTGCTCGCGCTGTCTTATAAGTCAGTGCCTTAGAAGACTGCATTGTCCACCGTGTCAGTGCTAGTGTTTTCTGCTATTTTTTTTTTTATCAGCACAAGTGTGGATAAACACAGAGGATTATGGGGTACGTAGGGAATCTGTGCTGCCTTCAGAAAGCAGTCATTCGTAGGAATCACAGCAAGCAATGTTTTATAAAAACATTTAATTCGGATCTGACTCTGTGCCTTGCTGCCTCAGAGTACTGTCAGGCTAGGCAGCATTGATTACATTTCTGACACAGCTTATGCTAATTTGGCCTCTGTGTCCCCTCTTGTTTATACCCTAGTGAAACAAAAAGTCATCGACACCCACTTAAGGATTCCTGAAAGACTCAAGTAGGCTTAAAAAGTGAAATCTATACACAAACATGCTTCCGTCAAGGTTTAAGAACACTATCGGTCAAATGTTTTAGTACACTACCTGTCAAAGGTTGTAAGGCACTACCAGTCAAATCTAAACCTGTGACTGGGCGTGTTCTAAAACTTTTGAGCTGTAGTGTAAGTGCCTGAGGTGCCAATATTTATGATTATGCTCTTTAAAGACTATGTTCACTTCAGTTAGTAAGTTTAGACTTAATGCAAGTCAGTGAAAACTAAGACTAAGTCCTGACAGAAGAAGTTATAGAAGTCTGTAGCTGTCAAAGTTGGTCTTTTAACTGTAAAGGTGTAATAAACCAGGCACAATATAGCAGATTCATTTATTCTATGAAGTGTGACCCTAGCCGACACACACACACACACACGGCACTGTCCTTGCTGACAGACGAAGGTGAGATAATGGACTGGTTGCTATGATGTGACATAGTAAGGTCAGGAATGTCACACAGCTTCATCCTCTGCTATGCGGCACACAGGCCTCCTGTCCTGCATTAAAGGATCCAAAAACTGGATTTGACTGATGTACAGACAGTTAAATATGGTGGACTGGTATGCTGAAACTATGCTGAGTCTACCTAACAATCCAGCACTTCACTGCATACTTTATTATCTGATCTCATGAACCTGAAATTGAAGGACGGGGCAGCATATGCTGAACTGCTTACTTTCCCAGAAGCGTTGCGTAACCTCAACAAACAAACGAACTCTCTCATTCCATCCAAAACATTCTTAACTTCTCAAATGATCTTGGCGCATGCAATGCACACTCCATCAGTCCTTTGTCTCACACATCACCTTTTTTGGGCAGGAGTAGCAAACAAGAGGAAGAATGACGGAGCGCTACGACTGCCATTATTGTAAGGAGTCCCTGTTTGGGAAGAAGTACGTCCTGCGGGAGGAGAACCCCTACTGTGTGAAGTGCTATGAGAGCCTCTACTCCAACACCTGTGAGGAGTGCAAGAAGCCCATTGGCTGCAACAGCAGGGTAAGTGAAAGAGTAACACACTCATCCCTAAGACTTCAAACTCGAGTGAAATAAAAGCTACTGATTATATTGTGACGGTCAAGGTCAAGCAGCACATATATAAAGTCCTCTGTGGGACGACAGGGTTTGTTTAAACTTTGTCTACTGTTCACATGAACATGATTAATTGGATTAATTAATTCACTTATTTATTTATTACAAATTTCCAGTTTTATGCCAATCTAATGTCATTTTGTGCTACAAAAAAGTAAAAAAATACAAATAAAGCAATGATTATAACTATTATTGTTATTAGTTCAAATTCACAGTCAGTGATGCATCCAGGACTTCAAGAAGGCCTATGGTAGGGAAGGTTAAATCTTTATTATATTGAAACTGCATTTAAAGTGCAATTTTTCTTTTTTTTACCAATTATAGAAAAACTACATATTCAGAAAGTTTAACCTATTAACACATAGCTTTTGAACTGCCTGTGAATGAGGTGGACCAATCAGGGGCAACCAAATTCTATGTGTTGTGACATCACAAGCACAACTTACTGGTAGTCTGGCATACTACATTTAGAGACCAAGCCTCAAGCCAAAAAAGAAAAGAGTGGTCTTTTTGGCTAAAATAGATGCAGACTATATGGCAAAAATACAATATTGCAATATTTTAAGGAACTATCTATTTTTTCAATTGGAATAGAGAAAGAAGAACCAATAGCACAACCTTAAACAAAAATATATAGTGATTTTTATCCAAAATCTGTACATACTGTGTTGCACTCAATTAAACAGGACTGTCTTCACAATGAAACATGCGGTCGGTCAGCAGTCTACAAATAGTGATATGCTGATAAGTATGATATTCATGATCTGTTTAGAGAGGCATATTGTAATGTACTGACATCATTTACCATGCTAATTATATATATTCAGAAAACAGGCCCAATCATTAACTTACAGAAAATAATTACAATTTAAATCAATATTAGACACAAAAGTCACAATTATTTTTTTTCCCTGTACAGTTCATCCAAGCCAGGTTTTTTTTAGCTGCTGAAATTAGTGTAAATAATATAAACTAATTGAGTGACTGGTGTTGGTGTAACAGAAAGCTAAAGCATATCACACAGCACAGGCCTGGCTCCAGCTGATACTATAATGGTGCCAGTTTTTGAGAGCGCAAAGTTGAGTGACTGGCATTAAAGTGAAAGACAAGATCAAACATGTTCTGTGGTTTGTGGTCACCGAGCTACTGCCTTGCTCAGTTATGATGTTGATTGTTTTTCCTTGTTCAAATTTTTTCTCTCATTCTATGAGTGCCACCATCAGTGAGCTCCCACACCACCAGTCAGTAAACTCATCTGAAGTAACAGTGGGTGAAATGAGTTAATTAGGCCTCCTGGCACAGAATAGAACTTCGATACGTCAGCATTTTGACACACCTTCATTGTTTAAATGCTTTATTACTGTTATACCAACCACAACAGTCTCTTTCCTGTTGCTGTAGGACTTGTCATACAAGGACCGCCACTGGCATGAGGAGTGTTTCCACTGCTTCCAGTGCAAGCGCTCACTGGTGGACAAACCCTTCTCTACCAAGGATGAGCAGCTGCTGTGCACCGAGTGCTACTCCAACGAGTACTCTTCCAAGTGCCACGAGTGCAAGAAGACCATCATGCCTGGTGAGAAACAGTTCAGTGTGGGAGTTAAGCAGATATTTAGCCTATCGTCTGGCTTTGCCTTCATTAAAATGCTTTGTACAGACACTCCTCTTCTTAAAGAAAACAATTCGTCCACAGCTTTCGTCTCTGCAGAGAAGATGAAGTGCTGCTTTCCAGGCGGGGCAAAAAGCCTAGGACTTATGGAGCAGATAGTAACTCAGTAGTGCAGTAATATAACTTTATAGTAGCATTTTAGACCCTTTCATCCTTTCACCACTGGAAATATAGTAGATTATCACATAACTTTCATGACACATCAGCTTGCGCCTCATTCAGGCCATTAGAAAATATACCAGCACCTGTACTCCAACAAAAATCATAAAATGTGTACCAAAAACTATAGTCATGCTGGTTAAAGAATGTTAGTTATTATAAAAACATCTTAGAAATGTGTGCAACAGAAAGTCTGTTTAAGGCAGAATAAGACTGCATATTATAAAGATAAGAGCTCCCTTAGGTACGTGGAACAAAGATCGTTTCTCACTGTCTTGGGAGAAGCACTCCCCCCACCATCCAGTTCAGCAACAGGAAAGATTTTCAAATTGAGCCAGGCTCTTTATGAAACAATGCAGCTCTGTCCTCCCTGTATTTACACAACGGCAGTGGGTCTTTATTTAATTCTTTTTTTTTTTCTTTTATTCGCTCTGGCCTGTAAGACCCATAAGATATGAGAGTCAGTGTTCTTTACTGTAATGCAATTTAGTCATATAAGATGGATGGATCTGTATAATAGATACATCTGCCTGGGGATCACATGAAGATGGATTGGTGTAGTATCAAAGCAATCCACAGCTAGTGTTATTTTAAACTTTTAAGAATTTATATATATATATTTATATATACATACATACATACATACATACAGGCAACACAAGAAATGCTCACAACATCTTCCACATCATATCATGCTATTTATTCTCATCCACTACCCTCACTTTTTTGTACCTGTCTTTTCCCTGTCTTGACAGGCTCCAGGAAGATGGAGCATAAAGGCAACAGCTGGCACGAGACGTGCTTTACCTGTAAGCGCTGCCAGCAGCCCATTGGCACCAAGAGCTTCATCCCCAAAGACAACAATAACTACTGTGTGCCCTGCTACGAGAAGCAGTTCGCCATGCAATGTGTGCACTGCAAGAAGGTACGCTTGTTAAGTTCACGTGCTGGATTTTCACACCTACTGCAACATGTACTGAACATGCAACCTGAAAGCTGCTCCTTCAGACAAACTGGTAACATTTCATCCACCCTCTCGCGGGAGCTCAAAATAGGTTGGAATTCCAGCATGAGAGCAAATGTCATTACCAGCTCGCTGAGAATCTCAGGAATGCACATTGAAGCCCTTTGCGGGTATTCATGTCTTGCTTTTCTTCCTCCTCCTCCTCCTCTCTGCAGCCCATCACCACCGGAGGAGTGACCTACCACGACCAGCCCTGGCATAAGGACTGCTTCCTCTGCACTGGCTGCAAGCAGCAGCTGTCTGGCCAGCGCTTCACTTCTCGCGATGACTTCGCCTACTGCCTCAACTGCTTCTGCAACCTGTATGCCAAGAAGTGTGCCTCCTGCACCAGTCCCATCAGCGGTACTCACACATCTACATCATCTACAAGTGCAGCACCAAGAAAACCACCAGAAAAACAGTTCAGTTCAGTTCAGTTTAGTTCAACTATGCAGTGTCGTTGTGGCAAGCAATAAAAAACCCTAAATGTTCATGAATGGAAGTACACAGGCATGTACTTATACAGGATTTAGAAGGTAACTGAATTAATGAGATTACTTTTTTTCAGAAATTAAGGACACGCTTAATTTGAAATATAGTGAGGATTTTGTGCCAAAGTAAAAAAAAAATAATGTTAAAAAGCAATTAGAAACACTGTGAAATATTTGTTTTTATCTACCAAAATGAAAATCAAATGAAAATCATCTTTTATTCTTTTCAATATGTTGCTTGACCTTTCAACTGAAAGCCAATTCAAGTATCTGCATAACAGTGCAATACAATGCACACAAGATTGTGTTTAAATATTGACATGCAGATATAGAAAGTCCACCAAAATCATACTGGTTAATAACTGCTTAAAGCACTGCACGGTGTAAAGCACTGTAGCTGCACGTTGAGAACATTTTAGGATGGATTTTTATTAAATTCTGACACAAATTCAGCATTTTAGTGTTTCTATGCAAATCTTCATTTATTGTATTTTCAACAAAGCAATGTGAAAACTGTAATATAGGCTTTGCTATTCTGTTGGCCACATCTTCCATATCACTATTTAAAAAATAGTCATGTTCACTTTGAATTTCTTTAGGGACTCACAATTTCAAGTTGGCAAGAATTCCTCTCTATCTCTATACAACAGAAACTTCAAATTTAAGACTTCCACCACATATGCACAGTCACAGCTAATTAAAACACAAATATTCATACATACACAATCATGAATAGAAAATGAATCAAGTACAAACACAATGCCTGGGTAAATTTATGTATATTAATCACTTACACATGTGTATTAGTGGATGAGCTGAAGTTGGGGATGGTAAGAGTCAGCAGCCATTATCTTGTTCTGGAGATATACAGATCAAGCAGCCTGCTATTGTGGACCGAAATAAATATATCATTGCTGTCAGAGACATTACATTGAAAAAACTATTTCATAATGAATGGAATAACAGAAATGGCCCAAAAATACTTGCCCACTCATTTACAGTAAAAGTTATAAACCCTTTTACTTTTAGAAATATAAGGCTTTCTTCATTTAGCTCTGACAGCAGTGAGATCATCAGCTTTAACTCAACACTAAGCTGTGTATCACCCTATGTTAGACAAGTGGCCACGCCCAATACAAGGGGAACAGGGAACAACGAGCAGTGGACCTTTAAACAAAATGCACTCGCCCTCGACTAGGTCGGCCTCAGTATGCAAATTAGCTCACTGTGCAAGTTATGAAGTTGTATAACAGATGGCATGGTTTTCTACATAAATCTCAATTTAAACATAAGCTGGACGTTATAATGTTGAGATATTACATATTTTACAATATTTTATTGCTATTGCTTTAAAACAACTTTGGGCACCAAAGATGATACTTCTCTCCCACCCTCCCGTCAAAAGCTCATTGACCAAAAAAATTAATAATGGCATACCTCTTAAGATGGTGTAGGGGATTTCTACTGATGGAAGTTGATAAGGGCATGTTAAAATGAGCATCATTAAGTCTGAATACTTAATATTGTGCTGAATTTTGAATATCACATGACCGCAGAGCCTAAGTGGTTCTTCTATAGCACTGGTGTTCTCCCTGCTCTTGACCCACCACTTCAAGTCATGAAGCACTTGTTAATGAGCTGACCTGTTAGAATACACTTACACGGCACTGGTATTCCAGGATCTGTGTTGAGAACTGTTGCAAAGAATCTTTCTGGCCCTGTATTGCCAAAATATATCTGCTACAAATGGCTTTGGCAAACTATTCCACAATACAGGAATCTGCAAGTAGTGAGTTCCAAAACCAACCCTGTCCAGTAGAAGCAGAGACATTTCTACTGGACAGTCCTTACTTTGGTCTTAAGTTATCTAACTAAACTGCAGAATCCAGTTTACTTTGTGAAATTCACTTTAGGTTTCTAAACTGGGCACTAAGTTAGTTATATTTTTATGGGTGAGGCTCCACTTTTCATTTTAATTACTTGGCTAACTGAAAACCTTGCTTCGGGAAGCGCCTACCCGTTCTAAAAGTCTCTAACTCTTACTTGTGGTCTGTAGGGCTTGGAGGAAGCAAGTACATCTCCTTCGAGGAGCGCCAGTGGCACAACGACTGCTTCAACTGCAAGAAGTGCTCCGTGTCTCTGGTGGGCCGTGGCTTTCTGACTGAAAGAGATGACATCCTGTGCCCTGAGTGCGGCAAAGACATCTGAGACACAGAAATCCTGACAGAAGTGCAAAACAAAGCAGCATGGGTAAATCCTGACATACCCATACAAATCCTAATCATGAAGAATATTAACACTAGCAATTACAATGGTGTTCAAATAGCAACAGGCAGATACATCTACTTTCTCTCCATTAACAGCTTCAGTAGTTATAATTATTGTCACAGATATTTTTCTGCTATAGATATTTATTTTCTATTAAGTACAAACAGTAAAAGCTTCATGATAAAACGCAGACACTTATAAATAAAATAACTGCAGAAAATATTAACATTATAAAAAAGTAAAAATGAATAGACCATTGAGATACATAAAGATGTTCATCTACTTAAAGATCTAAAATCTGAAGTGATTTTCCTCAAATTGTTAGTTTTATAAGCACAGACCTTGGTTCATCTTTGTCAGTGGTGTCACTGTGACCTAACACATGGCTAACTAACAAAAGATTAAACAAAAACTTTTCTGTCGGGCATTTAATTTGAGGATTTTACAGTAACAATTGTGTGTAACCAAATAAAAAATATTAAAAACAATTTTGAATCTTTTTTCTGTGATGTAATTTGTTTCAAAGAAAAAAAACCCCAGAAATAGCACCACCTAGTGGATAAGAAGGGAAACACAGCTTTTATAGGCAACCAGGATAATTTGGGTCATCTTGGTAGACAAAAGGAAATATTTGAGAAAAGAATTTCACTCTGTGGACACACTCAATAAAAATCTTAATTTTATTCCTGAATTGTGCAAATTTATTTTAGAACACACGTAAAATGTTACTCCAAATGCCAAGTCTTTAAGTACTATTGATAAGCCAATCAATAGCCTGGGTATCATTGAAGGGCTGACAGATATCTAAAACAGCACTATCTTCTGATATCTTCTCCAAACCAATCTTCCACCTTAATACGCCTGTGATTAGAATGAAAGCGTGTTAAGTGTTAAATGTCAATATCAGACTCCAGTCCCCCCCGACTGATTTAACAGAGAAATCCTTGCATGTTGGAGGAAGCTGTAGTGAACAAACACCATTTTTTATTCAGGTAAAAAGGACTTTTTAAACAGTGTTTCCAAAAGAAGCCATGACCACTGTTCTTCAGAACCACTTGGTCTGAGGTATCACGGTCAATGGAAAAGTCCTGTAACTCGCCCACAGTTGGCACATGTACGAGAGGGTCTCAGCGTATTGTAGTACCATATAACAAAGGACACACCCAGAATCCCATCCAGAAGCTCATACCCCCTTTATGGCTTCTTCTTTCATACGGCACGTGGCTGAGAGACACAGCAAACAGACCCCCAGAAAGATTCCTCTTGCTTAGGCTTCGAGTGGGACATCTGAGATCATGGCCACGTGACATGCTGAATCTTTTTTTTCACCTCAGGTGACTTCAGCTCCTGCTGCAAAAGGAAACATGTTCATGAGAAGATCCATAGACATCCATTTCTCTAAATCTCTCAATTTTCTTTTTCATAAAACATCATCTCATAGACTGTCTAGTTTACTGCAGAACCAGTGCAGATCAAAATCTAATGCAATCAGATCAGGTGGATAAACGTGAGCCAACACTGGTGATACATTTACAACCCATCTACTTAGACTTGACTGCAAGCAGGAGTTACAAGGGCACTCTCTGCCAGATCCAACTAAAAGAGTTATGCCAAATCAGCATTTATGTATTAATACTCTGATTTGTATTAATAATTATAAGATCAATCTAGTACACATTATTAAGGTAATACTTTCCAAAATTCTTATTTGATCAAATTGGAAATATTAGGGTTTTGGGGGGCAAAGGTCACTGATTCTCACTGCAGTTAACATTGATGGTTTTAGTAATTCTGAAATCCTGAAAAATGTCTTTTCACTCTGATGTATTTTGGCAGTACGGGAGTCTTGTATCAACACATCACATTCCTCCAATTCAATGCACTGCAGCCATCATGACCTGCATGGCTAACCAACAGACTTAATGCTTCACATAAAATCAGCAGGTTCAGCTACGTGCACTGCCTGAGCTGGACCAGTCTAAAACAAGTTCAGTGACTGAAACTTCAGTGTTCAACACTTTCATAATAAATGTGCTACTTGCGCTTATGGATCATGTTCATTTACTGATACTAAATAAAAACAGGGAGAGCAGAGGGCATGATTTATTGCCATCGTAACTGCATCCTGTCAGATTTGCTCTGCTTAAAAGCCCAAAAACAAAACAAAATGAACTCGCCCTCGACTAGGTCGGCCTCAGTATGCAAATTAGCTCACTGTGCAAGTTATGAAGTTGTATAACAGATGGCATGGTTTTCTACATAAATCTCAATTTAAACATAAGCTAGACGTTATAATGTTGAGATATTACATATTTTACAATATTTTATTGCTATTGCTTTAAAACAACTTTGGGCACCAAAGATGATACTTCTCTCCCACCCTCCCGTCAAAAGCTCATTGACCAAAAAAAAAAAATAATGGTGTACCTCTTAAGATGGTGTAGGGGATTTCTACTGAAGGAAGTTGATAAGGGCATGTTAAAATGAGCATCATTAAGTCTGAATACTTAATGATGTGCTGAATTTTGAATATCACATGACCGCAGAGCCTAAGTGGTTCTTCTATAGCACTGGTGTTCTCCCTGCTCTTGACCCACCACTTCAAGCCATGAAGCACTTGTTAATGAGCTGACCTATTAGAATACACTTACAGGGCACTGGTATTCCAGGATCTGTGTTGAGAACTGTTGCAAAGAATCTTTCTGGCCCTGTATTGCCAAAATATATCTGCTACAAATGGCTTTGGCAAACTATTCCACAATACAGGAATCTGCAAGTAGTGAGTTCCAAAACCAACCCTGTCCAGTAGAAGCAGAGACATTTCTACTGGACAGTCCTTACTTTGGTCTTAAGTTATCTAACTAAACTGCAGAATCCAGTTTCCAATTCCTCCTGATTCAGACCTCACCGCAGAAATCATGACAGCTCATTTTCTGAAGAGTAACTGGGCTGCCAACAAAGACTGATCCCAGCACTGAAACTTCCCAGGCCACCTAGGTGCTGTATTACTAGGTAAGCAAATATATGCAGCATATTAAGATAATAATCTTTTGCTGTTTTTAAAACATAGACCCTTGCAGTGGTGTACACTGTATCTATGATACATTCTAAGAAGTGTTTAAAAAAAAAAAAGCATTTTAAAGCCAACAGGATGCTGCATTTAAATGTGAACCGAAACAGACTTCATGCAAATTCCAGGTTTCACTGTCTAAACAGTCGAAGTCTATCATGTTGGCAATGTTTGGAAAATTTCCACTGAACATTTTAACTAGTGTGTCCTGGCTTATATTATACTATTCAATTAGATTATTTTATCTGTAAGATTAACAGATGTGAAAAGAATGGTTTATGTTTTCAGGCTGTACTCACTGGGCTTGCATGCATGCCATCGCTTGGTGCCCCACGCTTCAGCTTTGTGCTTATGTTGCTGGAGGGTCCTGAGGATGATGAAGAGGAGGAACTGAGGCTGCCATTGCCTGTAGGACTCCTGGTACTAACTGAAGTGGATGCTGGAGCCCCTGTGGAAGGCGTAGTAGATGGAGAACAGTTTGTGGAGGACCCTGAAAGCTTGCGTATGGGGTTGGAGAGATTGATGCTGGATGGTGGGGGCTTTAAGCGATCTGTAACTGCAGATGCTGATGCATCATCAGCCTTCTTCAACTTGACGCTGCCAGTGCTGGTGGAGCTCCCATCAAACACAATCAGGGGCCTCTTCCTGCCACTATCTGTGCTTGAGCTGTAAAATCAAAAAGTGTGAAAAGGACAACACATGTTCAGGGGAGATACAGAAACGGCTTATATGGTGTACAGTATAAAGGAAAAAAAATTTGGGGGTTTACTGCATCAGTCACCTCTGTGCACTACTCGAGCCCTGGCGTGCTGTTGTCTTCTCCATTCTTTTTCCCCATCTACTACTGGGGAGCTCTCGCTGTGGTAGAGGGATGACATGCTGAATATACAACTCTGTGAGCTTGTCCCGGTCTTGATTATCTTCTGTGTGTATGTTTCTCTGGAAAAGGAAAACACAAATGGTCTTGGAATGATGACGAAGGTTACATTTCTTTGAGGAAAAAGTCTAAATAAAGTTAAGGTAGATGCTGACAACATCTAGTTCACTAGAAAGGAATGACGGAAGCCCCTTAAGGAGACAAGCTGGTTACATAAGCGGTTCCCTGGATACAGGCGAGACTGTATTATATAAGGACTGTAAGGTATTGTCTGGATCTACAGGACCACCACTGTGAAATCAGCTGTCCTTCTTATGGGGTATCAACCATTAGCTGCGCTGTGATAACGCCAATGTATACCTCGAAATATCACATGATACATAAACACATTCTCACAAAAATACCACAATATTTAAATTTTCTGAGGTTTCAAAACTGAATGTTATTTATTGGGTCACACACTGCATTACACTAAATACAGGACTAGACTAAATCAAAAATACTCTTTTTTATAAAGAAAGCTACAATTCTGAAAAACAGACAGTGATATAATCAGAAGTGGGTAAAGTCGCCTAAATCCAGACGCCAATTTGGATTATTGTTACTGAGCATTGTTACTTTTGCAGATTAAAACCTCTAGCATCTATCAGTATAGAAACGGATGTTTGTTTCCACATAGCAAACATATATCGGTCCGCTGGCTTGACAGATGAGCAATCCGCTAACTGTTTGCCACTGTTGGTCCATGCTCAGACCACCCAGACCACTGTTTTGTGTACAAGAACTAACTAGTTTTTAATCTCCAGAAGCAGATTTTAAATATCCACAGACTTTTATTTTGGTCAAATAAAGAAAGACTTGAAAATGCTGTTAGAAATCGCAGCTGGAGGAAAATGATTTATTAATTTACTGGGTTGCACAAATAAAATAAATAAAGGAAAAAATAAGTTAAATTTAAGGGGCATTTTGTCTTAAAGTTTGTTAAACCACAGGTGGGTCAACCAGAAACCAGTGAGCCACTTACTATCAGGGTTAGGGGCTTCTCGGTGGGGTCTCCTTTTGGCCAAAAATAACATTGTACATCTCAAAAGTGAGAAAGTGTGAGCAACAGCAAAGCAGTCCCAGTGTGTTGTCACTGACAAGACATAATGGAATTAAACAGTGAAACAAAAAGGACTGGCTACGGCTGGCTCTCTCTAACTTACTGACTCGTTATAAATCCCAAACCTGAAGAAGACGTGACTGAATGTATCGTCTTATTTGAATTCCTCTGTTCACCCTATGTGAGAATGTAGCTATGTAACTGCTGCACTATTTAAGGTGGAAGGGGGAACTCGAATAATAAGCTAACTTCAGAGAGCACGCAGTTGAGCTTATTTAGAAAACTTACAGCGACTCTTGAGTAGTTTAGTGTAACCCTTTTAATGTTATACGACACCCAGTCCTAAATGTCAAGGCTGGACGTTTAGACGTTTAGGGACAGCAGTGAAATAAAGAAGGGGGGACGAGTCAACCGAGCTAACTATCTTTCTCAAAACCACAGAAAAGAAAAACCCAGAGCAGAAATCAGGACAGTCAACCTGGTATCACGTAAACCAGCAGCGACGACACTGCTGCTGAAAGAAATGAAGCCCAGAACACCGGAGTCATTTACTCCGCGATGTCACAGCAAAGCGAGAAAACAGACACTTTCACCATATTATACACGCTGTCCTGCAAAGCACGACGAGCAGACTCTGCTCTGTTAACGGGCGCTACTGCAAACAGTCTGACCCTAAACAGCGGCTCAGTTCAGCGCTGCAGCTCCATCATGGCCACCGCCACTGAACATCACTCTCACTGCTCAGTTCAGCCGCTACTTCGCTCTTTAACCGCCGCCTGAGAGGCCAACCCAGCTGCTCAACTGACCTCGTGTAACACAAGCTTGATAAACTCTCCGGACAGCAGCTCGGGGTGAAGCAAGAGGTCCGTTTCAGCCACGTTTCCCTCAGAGTTTCTCTTCTGTCCATCACGTCCGGCGCCGCCTGCAGCCATCTTTCTCGTTCCACGTCCCACAACACCGGAAACGGGACTTTAATTTTGCAAATCTGTCTCACAGCCTGAATAAAAGCCCCCCAAATATACAATTTATTATATAATGTTTAACTTATTTTTTTCCACAATATTACACTGCATAATTTATTTATTTATTAGGACAAACAGCCATTGGCATTACATTTATTTGGGTACAGGCTGCACTCAGAGATCCGAGAGGACAGGGGTCTAACAATGGATACCATTTGCAGAATCAGTTTTCACACACCTCATAATACAGTCACAAATCTTGATGCGGCCTCCTACAGTCCATGTACTGTTACCATAATTCATATAATTTATTTTTAAAGTTTGCATTTATTGGAAGTAATACAGTAAAACATAAAAGACACAGAGGAGGATAAACATAGGTAAAAAACAGAGAAAACCAACAGACATTTAGTGAATCACATTAACAAAGCCTGAGAGAACATTTTCAGTAATTTCAGCTCTGGCCTCTCAGGCAGTGCTGTCAACTGTCAAACCCTCTGGAGCAACATTCTGAACAACTGGTGCACATCACAGAAACTCTGTCTATAAGCAGAGCTTTAAAGGAGCATTGTGCAAGATGTGTGGGTGGCAGAAGTATTAGGTAGGTAGCTTAATTCAATGTTGCATTTACTTTTCCTTTCTTAGACTATCTGTTTTTAAATGATCTAACCGAGAACAAAACCTTCAGCATGGTTTACTAAAGACTTCATCCTCTCCTGTTGGACTGATGGCAGGTTCATCGCTCAGTGACTCACTATCGCCTCTTCAGGTGCAAGTGGTATTATGAGACAGGGTGGGCTAGTGCTAGCTAATTAGCATGCTAACTTCTGTAGATACCTCTGCAACACAATATATAGAAGTCTTTGATGTACTGTCAAAACTGTGTTCAGATTTTGTTGACAATGTCAGTTCGCTTTTGAATGTTTTATTCAAAACAATATTACTTATTGCTTCAAAACATTATTACTTATTGCCTCTTGTCTTAAGATGACTGGTAGCCAGTGTGATGGGTTTGGAAAGCCGTCGTTGTCACAAGTAATAAAACAAGGCTATTTGTTTAAAGAATGCTGTGGTTTGACTTTTGACAGGTTACAGATTGGCTGAATTGAGAGGCATTTAGTTAGGGTATTTATTATTTACTTGTATATTTCAAGTACCTCTCACAAGTGGTATTTAGGGTTTTTTTATTATAGTTGTGTAACACCCTACCATATAATTGATAAATAAGAAATATTTCATTATTTAACTAAACCAACTAAACCAGTTTATCCTTAAACATAGGCCCATTCAGGTTCATATGAATTAATTGAACAGATTTGAGAATGAGAGATGATTTATGAGCTTAGAAACATATGCTTGTATTGCTTTGAGGAAGTCTGATGACCAAATATTTTAATAAGTGAATAAGTTGTTAATGTTTCAGTGTCCAAACAACAGCAGACGGTTTTATTCGCCAGCACCTTGATATGCATGTTTCTTCCCCTCTTAGCAGATATTTTCAATTCACAGAACACATAGGATCACAAAATACATAGGATAGAATGATTGGCGTCTGTGACTGGCACCTGATTAATGAAGTACACAAAGAATTTCCACTGATGTACCCTGAACTTTTTTTGCCCAATCCTAAACTGAAGACTGGGTCTCACTGCTACAAACATAAATATTGCTGGGTCTTATGCGTCTGCGACTTCGGCCAGGAATCTTGGGGAAGAACCTGCAGGTCTTAGGCATGAAGTCCAAACAGGCCTCTCGAAACTTGCGGATCCTCCAGCAGTAGATGACAGGGTTGAACACGGCTTTCAGGTAACTGAGCCACAGGGCACCTACACTGACTGGATAAAACGCTGGGCTGAAATAGAACTGACGACTGAAGACTGCCAGCAGGCTCACCACCGTATGAGGCAGCCAGCACACCGAGAAGCCAATGAAGAGAATCAGGATAGTGGTGAAAGCTCTGGTCTTAAAGCTCATGTCTACATTAACCTGCGGGGGGCGCTGCAGACCTGTAAGACCAAGCTTGCTGACGTGGTTGAGTCCAACACTGCCTTCAGTGGCATGGTTGTGGATGCGCAATGCATTTCTCCTCACTGTGTTGAGAATGCACAGGTAAGAGTATAACATGACACTAAACGGCACAAAGAAAACAGCCACTGCTAACAGCACAGTGTAGCCCCTGTCAGCCAGTGAGTCACTGTATCCCAGGATGCATTGGGGTGCCCGTTCTGCCATCCCGGCTGTCCTCCAGCCCACCACAGATGGGAGGGACACACAGAAGGACAGCGCCCACGATGCTGCGATCAGAATTTTGGCCCGATGTGGCGTCAGCTTATCCTGTCTCTGCACGATGATCAAAAAGCGGTCCACACTGATGATGAGCAGGATGGACACGCCTTCCAGGACGAAGAGCCAGTAAAGCATGACGGACGCTCTGCAGAACCCTGCTCCAAAACTCCAGTCTGTGGTTGCCACAGTTACAGCAGTGAAAGGCATACACAGCAGTGAGAGCATGATGTCCGAGAAGGCCAGCGTGGCCAGAAGAAGGTTGATGGCCGATCGCATTGCCGGCTTCTGATAGACGATCAGGCACACAATGGCGTTACCCAGAAAACCGATGGTGATCATGAAGATCATGATGGCAGCTAGTGCCACCCTGAGCATGGCGGGCATGAGAGACGTCTCAACGTCCTGCAGCTCAGCATCCATTGGCTCCAGCAGGTCACATCCTTCCAGAGAGCTGGCATTACAAAAGGACATGGTCGCGACGTCCATTGAAAGCAATGTCAGTCCATGCTTGAAGGATCAGTTCTACTTTTTCACCATGGTCCTTTCTGTCTACAGCCAGCAAAGCCTAAAACAAAAGAGTCTGTTAGGACATATAAACACTGTCACAGCTCTTTAAATCACCCGAAGAAACAACTGCTATAAACTGCTACGCCAGAGGACGTTCGGCTGTGGGATCTGAGTAGGAATCCAACAAATTGACGTTTCTCTGACGGCAGCAACAGAATTACATAATCAATCAATCAGATACTCAGTCACTGCCAGGTCAAGGCTCAGCAGGAAAAACTGAAACATTTGAGACTCTGACTTTCAAACATTTCCAAAGACTCAATCTATATCTTTTCCGAAAGGAACGACTATATATTATACAAATCTTATCAGTGACTGACATGAGAAAATTTCCACTAAACTCACGAATGAACGCAGCATCACTATTTCATGCTTTGAATAAAAGACGAATGTTCCAAGTCCGCTCACCCACTGGATGCTGCAGTTGCCATGGTAACCGCAGCAGGCTGTTCTAGGTTGAGGCTTGGGTCGAGTGTTTAGTGCAAAGGATAAATTCAACACAATTCAACGACGACCTTCTCTCTTACACGGGTGGGCAAATACGTCAAGGTGCGTTCTCCAGGGTCCTGCAACACAGAGAAACGTAAGACGTAAACATGATTACTTCCTACTGTTATGTGGAACCTGGCAGCCAATGAAATCAGAGCGCTCCAGGAATGTCCGTCCGCCTGCCTGTTGTTTTGTCTGACTGAAATGCATAATGGCACATTTATACAGATTATCAATTATACCACATAGCTTCCTCTATACAGTGCCAGTGAGGGAAGCCAGTGTATGTAATTATCAGTGCCCCTCTCCAATCCCCCTGGAATTTAGTACAGCGAGGAAGGTTTTGGGTCTGTTTACTCTCTTCTAAAGACCTTGTGCAGCAGAATCCTCCCTACACAGCCACCTTAGCAACCAGGCCATCAATTCCATAGCAACAACACAATCCCTTCTGCCAGACTGAGAATCCTGACGTCTCCCTTGCAGGATAACAGTGACCTATTTTGCACATGCTCATTCCAATGTCTGACTTATACTTACAATACTCATTCATTAGAACGCCGGGAAATAATTTACTTGCGGTTAAAGGACAACAAACAATTCATGGCACCAGAGTTTCTTTTGTTGATGGTCAACAAAAATCTGTTTGATACTTTTTTATTCTTCTTTTTTTATTCTTTCTCAAACATAGTTAAAATTTAAAACTGCTTTGACTTATTCAAGGAGCACCTACCAGAAAGCTAAGAACTCACAAAAGAAGCTGTCAAGTTCATCCAGTTCTAACTATTAAACAAACAAATAAAAAAAAATTAAAATGAACAACATGGGAAAAACAGTAGGTACATTATATTGTAGGTTGCAGAGTTCAGGTTGAGGCTTTAAAAGGACAGAAACCATTGAGTCTTTTTGATGATGATTGGTTGGAAGTAAACGGTTGCATGAGAGGGAGCTCACGACTCAGCAGACCTCTCCAAGCTCTGAGAACCCCTCCTGCACTGATTCAAGAGGTCTCTAACAGTTCCGCAAGAATGAAAATTAGCATAATACATGCACCCATCTGGAACCAACGAGACTCATCAGTATTACATTACTAAATACACACACACACACACACACACACACACACACACACACAGGTACATTTCATTAGCACTCACACATAGAGTCTAAATGTGCTTCTCGCTTCCCTTGATACAACATGTCCCCATATTTTTACTTGAGAAACACATGTGGTCATGGATTTTGTAAGAGGAACCTCACAAGAGCCTCATAAAACAGGACAATTTAATGAAAAAGTAGAACACACTGTGAGCTTTCAAAACCACAAGCAATAAAAAAACAATAACAAATTACAATCAGGGACGAATCATGATTTTGTGAGGCCTCTGGGCCCCCTCCACTCACCAACACCCCATCCTGCACACTGACAAGCATGCATTTTTAAAAATAGCAACAAAAATATAAATACTAGAAGAAAAGATCAAAATATTTTAATTTTGTTTAATAATTTTGTATCTTTTTGTAATTGATTTGCAATTAATTAATATTCTCACTAAATCTTTGGGACGCCTTAGGCCGTCTGGACTTGAGATAGACAGTAACTTAATTAATGGTTCAGGGATTGACGGGTCTGTGATAAACATTTGAAAGTAAGTGCTCTACATTTCTTGTTATACATCAGTATGCTGAGATTAGCTACACTATGACTGAATATATTGCGATACTGTAGGCGAAGGCAGCTTAATTGCATTTTTAAAGGAAAACTGTTTTAATATTAAAAACACACCACCATGTGCAGCTAATGCTTATGTTACCAGTGTGTCCATATACTATATGATTACATTGGCATATAAGATTCTAATGCTGAACATTACAACACTGCTATCTTGTAGTTGGGGGTTTAAACACAACACCAATTGAAGCACTGTCTGTTATCAATCTTTGCATATAAACTATTAATTCAAAATTTATATCATGTTTTTGAAAATTGATGTAACATCACAAAACTCTGTATTTTACGGAAGGATGTGCAGAAGTATCTGCAGATCTAAGTTCTTGAGCCGGAACATAAACAGAGAGATGTTCTTGTTAGGATGTTGCAGTGTATTGATATTTTCTTACACACCTACTTTATGTGGTTTGACGTTTCTTACAGCATTCATTAGCATTCAATATGGATAACAAAGCTATCACCGTATAATGAATACCTTACAGTAAGAGTTTGTCACTGTGGATTTCTTGAAGTTGTGACCAGCTCTTGCTGGAAGTGTTTTTCTGAAGCTTGCTAACAACATCACATTGCCTCTTTGTGTAATCTTAAGTGCACTGGCATGATGATAATCCATATGGTTGCTGAGGAAGCACTGTTTACTTAAGCAATGATCAATGCTGTTTGTGAGAAGTCAGAGTAAAAAGCCTGATGACACATTAAATGTGCAGTAACAGAAAAACAGTTACTCATTAGAGCGTGTTGAATGGAACTATATTAAAGAAGAATTCTACATAATTTAATGGTTAAGATGTAAACAAAGTTATTCAGAATAGTTTGATGCTAAACATTCCATTCTAGAGAAACTTACTGAGTCAGAATTTTTCACCGCAGTGTTGACTGAAACCTCTAAAAGCTCCCTCTCTGAAAGTTATTATATGAAACAAGTACACATACTTGTACAATGGAGATGTGTTTTAAGAAACTATGTATAGAACATTTCATTTAAAACATTACAAAACTTGAATGTGCATAATTAATGGTATGTCAACAATGTCTATCATGTTAAAGGAAGATTTAAGGACAAGTAGCCAATGAATTAAACAGTAAATGCAATAATGGCTGAAGCTCTTGACAAACGACCACTTTTGCCTGCTCTTGGCAAGAATACATGTTTGGCAACAAATGTGATAGAAATAGAATAATATAAATAGAACCAAGACAAAACATCGTCCACCGCTGGAGACACTCTTGGAGAGTAAAAGGAGGAAGTTTGATGCTGAACATTTCGTAACATTTAGTCTAGACTGGTGAGAACGAAAGAGGGAGGTAGAGAGTCGAAAGAGATCCCTGCCTTCATCCTGCCTCCCTAAGCTACTACACCAGAGGTGGCTTACCAAGACACCTCACCTCTCCTTGTTTGGCAGCTACTACTGGAGCTGACCTTGTTCCTCCTCTCCAGAACTTCCTCTCCTGCTTCTCTTTGTACAAGGCCCATGGGTGGCCTCACAGCTGACATCTCAGTGCCCCACTGAGTCAGTCCACTTTGCTGGTCCTGCTTCTACGCCCTCTGTTGGCCCAGTTGGACCTTCTGCCGGTGGTAGCCATGCCGCCCTATAGTTAAGGACCACCCAGTCATGAAGTTCTTGAGCTGTGCCTTGAGATGGGGGTTCTTTTCTCTCATGGGTTTATCGTCCCTGGTTTTGACCGTTGCCTTTGTCTACTGTTTTGTTGAACATGTAGCTGCATATGCTGTTGCTCACCTGTGTTTTGATCCCTGCCTGTCGTCTGGATTCTGGGTACTGGACAGTCCCTAATAAAGCCACTTTGCAACCTGCTTCAGCTTCTACGTTACATCTCTACAGGGCACAGTTTCACACTGTAACAACAAAGGACTTTGTTTACATCTCAACGACTCAATTGTGCAGAAAAGTTTTGGTGGAATTTTACAACAGCCTTCCTTTGGAATTTGAACGTATCACGTGTCAGTGTGTTAAGTGCATTATTGTATATATGTAGCATTTGTATCAGTTTACACCTGGATCAGTATTATATCTGTTTCAGTGTATCAATCATTTCATTGTTTCAGTGTATCACGAATGTATGAATCGTATTACAGTATCAGTGCATCACTGTCAGTGTGCCAGTGCGTGATTGCATCAAAATCTATCTTCAGTGCATCAGTTGCATCACGGAATCTTTAAACTAATGCGTCAATCTATCATTTGCGTCAAAGCCTTGTATCAAACTCGTCAATGTATCATTTGCATCTGCGTCTAGTAGTTCACGTGCCCTGCATAGCCAACATGAAGGATGCTACAGGAACACTGCTGTGGTTTCTGATTGATGCTGCTCTGCTAGCTGCTGTCGGTGGCGTTTCATGATAAACACGAGCAGAGACCAACACGACACGCGCGATTCCACGAATGAAGTGCACGACACGTTACCTGGTAAAGAGGGAGCCGCGCGGTCGAATCCTACAGAAGGCTGAGAATCTCGCTCGTGCGCTGAGGCGCGCGCGGAATGATGTGACGAGGCACGTGCAGCGTATAGCAGCAGAGGACGGCGAACCTTACTCATGTACGGAGCTACAGCAAACTACACCTGCTCTCCCTCTGCCTTCACACCCTCTGATTCAGGCGTGCGTGCAGAGGAGCTGCAGCCCATATCGGCAACGCGCTCGACCCTCGCTTGGCAACATTCTTACATAAGCCGCGCTGTCATCGACTTGCAGGATGGGGCAGAGAAAACTTCTCCATCCTCCATTATTCAAGAGCCCAAACGTGTTTGATTAGAATCCCTCTTATCACTGTGTGCGTAAGATGAAGGGGGCGGTCTTATACTATAATGATCCTGTATAAAGTCTTCCTTCCAAACATGAATAATCTATTGACTACCACAGTTTTATGGCAGTGCTAAGGTGAAAGTGGCACAAGCCCTGAGCAGGGGCCAGCCATTACCCAGGCAACCATACAGCCTCCTGCCCCTCTGACCCATGAGGAGAAGAACTCTCTGTACCCGCTCCATGCATGTGCGCCTTGACGTCAGTCACTTGCACCAAGAACCACAGAGGGTGATTCACACACTCCTACACGACATCACTCTCCTGAGTGGCTTCATCAAACCTTCTAACTGATTTTAGCCTTTTAGGCATGGAGTGTGAATTTATGCGTTCGAGCTGGATTTCAGTTTATAGCTAAGAGTGTAACAGATATAGAGAGGTGTGTGAGAGGTATGACACCTGAGCTGCTTTGGTGCCTTAGGGCTGGTGAGGCCTGGTGGTAATGCTCAGATCAGATATATGGTTCTTTAAGAGATGGAACCATGAACTCTTAAAGAACTATCTTTAAAGAGGTAGAACTTTAAGGGAGTGGTTCTACGTCAAGCTTGTAACAACAGCAGAACTATTTTTGGTGCTATATAAAAGCATTTTAAAGGGCTCTATATGCACAGAACCATTCAAGCAGGCAAATAGTTTTTTTAATGTGTTAATGGTTTTATAAAGAACCACTGTCCTTACTAAAGAACGCTTGAAGAATCATCTATTTTAAGAGTGTACATCATAGAAAATAACTTTGTATTTACATACTTTCAGTCTACAGGAGTTTAGTCCATCTCGTTTACAATTAAAAGGAGAGTTTCAGCAGCCAGTCAGCAACGGTGGTGCAGCAGCCAATCAGAACAAAGCTGATTTAACCAATATAAATATCACACATACAGTTCTTTGAACAATGGCATAAAAGAACCATGTTCAGTTTTTTAATTATATTATATATTATTATACTATTTATACTAACGTACTGTAAAATTATAAGTACAATTATAAATTACATTAACTAATATATAGCTTATTTGTGTACTGCTAGGGTGGCACGGTGGTGTAGTGCTTAGCACTGTCACCTCATCCCGGTCCGGGCTGTTCTGTGTGGAGTGTGTATGTTCTCCGCGTGCTTGAGTGGGTTTCCTCCGGGTACTCCGGTTTCCTCCCACACGTCCAAACACATGCATGTTAGGTTGATTGGTCACCTCAACCTGTGAGTGCGTGAGCGAGTGTTGGCCATGCGACGGACTGGCGAACTGTCCATGGTGTACCCCCCTTCGCCCGATGACGCTGGTATTGGCTCCAGTGACCCCGACTAGTGGGATTAAGTGGCAGATGATGGATGGATGGTGTACTGCTAATGATCGGCTGCTCATTTGGAGTATTTCTAAGAAGTCTAGTTTATTGATAATCTTTTCTGACCTTGTTTACCCAGATAACTTTAAGCTTAGCTTGATTTAAGCTCGGTGGCAGCTTTACATCCTACATTCTATTTAAGTCATTGTGTTCTTTCCTTCTTTGGCCCCTCCTTCGTATGTTTCACCTGATTTGTTATTTGTCATTGAAAGAGTAACGTATATAAATCTACAAGATAAATCTAATTCATCAAAATCATTGTCCACACAGTCACTTCTTGTTTGTGGTAGAGAGACTGTTCTCAGGACGCTGTTGGTTGGATATTTTTGGTTGGTACACAGCAGTAATACTCCACCACAACGTCACTGTCAGTGCGATGCTAAGAAGGATCCACCCCTCAAATAATACCAGCTCTATGGATGTCAAGACCCCTACAGGAGGAAGAGGGTGAAACGGGGGCTAACAAAGTATACAGAGAAACAGAGAAACTACAGTCTGTTGCGTAACTATAAAATGCACCTACATGGTAAGTGGAGCTGATCAAATAAACAATGAGTATAGATACAAGGTTGTAATGTTATAGCTCATCTGTATAATTGTACAGTAATAAGAAAAAAGTTGTTGGGAGGTCTCTCTGTGGGCCACAGGAACAGAAACAGCTGCTTACTTAGCTGGCACTGCCTAGAGCCTTCGCATATATGTGGAGGTTCTTTAAACTTTAAAAAAGTTTTAACAGTTCTTACATAAGTTCTTACAAAGGTCTGGAGAGGTCCAGGGTTTTTACAGGGTTTCTGGCATCTTTATGTTTAGGAGTGTAGGTGCACTTCAGGAGAAACAATAAAATATGACTTCATCACTGTGCTTAAATGCCTGTCTGCAAATAATGTTCTGGCGCCGTCCCCCAGGCTCTCTGTACCATTAGTCTCTACTATCTTACCAGAAATTGAAAACAACAAACAGCTTGAATGTAAAAACGCCCTGTGATGGATTATCTGACACAATTACTGTCTCTTGTCAGCTCTTATTGATATAATTTTAGACACAGTCGATACATCTTATCTCACTACTCCTTACTCATGCATAAGATTCACCATGTCGTTCCATTTCTGACCAGAAGATGGCCATATTGCCCAAGTAACACGTTAACAACTATAGGCATTCTCAGTCTGAATGCCACTCCTGTGGTTGTATGATTATAATGAACTGATGATTATGCTTATCCTGCTGGAAGAGGAAACACTGGAAATATCATAAAGATATTATAAGCATTAGCACTGCATGTCCTGCATCATCACATCAAATGAGTTATGTAAAATAAGAGCTGATCACAGACCAGCTTGCTACACTACAGTGTCTCAACAAAGCAATTTCAATTACAAGTGAAGTAAAAGGTGATTAAATGAAATATGATGTTGTATCAAACAGCAAATTAAGGGAACATTACTGCACCTGTGTGAGGTGGTTGTGAAAAAGCAGAACAGCAGGCAGGCTTGTCTACATTGGCATTGAGATCACGTGTTGATATGCCCATCAAGAACTGTGCAGTGCTTACTCTGTAAACTCAGCATGCAGGTATGCTGATCACGTCGGAGCCAGTGGAAGTGGAGTGAGAATTCATCTCCCCGTCAATTACCCCTCAGATGTTTGCTCTAATTCTATCTCGATAGTACAGCTCTAATCCTCCACCTCTCCTTAAAAGGCAAATACACAGCTCCGAAGCAGAGGAACAGACTGCCTACAGGCAGAGCGCTATAGACGCAGGACTGCACGGCCAGGTTAAACGTAGGATCTAAATGAAATTTAGGATATAGAAAATAGTGGTGGAGAATATCAGGATGCACTTTTACATCAGAAGATAAAGAAAATGTTGCATGACCTCACTGATGTTTTACACGTTATGATATTTAACCTCGAGAAAGAAATGCTGAATTCTAATAAGAGAATCTCTTAACCACCAAGTTGGCAATATATACATACAACCATGCTGCAACTTCATTTGTTTTATTAAGCCGCTCCAATGAAATTTTGTTTTGTACATCTTTTTACATTTACAAGCCAAACTGTGCTTTATTTATGCTTTAGTGACCCCTTTATTATAAATACAAGACATCAAACCATACTGTACTGCGGTGTTTACTGAAAAAGGTCACATATATAACTGCTCAAGTGGTTAGTTCTGCTGAAAGGGTGAATTCTAAGCTTTCAGTCAATTTCAGTCAACGTTTGTGTTCATGAGTAGAGGAGCCAATATTTGAATTGGTTTTTAAGTCATTGCTTTGTGCATGGTTTTGTTCTGCAACATCCTTTATATTTTTCCATAGTTTTGATTAATAGCTTTATTTACCAACATTACAAGAAACTGATGACAAAAAAAGATTAAAACCTATTGATACTGAATGTAAATTCAATGCAAATGTTGTCCCCTGTAATTATAACTATATAATATAGCGTGTGTGTATGTAGTTTATCAAAAAGTCGTATATTTACATTTAAATAGCATAGTTAATGTTAAAATCCTAAATACTAACTAAATGATTATTTCCAAGTCAACATATTCATTTTTCCAACAATTTCCGAAACTATATCATATAAATTCAGTGTCTAGAAGGAAGTTCTATTATTCTGCTGTTGATGAATATGCATATTAGCCTTTTCCATATCACTGTAATGGTAATGCCACACTTTTGGTATTCATTGTTGGGTTTTATAATGTATATATTTTCTATTTTTTGCATCAAGTCGTCCAGCAATACGGTGATACAATATACTGTTAAGAAGGTTGAAATCTCAAGATTCAATTCCCGCAAACCATTTCATGATCCATTATTCACAGCAGTTATGATCATTACATTTGCAACCAAAGCACTGAATGAGCACACGCCAGCAAATCTGCAAGGTAAGTGTTGTGCTGTGACTCCGTGTCTGTAAGGTGAAGCAGGCTAGCAGATCTACAGGAATAGGCAGTGATCAGTTTATTAATCCATCAGAGTCAGTGGAACTCCTCTGTGCCAATTAATTCATACAATTATCAAGTCAAGTCAAGTCAAGTCAAGTCAAGTGGGTTTTATTGTCATTTCAACTACATACAGAGTACACAGTAAAACGAAACAACGTTCCTCCAGGACCATGGTGCAACATAGACAGTGCATACAAGACACAAGTGCAACACAAACAAACAAGTGCGGACAGACAACACAACACAGTAAAGACAGAGAATAATAAATAATTGCCGGTAGTGTGCAAATTGTGCAATGTGTAATAAATAGAGTCCAGTGAGGTAGTAAAGTTATTAGTGCAATGCTTTGTGCAAAAATGCTTCCCTTTTTTTCCGGGGTAAATGGTTGGACAGAGAGAGAGAGAGAGAGAGAGAGAGAGAGAGAGAGTGTACATGTACCAGAAGATATCAGTTCAGACGTTGAGTTGTGTTGAGAAGTCTGATGCCTTGGGGGGAAGAAGCTGTTGCAGAGTCTGGTCGTGTTGGACCGGATGCTGCGGTACCTTCTTCCTGATGGCAGGAGGGAGAACATGTTGAATGTTCCGAAAAAACACTATATGGGAACAGTGCCCCCTTTTAGCTTGGGTATGCCATTACAGTAAAAAGAAAAACTTAAAGAAGGACAAACTTAAATGGTTCACTGTCAAGACCAAAGGTGCACATGAAAACATGGCATGGCAGAGGAAGTGGATAAGTAGATTTAGTCAGATGGAGAATAGTTCAATAATATTCTCATTCAGTAAAGAAATGCTTAACCTTTAAACCACCTGTACAACGGAATGCATTATGAGTCATCGTCTGTGCTGAGATGCGGGAAAAATGCACACACAAAGATCTGACTGAGTCACAAAGACATTTCATTACAAGATCCTGAAATGAATGCCTCATTGGAGTAGAGCAACTGAATTATGGCCAGTTTAGTGTTCTAGTCATCCTCAGCACTTATATATGACATTAGATGATGCATAGTGATTCAATATATATTAATGAGTTGTTAGCACATCTTAATATTCGTCTACTCTACAGTCTTTCTCAGCCACTTTGTGGGCTGGCAGGTGCCTCCTGCAGCTGTCCCTGCAGAACCCCACTGTGACTAGGCCACTTAACTCCTGCACCCGCTGTGGGGCTTAATGGACAGGTGCCCACTTTCCTGCCTGCCTCTCCAGCAATGAGGTGCCCATTACACTGCCTGCTGTTTTAACATTCGGCCTTCTCCCTGCCATCATGCATCTGGCAGCGCCATGCTTAGAGTCACTTTCACTTAGGCACGCCCTCTCCTAACGAGTCCATTCATTAGCAGCCAGTGGGTAGAGGGGATAAACGACTTGAGGTAACGAGAAATCGAAACAAATCGGCAGGCCAGATCAATTAGAGGCGATATTTCTGCTCTGTAATTGAATGGATGATTAAAGCCTGATAACAGAATGCATGCTGATTCCTGTTGAGACTAATTCACCATTCAACAAACACTGGCTGTGTCTGCCCAGATTGACCATTCTGCTCAGGTTAAAAGGCTTGCACTTAGACCTGTACCTTCAGCCCAAGTGTATTTATTCACATCTGACCTGCAAACATATACCCTGCAGCAAAACAAAATATGATAGCTTTTATGGGTGGTTTGGTTCAGATATAAACCTCACAGGGTATATCTAAGCTCACATTAAGCACAAACTAACCTGGAAATGTTTTCCAGCTGTTTCAAGCCATCAGTGCTGAGTGGAACATCATTGACCCTTCTTCCTGAAGGCTGTTTGCAAGTTTACTCACTAAACCTCAAGATTTAAAGAGAGTTATATTAAACACCCAGCAAGGCCTGAATGAAAAATATAAGACATCAATATGATAAAACATGGATCTGGGAACTATGTGGGCGTGGCTAATGAGCAACTTGATTGACAGCTCTCTATCTAACAAATAACCTGCTCTACCACTCACACAGAGCTAAAATCATTATTCAGTTTTTATGTAACGCGGAAAGAAAGTCACGGACGAACAGAGGTGCAGAAGGATGAACAAACAAATAGACGGATGAAGCAATGCGTTACGGAACAGATGAATGGACATGCAGACACACAGACAGAAGAAGCAACGTGTGAATGAAGTAACGGATGAACAAACAATATTTGTGTATGGATAGGAGGCTACAGGCTGGTGACATAACGTGCTATCTTTCTGCTGGCTTAGCTTTAGCTCACTTAGTTTCTTGTTTCTTGTGGGCGAGGCAAAAAACATCAGCCATGTGAACAGGCTGCTTATGGAAATGCTTATGGAATTGTTACCCGAGACTAGGACCACCCAATTTACATGGAGAGGAGAGAAATATAGAAATATGGTGAAATGCAGCAGACATTAATTAGACTTTGGGAAGGTATTTAAAAGATATACAGTACATATGCATATATATTGTGGTCCAGAGAAACAAGATTAACTTCATTAGCAAGAAAACACAGATTTAGGTTCTGTGGGGCTTCAAAAAGATTACTGTTTACTATTACTGTCACCATGTTTGCTTCACATTTATGGCAGAAAAATGAAGAAAATAAATATCCTGTAGAGTATAATCTACATACAGTGGGGTCCAAATGTCTTAAACCAGCTGTGAAAATGTTTTACTTGTTCATTTTTTTACTTACCTAATTTTATTATCAGAATAATAATTTGAGGGAACTGTAGTCTTTGAATTTTGAACATGAATTTCTAAATTTCTGAAGACTCTCATGCGTAGATCAGATCCTCCATGACCTTTAATGGAAGGCATAGGACTGAAAAATACATGACTTTGCCTTGGTCAATACCACAGTTTTTATTAAACCTGAACAGCGACCTAGAAATAGTACAGCATCTTAAGTACTTCTTCTTCATTTTTTAGCTGTCATACATTCGTAAACTTCCAAAGTATTCTTTTATTTATTTCCAGAGTTAAATTAATATGATTTTCGATGTAGCCTCAGGCTTTTGGACCCACTGCATGTGTATGTTAAAACCTTATTATCAGATCAACACCCTCATAAACAAAGATACTGGAGGTACATCTTCAACACTGTTAGTTAAAGCTATTGCAATAGCAAGTTATTTACAATTTAAGTTAGGCACAACCTTTCTTTAGTCCAAGCTTTAAATGTTTTATAAGATTAGGTTATGAAAGTGTACAAATCTATACATTTACACTGGGGAAAAAACTCTAACCCTAAAACCAAATGTGTGTCTGTTTTGTTGCATTTGCATTGCTTGTACCTTGATGAACTGTGCTGGAGGAAAGTCTCAGTAGCACTAGCACAGTGGTAGACACATAGGATGCCCATGAGTTCCCAAACTACACATAGGCCTAACACTTTAAGTAAGTGCAAAAAGGCTTTTACTCTGATCCACTGCCTTAGTAAGAGTAGTTATCCTCTTCAATGGGCAGTGCATTCTTATTTTCAGATAGCTTTAGCAGCTGGTGGCATGGATAATAAGATCGTATTTGAACGCCACCGTCATGCCTAAATGTGATTTAGCCCTTATGGACTCAATGATAAACCCCAACATAGACAGAGCACTGTTATACATCTTAAAGAAGCCCACAGTTTAGTCACAATTCAGAAAAGACCAGATTATAGAAAATATCATTTGACATCTTTAAGATAAAGCTTGAAATAACCATGAAGACCAAAACCAATAAAACCTCTGGACAAAAGCGGTAGATCAGCCGATATTCAATGCTTAAAATGTAATCTACCTGAAAAACAACCTGAAAAACCTTTCGGAAGAAGAAAGAATTAATTTGACTTACTTTATGGCCAGTAATAGTATGGAAATATAATTGCTGCTTATCATTCTTGAAACATTGGTTTTCAATTAAATGACCAGTAGGGGGCAGTGCTAATTAGTATGAAAAATAATGCCTACCTCTGGGTTTACCGGCACATACATTTGTCTACTAGTCTATTTCAGAGCTATACAGTACTATTTAAAAGTCCACCCTTCATTTATTTATTTATTTAAAAAGTCAAAATGTCCATTAAGCACAAGTTATTTGTTTAATTAGATATAAGATAATCAACTTGCATAAAGAAGAGGAAGGTCAGTAAGAAAAATAATTAGTAAAAAAAAAAATGCCTTACAGTCATGCTTTTAAACCACTGAACCTGTCACCATATGATAAACATGATTTAAACCTTTTATATTCATATTAAATCATTCACAAGTGTTTCTGTTCAACTCAACTCTATGGGTCTGAAAAGAAGTATAGCTTTTAAAAAACATTACTGAGAAAAACTTGCAAATCAATCTCAGCATAATAATTTCAGGGAACTGTAGAGTCTTTGAATTTTGAACATGCATTTCTGAATTTGTAAAGCCTCTTGTGTGTAGATCAGACCCACCATGACCTTTAATGGAAGGCATAGCATTAAAAAATATATGACCGTGGCTTGGTCACTACCACAGCTTTCCTAAATTTCCTTAAAAAATCATTCATAAGTGTTTCTGTTCATATTTGACGAACTCAACTCAAAAAGCAAATCCACAAAACGAATTACTGAGAAAAACTTGCACGTCAAACTAAGAAGCTGTCTGTGTTCTCACAACAATAGACTGACCACCTCAGAGCACACACCCTCAGGGACACTGAATGTGGAAGTGCTTGGATTGCGAGCGAAAATGCAATCCAGTTCTAAACTTTGTGGGTGTAGAAAAAACATCCCTGCAGATATCTATACAAAACTAAAACCAAGTGTCCTGAAGATAATTTAAAAAGGACAAAGAATAGATATTCAGAAAATGCATGTATTTAGTTGTTGGGGGTTCTGTGTGCACTGTAAAATAGGTGTGTGTGTGGTGAAGGGTTTACCTCAAAAACTTAACATTAAGGTTGCATTAATATTTTGGTTATTAGAACTTCACATAAATAAGCTCAAAGGACTAAAACACAGATTTTGGTTCAGCTAATTCAACTTTACCCTATATCCTCATTTTACTCTGTACATTTCTGTTAAATACATATTTTCTTTTTTTCTGATACTGAAAAAATGTATTAATAATTAATGCCCACTAAAAATTTAATAAATGAAAGGCTGGTCTCTGACGTTTGCCCAATCCTGCATGCATAGACATATCAATCCAAAGAAAAATTCTACTTTGCATTGTATGGAACATACACAACATACATTTACACACGAATGTGAAACCTGAGTGTATGAGTGTAATAAAAAACACCTTTTCTCTATTTTAAGGGCTAAAAAGTCCAACAAATTTATCCAACACTAATACACAAGTCCCTCACACTCATCACACTAAACATACTACAAAACATGACTTATAAAAAGTGAAGAGAGAAAGTAAAACTACTACTCCATACAACTGCTTGGAATCACACTCTAGCACTGGATTGTCTCACAATTATCATCTCATCCTCATAATCCGATATTGAATGAAATTAACAAAGTCATTACATTTCTCAAATGTAACACCTCATTTGAGCCTTTAAATACTTGAATTAGCCTAGAGCACATGTATGTCAGACACGTAGAAAAGGTGGTTAACGCTGATCTGCCTCAGAAGGCGTAGAGGGCGACGGGGTAAGACTGCTGGGGTTAGAGGGTGGGAATAGTTTAGCCGTCAACACACTTCAACTGGACTCCAATTCTCAGCAGGCCCAATCACGTTAATCAGTGTTTGTTTCCTGTGGAGCTCCAAGACTGGCTTTGCAATGTGGCAATAATTAACAGCAAACACAGGAGAACAGCAACCCCACCGAAACGAATATGCCAAATGACTGAGGATTTGTACCAGTGTTTGTCGTGAATATGGTGTACATTATGTTTCCCTGTGGCCATATGTGTAGGGGTATGTCACATGTGTGCTGATATACTGATACCCAGTTTGCACTGAACTGTGCTCTAAGCACGTTGTACGCGCTTTGGTGTTATTTTCTTCTAGCGTGGAGTCCTTATCCCACTACTTTAATGACTGAGCCTAAATAGCAGGATTAGCACATGATGCACAATAACCATCTAGTGTTCATCACTTCTGCACAAGGTTTGGAGAACAATTACCAGCAATTAAACCACCGCCAGTTATTCAAAGAGATAATTATGTCCTTGGTGTATTGCACCAATTAACTACTTTTATTTCAGCCTCCAAACTCTCTGCTTTGCAATGTGTGGCTCGTTTCGAAAAAGCCTGAACAACAGGAATTCCTGCACTTATCCCCTTTAAACGCAGACAAGTACATGGGAATATGATAGCATGCAAACTGAAAAGTATCCTCTTATCTATGAAAGGATTTTGTTGATTTTGCTAGCGTGCCATTTCGTTGTTGTCTAATTAGGATGATTATGTTGTCCCAGGAAGAAACAGAAAAACATCAATGAATTGACATTTTGCGTTTATCCTCCCAAACGAGTCCTCAATTTTTAACAAAGCAGGTTCGAGGGCGTCTTGTCCGTCTTGGTTTGGAACCCACTTTGCCAAGGTGTGCGCGTACGGTCATTGGATTTCTGTGCTGTTATCCAGCAGGCGGAGGAGTAGATATTTTCCCTTTGCATCAGAGAGACGCTGCGGCTGTGTCAACTTAGCAGAAATGTGTATGTGCCCCTCAGGAAAGATGCCTGTGCCTTTGATGACCTCAATACAATCTCCACTCCCATCCCACAAACAAAGACCTGACCTTTGTCCTCGCAACAACAACAAAGAGATTCCAATAGAATTTCAATTCTTGCGTTCGTGGGTGCCACATTGTTTTCTGGGCAGATCAGAGATGAGCCGCATTGTTTTATTTTGTATCGCACTTAAAGAATTTCTTTCACAGGGGTGTTTGCTTTTGGACAAGGGGGTGGGGGGTGGTTGCAAGGTATAGGTCTTCACTAGACGTGTGATACTTGCACAAACGCTTTTCTATTCTCTGTAGGCCTGCAAGGTATAATGGCTAACTCCAAATACCTGTGTCCAATTGTAAGTAATCTATTAAACCACTGAGCCCACAGACTATTTCCTCTGTTCCTCAAATCCTCCAGTTAATGTGGTAGCTACAGCAAAAGCAGCAGAACCTTTCACCTCCTGTTCTACTTTACTTCTCAGCTGTCTCGCTGCTCCATTCTCACTCTCACATGCATGGCACATCTACATGTATGCATGATGCCAATGAAATGACGCCTGAGTTCAAAGCCAAGCCGTACCCTGGATCTGGTGAAATTAAGCATTTAAAAGAGCCTCAAGCAGTAATGCGGCTCTCGTGGATTTCATGGAATTATGTACGGACAGGCTGAGTCTCAGTGTGCGCGGGGACGAGTTTGTTGCTGAGGATTTGCATGAGTGTTTATATGCCCGTTCCAGCCAGCGGTCAGAGGCAGTGATGCATTCAGAGTCAGCTCCCAAAACTCTGGGCAGGTTCTGACACGCTGTCACCTTGGCTACTGCTGCCGGGGTGAGCAGCCTGCTGGGCTAGCTGACCCGTCCGGGCCTCGTGCCACCGGCTTGCAGCAGGTGTATGACAGAGGTGCCCTGAACAGGGTGCTTCAATAACTCCACTCGACTCTCACTATCCACAGGTTTATAAACCCAAAGAGTTCACTCTCTGAATTCATAGCCATGGAAATCTGTTATATCTGCTCTAGGCATCTCTTATCCACTGAGGATGTGATTCCATTTAAAGTATTAATAGAAATTGTTACTGGTCTTTAAACTGAAAGCCTAGTTGTTCCTTCATTTTGACTTCTCACTACAGTGAACCTTTGTTCATCATATTTTCTTTTTCTTAAAAAATAACATCAACATCAGTAATGGGTCAAAACCAGTTAGCACTTTACTTCATAGACATACTAGTATGAAACAGTAAACTTAATACTGAGAGGTCATATATGCAGCTATAACGCTCGTATATGTCCAAAAGATGGCGCTACAGAAATAAGAGCAGTACCTCGGCACGCCTAAACTCATTATATAATACAGCTTATTTTAATATGATACACATAAAAAAACAGCCCATTGAAGAATAGCTGATGACCTGCGTTGTCTTTTCACTCTAAAATAAATGTACAGAAATCGAGGTTTAGACTGAAATGGAAGTCAAAAAGAATGATCATCACTTTTCTTCTGAACGTTTTAAACGCGTTTCAAACAAAAAGAAAATAAAGAAATATATAATAATAATAATAACAATAATAACAATAATAATAATAATCATCATCATCATCATCATCAAGTGCCTACTATTAGGTTATAGTTTAGTTAAGTTTGACATTACTTTAAACACCAAGGGACAGTTGTTTTAAAAGAAAGTAGGATAAGTTAAATACATTTAAAGTTTAGAAATAGTTTTAAACACCTTTCATGGTCTGTTTGATTCACTATATTTTTAACGGTAATTTTAGCAAAAAGTGCTAACTAATACTTTTCCCAGTAGTACTTATAGGCTAGTATTATTATGTTTAATATCCTATTATTGGTTAATGCTATAACAACCACGACGCTGATAATAATAATAATAATAATAATAATAATAATAATAATAATAATAATAATAATAATAATAATAATAATAATATAATATTATTGTTGCTGTTATTATTATTATTATTATTATTATTATTATTATTATTATTATTATTATTATTATCATCGTTGTAGTGTTATTATTACTGTCGTTATAAAGCAGGTATAAACTCAGACTTGTTCTGTGTTCATTGGTTCATTTTAATGGGACCGAGCTGCTGTCGCTGCTGCTGTTGAGCTCGCGGGGTGCAGGTTGGGTTTGGTTGCCACGCAACCGGTGGGTAGTAAATCATCCGCGAAATTTAAATCTGGGGGGGGGCGAAGACAAAAGTTCTTCAAGAAGGAGAAGAAGAAGAAGAAAAAAAAACAATAAAGGAAGCTGCTCCCTTCTTCATCCACCTGCGAGCTGGAGGTGCTCCTACAGTGGGAGAGCGATAAGCTCCTCTACACAATAACTCAGAGCTGGAGGAACACGCCGGAGCGCCGAGAGGAGAGCAGAGCGCCGCGGCAGAAGCTCTGGATTGATTCTGAGGGCAGCGGAGTCTCGGCGCTCCTGCCCGCTCCCACACTGCAATCTGCTGGAGGATCTCGGCCTGCTGCACTCGGCGCGCTACGTGGCCTGAATACGAACCCGCACACAGCGGGCACATGACGTCACCGCGCCGTGGAGGAACGCGCGTGCTTTTATTCTACTGCAGCGCGTTAAGGCGCGCGCACGCACAAACAGGCCTCACAGATCAGAGAGACACGGAGAGAGAAAAACACTCAGCATAAGAATATACGGCTCGCTCTTATCATAGCTTAGATAAACAGCTCGGCAACCATTCAGATCCCTTAAACACGCACCATATAATATAATCCACATGGCTGATTTTGTTCAATTCGAAAATAAAAAAGAAAAAGAGTTATAAATAAGTCGTAAAATAAAGAATCTGACAAGGAGTGAGCGACACGTTACAGCAGCGCATAACTGGATTCGATTTATTACGGTGTGTTACGGTTTATTCTTTCTACACAGTGATAATAATAAATACGCTTTAACGTGGTTTATTATTTCTACGCAACAACAATAATACAATGTCATCACACGGTTTTTGTTGTTGTTGCTTTGAATTAGTTTATGCCATATTCTCCTGTATGTGTGCGCAAATAGTGCAGATCAACTCTAAAGTTTTAGTGCGGACTCAGGTCTGAAGCTGGAGAACAGGCTTTTGGTAAACATGATTTATTACTTATTATTTATTACTTAATAAATAACGTGGCTCGGTTTGGGATATGGTTTTGAGCGAGCCTCAGAAATACATTCAGTTCCTCTTTAATAACAAAATAAAAACTAATCAAAAATAATTAAGAAAAGTGATAAAAGAAAGGTAAAAACATCAAATCATCGCGCAGTCCTGTTTAAAAACCTTTAGTAGTTCGCTTTCTCTTTATATCTTCTAACTTTATCTTTGTTTTATTTTCTTTTTTGAAGCCTCGTGATATTTTGATATTCATCAAGACCAAAGGTCAACGAGCACGAGAAAACGACCCAAAAAAATAATATTAAATTCACTTCAAAATAAATACGACGCCTAATTGATTTCTATGTGTTCTTAATCGAATTAATCGTTCCTACTTGCTAAATGTTTTTTTAAATATATATTTTTAGTGAAATAAAACAACACAGAGTTGCGGGTCAGATCTATCAAATTTATTATTCTCAATCACCTCTGACTGACTCAATACTGAACTTAAATAACAACCACAGAAATTAAAATAAAATAATAATAATTAAAAAAAATGCTTTGACAATGATTTGTCGGCCTATCAGATTTATCAATGTGCTGCTCTGTAGGCAAATTTAATAACAATTGCGATAGCCTACTAAGTGTATAGAATATAATTCATAATTAAAAGAGGAGAGGGAAACGATGCACATGGAAATGCTACGTCTAAGAGAAAGATTACAGCTCGCCCACAGTTCGGGGAACTTCCCAAAATATTCCAAAGTGGGATTTCAGTGAAAAATATAAAGCAAGTCAATCACCACTGAGAATTCATATTGCCAAATTTACACAGACTTATTATCAAAACTCGCCAAAACTACTGCCTGGAAATAGCAGTAAGGAAAAGGGGGGCAAAGTCCACGATTATTCAGCCAAGAAAATCAAATCAAATAACAAAGAAAAAACAACTAAATGGGAAAGAAAAGAAGGGGGGAGGAGGAGAAGTGTTTACAAGAGAGTACGTAGGCTGAATGATGAATAAGTGCAGTTTTAGAATCCTTAGTGTTTCCCTGTGTGAAAACTATTCACAGAAGTGCGGTCCACAAAAAAGAGTCTGTAATAGAAAAGGTGAAGTTTGCAGCACAGAGTCTTCGGGAAGTGGACTAGAGCCAAAACTTGAGGCAATAAAACAATTCCCTTTTGTTAACACGAATAACGTTATTCCTCCGTGGAAAACGGCGATGCGTCCCGAAGCTCGTTTGTCATCATCGAGGGTCCTTGTCTGTAATTTTTTCTAATTTCTCTCGAGGGCCAGCCATAAAAAAATCTAGTGTCGCGTTCGGTTGGAGTGTCAATGGGCCAGAACCGCCTGGCGATAGGAGCACGAAGAGATCCCCACCTGGTCCTCTGGTTCACCTTTCAAACTTGCATCTTTTAAGCAATCTATCAGAAAACTCTCCTGCAAGACAGAGCACAGACAGCCATTTAGAGTTAGGGATACTGGAGGTCAGTAGGCAGATAAAGAAGAGTTGTCTTTCTCCTAAATACACACATCTGTTGAAGTGCAATTCACTCATACTGATAATACATGGTGTCTCGTTGGTCCAGTTAACTGATCTGTACATAAAATGCGAGCTCTACGTCTCAGTGAACATACGTTTGCAGTCCATGGACGGAGGCGGTGTGTCTGCACTCACGTTGCCGGCCTGAGAATACACGTCCTCCGGGCTCTGGCCAACCCCAGGTGGTGTCATCCTCTTCTCCTTCTGCCTGCGATTGCAGAACCACACCCGGACGACCTCCTTCTCCAGCTGCAGGTTGTCCGCCAGGGAGGTGATCTCCTGCGCCGAGGGCTTGGGACACTTGAGGAAGTGGCTTTCCAGGGCCCCCTTCACGCTCACCTCGATGGAGGTGCGCTTCTTGCGCTTCCTGCCCTGTGCGGCGATCTTGTCAATGCTGGTGGGGCTGCCTGTGGTCGAGTCAGCCTCCTCGAGCCACTTGTTCAAGAGTGGCTTTAGCTTGCACATGTTTTTGAAGCTCAGCTGCAGCGCCTCAAACCGACAGATGGTGGTCTGCGAGAAGACGTTGCCGTAGAGGGTCCCCAGGGCTAAGCCGACGTCGGCCTGCGTGAAGCCGAGCTTTATCCGGCGCTGCTTGAACTGTTTGGCGAACTGCTCCAGGTCGTCGGAGGTCGGCGTGTCCTCGTCCGAGTGCGAGTCATGGCTGTTGACGCCGCCATGGTGCTGCTGGTGATGGTGGTGCGGATGTTGGTGCTGGTGGTGGTGGTGGTGGTGATGGTGGTGGTCCATCTCTGGCGAATCCCCACGCATCAACCCCGGGTGGACCAAGCTCCCAGCGGGGTTTAGCATCCCGTTGACGGTGAAGCCGCTTGGCTGGGAGTAGATGAGAGACTGCTGCGACTGCTGCTGCGCCCCGGTGATGGTGCTGATGTGAGCTGCAGTCGTGCCACCCCAAGCGCTTTGGTGGGACTGGTGGGCACCTATGTGCGGAGGGCGGTGGTGCAGCGCAGTGCCCGAATGCAGGTCTTCTCTGTTGGAGCCACCCTTGACGTCTTGCTGTTGGGGGCTGCCTGCCATGCCAACAGGGCTGGACGACCAAGGCGAACCCGCTTCGGCTGCAGCGGCGGCGGCAGCAGCTGCAGCGGCGGCGGCGGCATGTGGCAGCGAGGTGACCCACTGGTGGGCATGGCTTAGCATGTGGCCCCCGTTGCTGGCTGCAATGCTCCCTTGCATAAAGTCACTCTGCACCATCTTGGACGCAGGGTCTCCCCTGTATCCACCTGACACCGAAGTCACGGCACCACTTCCCGGCTGCATGCCACCACCTCCGGACTCCGAGGGCACAATGGAGCCTGATGAGAGAACACTGTTGCTAGCCAGGTAGGGATTGGAAGCCGCCGTGGCCATGCCCCTCACCACTTTGTACGAGTCTATTTATTATTCCCCCTCCCCGTATGCTGTCGTAACTTTTTTTCCACCCCTGGAAGGGACGCTCTAGTTCATGAATTATTCAAACTGGGAAAACTATGCTTGGTATTTTGGTTTGATCCACTGAAGAGGAATCAGAAATATCCATCAAATGTTTAGAGAATAAGCGGACTTTTGAAAGTAGGGATCCACATTTCCCGGCGAAATCGCTTCTACATCTGCTCGACTCTGCATCCGGTTCGTAAAGTCATAACGTCCTTTTCAGAAAACTGCAAAGCAAAGAAAAAAACACGAATGAAACACAAAAATAAGCACACGGATGAGGAGTCTCACGTCCTGCACGCTCAAGGTGACGGTCTGGTAAATTCCACATGGAGGAACATCATCGACTGCTGTCTTCTTCTTTTTCCTCAAGGAGACATGAGGACGAATTTTCCTTTGTAAACTTCCCGCTCGTCCTGTGAGCTGCCTCGGCCTTCGCTCCGCTCACTTTAACTCGCTCCTCATATTTTATCTCTCCCTCTCGCAGCTTCCATCTGCCCGTAATTTCAAATCTGAGGTAAGTTTAGTGAGTTAAAAGGCGCGGTTGATGAAGAGTCCCACTCTTCCGCTCTCGCTCTCTCTCTCTCTCTCTGTCTGTCTCGCTCTCCTCTCTCGTCCTCTGACAGTTTTATCCGTTCGTGCCTCAGTGCCTCAGACTACGCCAATGTTTACGTTCAGTCGGGGCGTGCGCAAAACCTTCCGCAGCTCGCAGCCAATCGCGGCGCAGAATGCCACGCGAGGTCGACGCTCATTGGCCGCGAGCCGCGCGCGTGGCAGATCTGCGCTCTCGTCTTTAAGACGCGGGGCAGCAGCGTCTCTCCACAGCGACTTCTGAACGCAGCGCTGAGCCTCACCAGCAGCGCGACCAGACGCTCTGAGTGTGTATGGGGCTGGGGGTGGGCTGGGGGGGCGGTTTGGGGGGTGGCTGTAGGAGCCGCTGCTAAACTTCAGCACAGTAAGGACCGCGTTTGATTAGATTGGGTCCACTCGGGTTCTGGGTTTAGTCGCTGAAGCACTAAATTCACTTTACGTGCGACAACATACCAAAAGTACATTAATAAATTAATTCACAGACTGTTTTTATTGAATAACCGCTGTTTATTAAATTAGTGCTGCTATTTTTATTTATCTCAGATAAAAGAGTCAAACAGTCCATACAGAAAGAAAAAGGGTCAAATAATTACTTCACTGATGCAGTTTAGAATAGAGGTGCTACAAAGAACATAAACTTGCTATTTAAACGAATTTTAACGATAGAAACGACCACTTTCCGTTTAGTTGTACACTTTCAACCACAGTAAACTATTAGAGTTTCTTTGCCGAGCAGCACTGTTTTTCTCTGTGATGTAGGTTATTTCATACGGGACGATGTAAGTTAGCCTGCATTTACGTTTTAAACGAATCAACAATTTCACTTGTTAACAATATAATAACATGTTACGTCGGTGCGTCTTATTTCTATTATAAATTATAAACTACATCTGTTATGAAACACGCTCAATACTTTATCTACTTTCTAACTTTTTTCCTCAGTATATATTTTTACATTCATCACAATCATCAGCGTTCAGCTCTAATTCTGCACTAATTCACTTATTATTACACACGCACTTTAATCAAACTTCGCCGAGGAATAGCGTTGAAGAAACCCAGGCAGGGTGTCTGAGAGTAAAGGACCAGGCTGGACAGTAATTTCCGCCAAAAATACAGATTTCATTGAGGTTTCTACAGTAATATCAGGGCGATGCACTGATTTGCGTGCTTGTTTATTTGTTTGTATAATATTCTGTAGGATATCCTCCTCTAGCATGTTGTGCTCTATTGTTTCCAGAGCAGCTCAGAGAGAGGGACTCTCCTGCATAACAACCAACTAACAGTTAGTGCTGATTTCCATTAGCATAAATTTTCATCTGTTTAAGGGAAAATAATAGCAGCGCGGCGGAGGAGAGCGGGACTCAGTCGGTTTGAGAGGAGAGAGCAGAGAGCAGAGCTGGAGAGCGGAGCACAACGCGCAGAGCCCGGGATCACTGCAGGAGAACATGGGGCCGAGTACCAGCCACCACAGCCAGCCTCTCTCTCTCTCTCTCACTCTCTCTCTATCTCTATCCCTCTCTTTCTCTCTCTCTTTCTCTCTCTCTCTCTCTATATATATATATATATATGCCTCTCTTTTTCTCTCGCTCTCTTTCTCCAGTAAGGTAAGTGTTTTTAAGGCAAACAGGAGACGGAAATGAAACTAGCCTGCGTTAATGATGTTACTAATTATGTTTTGTTTTTTGCACCGTGGCTAAACTGACCACCCACCCAGGACTGTTCACTTAACCCGCAGGACTGTGTACATAAAGTTGGCGTTCTCACTGTTATGGGGACAGAGGACCGGTCCTGCTGCCGAGCACGCACTAATATAACATTTCTGAGATTTCCACAGACCCCGTCACTCTTCTCTGAGGCCCCCCCCCCTCCCCCTCAGGAGGGTCCACTCGGCGCTGTTTACTGGCCGCTGTGAAGGAAAAGTTGGAGGTGTCCGGACGCTCGACCCGTGATGTGAGTATATGTGAGCTTGATGAAGAGTCGCTTAAGCGGGCCGTTACTGGAGCGCGATCGCGCGGCCTGCTAGTTTAGTTCGGCTTAACTCCTTAATGCCCGTATGTTTCTGAGTTTGCATAAGCAGAAATCTGAGGAAATGTTTCAAATCAACCACTGAATGTGTCTAATGAGTGATTTTGATGATTTAATCATCTTAAATCTGACCTTTTTGTGAAGTGGAGCTACTGATTTTTTACTTAAACAGTAGAAAATGTTGATTTGATGGTGGATATGTGAAGGATGAAATAACATACAGTCAAAACGGGACTGTTAGATGTTAAGAGTGCAAATAACACGCACATGCATTTGCATTCTTGCTGACTGACCATAAAGATGAGTCTAAAATTGTATTATTTATTTGTTTATTTATATATTTGTTTATTAATTAATTTATTTATTTATGTTTGAAGTTTGTTAGTTAGTTAATTGGACTGTTCGGGAGCGAATTAATTAAAGCGAGGATTTATCTACACGTGCTCACTCAGCTCCCACCGTGACGATGAGCAGGACATTCAGAATAGCCGTAAGTCCAGCCGTACTATGTAGCCGCACCACAGCTTTTCCACCATTGACCTTCCACGTTATTAAGTTAATGTATGTAAAACCTGATGCATCCAGAGAGGTGAAGTTTCTAATGTCTGTAAGCTCTTTAACTGTGACCAAGTACATCCATCTTTATTTACATAGTCATAAACTGCCTGAAGTACCATTACAGTAATATATATATATATATATATATATATATATATATATATATATATATATATAGCCTTACATGTGTAATAGTAACACCAGATATGGGAATCAGTAAGCCAGCATCATTTCCACATGGCTAATAATAATAATGTGCAGAATGAAATGCTTCAGTGCTGCTACTGATCACTAAAATAAGTACACAAGGTGGGATTTGATTTCTAGAGGTGTGAGTTAAGTGCTGTTGCTTGTTTTATTTGTCCACTTTCTTCCCCAATGACTCTGTCTGCACATCCTCCCCTCCACATACGCATAGATATGTACGCATGCACACACATACCTATTTCACCCATTCCATGGGATTACATTAATCAAAGTACATATTTCCCAGGGGAGTCCACTCATGGATCACAGCAAATCCGAGTGAAATTGAATCACACATAGACATAGCTCTGTACCTCAGCCCTTATTTTCTATACATGTTTTTTTTCCTGGGGTGGGGTGGGGGGGGGGGGGGGTCCACTATATGAAAGCAAGAAGAATTCTTGCTCAGCAAACAAAACAAAACAAAAAAACTCTAAAAATATATATATTTGCCACTATAGCAACAGACAGGAAAATTCACTCCTCATATTAGGCTATACACCTAGCACGGCAGGGCATTTCCTCAGTGGTGAGATAGAAGGGATATCAAGAGGGTAAAAAAAAATCAGAGTGATAGAAAAAAATACTTCTTCATCCTGTTTTATTTGATTTACATGTAGAACATACCGTATAAAGTACTGTACAGAAGTGGAAGACCACCCTTTCATTCATTCAATGTCCAGACAAAACAGCGTTGTTCATATGCATTAAAACATCAGAAAACATGTTTATCAAACTACTAAATATGATAGAAATTTTTCCCAGAATTCAGTGTGTCATTTTCCATTTATTTCAGCTTCCATTCCTTTTGGAAAACTACACATCCTTTGACACCCATAGCTGCAAGTGGTCTTCTCACAGTCTTCTTATTTATCTGATTATGAGAATTTGGGTGGCCTTATCCTGGTGGCCAAATCTTCTGAATTGTTATTGTTCTTCTTCAGCTAGTCTATTATCTCTTTACATTAAATTTCATTGTAAGATGGTTTAGTTTTCACTGGACAGCAACAATATACAAGTGGATGTGTTCGTGTCTACTCATGTCAGATTAGAACTATAATGACCATTTGGACGGGAAATGAAATAAATGTATGGTGGTCTCTGACTTTTGCCCAGTATATTGTCCTTCTAGTTTATTATGATCTGTGGAAAAGTTTGAATTGTGCAGTCTTCTCTTCTTTAAGTGATTACAATTGAAAATCTCTCTCTCTCCTGCAGGTGAGAGCCAGTGCTTCTGCTAAACACACAAGGCCTTCTTTCAAAGAAAGCTCCTTTTACAGAGGCAGGATGGCTAGGATTATCTTTCCTTTTGTCCTCCTCTCTTCCTCTCCTTCACAGCTCCGGCTCACTACCCCGCTACTCCATGTCAGACATTAAAGCCCCAGTGAGCAGCAGTTCCTAGGACACCCCCTGAAACTAGCTGTGGAGTTTACTGACAGAGAGCTTGGTACCTTTGTATTGTGGTCATGTTCAACAGCCTTTGTTGATGCTGTAGCAAAAAAAAGACCACCTTGCCAGGTGTACATTAGAGCTTTAGAAACATTTCCAGAGCCGTACGTTGGTTAATATTTAATGGCAGTTGTAATGAAGCACCTATAATGCTTCCTCATTTTTTTAAGACCTGACAATGGATTTCAGCAAAACACTGCGGCGGCTCCGGAGCTCGTGTTTACCTCCAGAAATCCAAAGATAGTTGAGTAGTGAGCTTTTAACACTAAACCTAAGTGAATGACATGGAGGAGAAACTCTGTGTGGTTTGTTTTGCGCGGTCTAACATGTACACTTAGCATAAAAAGAGCCACCTAAAATGCTACCTTCCCAAATTACCGGTTGTGTACTCTGCTTAAACAAAACCAGCTTCACAAATCTCTGGTTAAGGCTTTAATTTGGGAGGGTAGCAGGTTATAATCACAATTTTGTGCACTTTAAAAGATATATGGATCATGTATACATCCAAAACTGTAACGCGTCTGCTTTCTAAGGATTTCTAAGGCCACGATTCAGCTCTGAGCTCTTAAGAAGAAGTGTTCCTCAGATATATTCGAGCTTTTTCCGCGACTATGGCTCATACTAATAGGAACAAAACCACAGAACAGTCCTTTTCTGCTTTCATTCTCATCTGCTGCATTTGCATTTTATTCAGCCTACCAAAGGAAATAGCCTGCAGCGAGAAAACTCAAACCACTATGCATATATGAAAGAGAAAAGGAAGAGAGGGAGAGAGAGAGAGAGAGAGAGGGAGAGAGAGTAAGAGAGAGAGAGAGAATATGAAAGATCAGGAGTAAAAGGGAGAAAGAGGCAGACGGAGCGACAGAGCAGCCTGAAAGGAAATGACAGATTATCTCAAAGCTACTGTCCATTTCCACTGTAGTCATAAGCCAATCATTTTGCAAAAGAGGGAGGAAAAAATGCATCAGCATGCGCACTGCGATATGAAGTGCAATCCACTCATCCTTTGTCGCTTAACTATGGATATCTTTACTTGAAAGCCTTAAATAGTCTTTTGATAGTATCTGGAGTCCAATTTACAGAAATCTCCATGCGATTATTACTAGAGAGCGGAAGCACAATGCTCGGCTGTCTGCTGACGACCGGGCCGGCCTTAGAGGAGCGAGCGAGCGTGCGGCGTATCCTCCGTCGTTACCTAAGGACACACCACAGGCGAGTGATCGTCATCAGACCTCGCTAACTGCATGTGGTCTCAGCTCCTCTGACAACTAAAGGGACCCATCACGCGTTTCAGTCCACAGAGAGTGCCTCAAAAAGGCCTTTAAAGTGAGTAAAACCCATTCTCTTTAATTCTGATTACACTCTGAAAGTGTCTTTAGCATGCGGCGGCTAAATTGGGCTATCAGCGCTAAGTAGCGGCAGGGAAGAAAAGAGCCAATTATGCCAGTCACAGCCAGATGATGATTCTCATCTTCGCAGTGTCTCTCTCTCTCTCCCTCTCTCTCTCTCTCTCTCTCTCTCTCACACACACACACAGAAAGAGGGAGACGAATATTACTCCTTTTATGCTGAGATAAAGAGACCACACACACGTCAACTGACACACTTTCACACACTCAGGCGTGTGCACACACTAAGGTATGTTACTGTATGCTCAATTTCGAGCACTAAGGAAAATATTAACATTGATATCTCTTCCCAAATAGCACAAATCCCCTTTTCATATAAAGAGTGAGTATTTTCCATCAGGACTCAACCCTCAGATTCATATCTGACGGGTAATGTTTAATATATTGTTCACTTATACTATATATATCGTCGCTATCCAATGAAAAATAAGTATCTCCAAAATTGTAACTTTACAGGAGAGAACAAAAACATACTTTACTTTCAATGTAAGTCTATGGAACCAGAATTTTTTCCAAGCTATTTTGAAGCACTTCTAGTGGTCCATTCATTATGGAATTATCTCTCAATGTAAATGACCATTGCTGGGTTCAAATAATTTAGGAATGGATAGAAAAAATGGATATACATGTTTTTCATTGGACAGCGGCGATGTGTATATTAGTGGCAAAGCACTGGAGCTAAAACACTGGCCCTGGGCAGTTCTGGTCAAAAAAGCTTCTAAAATGTATTTCTGTTGGTCCAATTAGGATACAGTCAACATGCAATGCAAACTGCAGCTTGTGTTCTTCAAACGTATAATAGGGTTCTAGCACCTGTAAGCAACAGTATGCAAACATGCCAATGTTGTATGCTCTATTAAGGTAAGTTACGGTTGATGCATTACAGAGACATTAGTCCTTAAACCTCAAGGTCCTGTGCATTTCAGTTCATCACACATATCCTAAGAATCTAGAAGTAGAAACCTGCTCACATAATGGTAGGAGTTGTTGCTCTTTTGCTGCAGCAACAGCATCTTTTTCTGAGAAAGCTTTTCAGTAGATGTTGGAACATTGCTGTAAGGATTTAATTTAAATCCGCCACAAGGCTCTTAGTAATTTGAGTTACTGATGTATGATGATTAGTTCTGGATCATAAACACTACTCCAACTCATCTTAAATGTACTGGATGGAGCTCCATCATTCCAGAAAACAGTTTCAGTGCTCCACAGCCCAACGCTGGGGGGCTTTATACACCACTAGCTTGTGCTTGGCATTGGGTACGGTGGCCTTAGGCTCATGTGCAGCTGATCCAGAAGGTTCAATTCGATTTGCAATGGAGATTAAAGTTGTGTGTGTGCAACTGAACACCTGTCAGTGATGGGTGCAACCCCCTTCTGCAGACCTTTGGTGGCCATTCCCCCAGAATATTGGGGGAATATAATTAAATAATTTATTATAATTTTTATCATGAATTAAAAGATGTTCTTGGTAACTCTGTTATCAGTTTAACTAGGACACTGTTGGCTCTCTGTATGTAAAATGACTCTGTATCAAGCTGCTAGTGAGCAATAAGGGGTATACATGAAACCAATTCACAGCTCTCCATACAGCTGGCTGTACCATACAGCACAAGCACAGTTTATTTGATATTGATATATAAAACTATGCACAGCTACCACAAAAGTACCCTCTGCTTTCCATCAACATATATTTTATCAATGTTTTTAAAGAAAAAAGTCACTAAATATCTTTGGACTAGATACATTTGAACATATGGTGTATTACATGTACATATTAATAAATTAATTTAAAATATAGCAACTTAAGTATTTCAAACAACTCAGTGATGTTATGCTGTATTAGCACTTCTGTTTGCCTGACAAATAATTTCCCTGGGCATGCCTTTACAGATATCAGGATGAAAGAAAAAGTGTTCAAGGATGGTTAATAATTTTAGAGCTGCAATGATAAAATGAAAAAACAACATTGCTTTTATGACTCAAAATTGTTTGTAGTTCAGTAGTTAATTGCAAAAGTAATTCAACTGCTTAATTCAATACGGAAATATGAATTTAGCTGAACTGCAAGTAAGCTGCTGCAGCATGTAGCTAAACAACAACTTCAATTACATGTAGTCAACTTGCAACACTTGCAACTCAAAAGTATAGCAGTTACTGACTAATAAGTCTTAAGACTAGTGCCAGAATAATAAGCCTAATGTTTGTGGGGTTAAGCCTGCCAATGTCAGCATTAAAACTCACTAGTACAAATAAGCATTTACACAAAAGGTGACCAAGACGACCTCATAAATATGGGTTTATAGGACACAGAAATGTAGAAAATCAATATATTTGTGGTCACTCATTTCACATATCAAAACATGCCTTCTGACTGCTGTCAAGGAGCAAATCCAAATCAATAATGTCAAAGTTTTCCTCTGTTTAGGTAGTGTGGGTAGCAATAGCTGTTAAAAGAGAAGTGCTGCGCGTCACTCCCGGGCCAGGCGAGCTGTTTACCTCTGAAAGTCCCTGCACAGGAGTTGCTGCTTACACTCATTTACCTTACACTGGACCTGCGGTAGGAGGTTGCTGCCGGCGATTTGTGCACACCGGGAAAGCATTAAAAACAGAGTTTTAGGAAGACAGACAGGCAGAGAAAGAAAGAGCCTGAGAGAGAGAGAGAGATAGACAGATAACACAAGACAGATACACAAGTAAGTCATGGTAGAAAAACATATAGAGGATATTGTCTTATGTATAATATATCCACTTCCACCAAACGCTGGAAGACATAAGAAACAACATGCAGCTGGACTGAGGAAGGTAGGCAGAGAAACAGAGAGAAAGAGAGGGCCCTCTGCTCCTTATCACTTCTTCCTTAGTGAAGAGAAAAGAGGTTTTCAGCAAGCCTGGCTGTTCTTCTAAACACACCCCAGGCACAGCACGCAGCCGAGCACATCCTTAATGTGTGCCGTTATATCCTTATCACCTATAGTAATACATTCCATTATCCTCACCCTCTCACCCTCGAACCTACAGTCAGAGTGAACCAGCCACAAACCTTACAGTGTCTACAATCATTATCCCCAAACCTCCAGTCACACAAGCCTGGAAGTTCTCCAGAGAGCAGCTCGAGTTAGCCTGCTGAAGTTGAACTAAAACCCTCTCAGTATCTTCCCCCCCTCTGTCCTTCTCCTCTTCTCTTTCTTTTGTACTCCATTCTCCCCTGTCACTTCCCTGGGCTCTCTCTCTCTATTCCTTATCTCCTTCTCACAAGAGCTTCCTCAGTCTGTGGTGTTTAACAGACCATCACTGCTCAAACACTGCTTCAGAAAAAGCACCCTCACACAGAATGATACTCAAATAAAACCTCTGCATATCACATAAGCACACACGTGTGTGACTCGACTCCCACACACCTCCAAATCGGTGCGTTATCTAATGAAATATCCAGATGGATGTCTTAACATTTGTTAGCTTTAACTTCCAAGGCCGAACACCGGGATGGATTTTAGTACTGTCCAAAGATCAGATTCTTTATTTAGCTTTGAGTCCAACTACCTTTTCTCCATCATTTATTCATTCAGGTTTTGCTTCTCACAATCCAAGTAATCAGTGAAGTTGAAGTCTGGACTGTGGTCAGTCCACTGTTCTTAAAACACTAGCAGCTTCTATGCTTGATTTGAATTATTTTTCTTTTTTTCTCTCTCTTCTCAACAGAGAAGAGCATTAAGTTCTCAAAGTGGAGGGACTGACAGGAACACCTGTGTTATTAGTTTTCTCCTGTCTCTCAAATATAAAAGCTTTAAGTATGATTTTGGTGGTCCACCAGTGGTTGCTATCATGGTCATGGAGGACCCCCTGTCCTACACATTTATGTGTTTTCCTGCAAAACACATCCACTTCAACTTGGGAAGCTGATTAGTTGGATCAGATGTGCTGAGACCAGGACAAACCACTAGTCTAGCAGATCTTATGAGGTGTTTAAAAGCTTTATTATCTCAATATCTTCTAATCATTTTTGAACAGTTTTAGAAAATTCAGCCTTTTTCACTTAATTTGCTTTGACTTTCTCCTTCCTTATGCAAATGGATTCTAATCTTCTCAGAAACATCTCCTGAGAAATGAATAACTTGTACTTTAAGGCCGTCTTGACTGGAAATAATAATAATTAAAAAAAAAATCGCGCTGCCATTAGTCTTCACCCTCCTTCTCGCAAACTCACACACTAACAGCCTGTGTGAGTGTGAGCTGTCCTCAGGCAGTGAATGTGTTTCTCAACATCATGCCGAGCAGGAAGAGCACACATTACTGAACAAGAAAGGAACGCTCAAAGTCACCTCAGTAATCCATATTGACAAGAGCAAGGAAAGATGAAGTTCAGCCCCTAAATGTTCACCCTGTGTCCTCCCTCTGTACCCGTCTAATGGGGCTGCTCTCACCATCAAGGTGAAATCGCTGTGCGGTGTCTTTAATTGCTGCTTCAATGCTATATTCCCTACGACTTTCTCTTTAAAATTTTCACTGCCATAATAAAACCTTCTAACTTTTGTTATGACATACCATGACATCAGCTGCTTTTTATATTGTGTGAACATTTAACGATGACTGGAAAACAGAAACAATTCAACAGTAATACAACCGTGTTTTATACGTAATACATGTAATAAACATGTTATTGCATTCAACTTCAGATGTATTTCCTTCCTCTTTTATCATAGCTATATTTCCCCCTGTATAAAAATCACTATTTCAGAGCTACAGGTTTTGTTATGACAATGAATAAAATACCACTTCTGGATCAAAAATTTGCAAATGCTGGGACTGTTGTGACAAAATAAGCTCTTCAGGCAAAGACATACATACCAGTTCAAAACATACGAATGCACATTATACTCTCCAATATCAAACAAGCATCTCCACGAAAATAAGACAAAATGTTCTTTCTGTTTAATGGAAGTGAATGTAAAAAGTTATTTTGTAAGTAATTTTGGACATTTCTATAAAAAATAAATACATTTTTGCACAGTGATGACAAAATCCTTTCTACTGCATTTGAAGTATTTTTTTATTTAAATCATACATTTTATATATAGTATTCAGATTCAAATAAGGAATATATATATATATATATATATATATATATATATATATACATACACTGTTTTTAATATATATAGTTACTATGTATCCACACACACACACACACACACACACACACATATATATATATATATAAACCCTATACACTATACCACACTATACCACACATTGCATAGGGCCCCACAAACTACACAAGGACTCCAACTTCACCTTCAGCGCTGCTTTGAAGAGGATGAAGAGGAACTCTCCATATGTAATATAGAATATATTTCGATTGTAATTGCGGGAACAGCAGTGAGGTACACTTGTGTCCTCTCCTCTTCAGGTTTGATATAATCAACTAGCAGTAGCATTTAACAAAGTTGATGTGCTAGCTGGGCAGTGCATCTCTCTCTAGACTGCCTCGCTAATTACGTTTGAGAACGCTAACGGGCAGCGGTATTTACAAACTGCAGCTCAGAATAAATGTAAATATGTGGTCATATACACGTACGAAATCAAACTTGCACTTTGCACAAGCAACCACAAAATTTGGGCTTAATGGCACAATCCTCATCACTGACAGAGAATCAGCCGAGGTTTGCTTATAGCTCTGCACTAATGCTTAATGGACAGCAATGGATTGGGACGGACTATTGATTACATATTGAATTTAAAAATCCTGATTAACTGGGTTTATTAACCACATTGGATGCACATTTCTCAGTAAATAATAACCATTAAGTATTCAGTAAATGCGCAGCATAAATAACATTTTATGTTTGAAAATGTATTAAAGAAAATCAGTTGAGCCAATGCGAATGGGCCTTGATAACATTTCTAACAATACTGTGTCATTGGCAGAAGAGGCAGGAAGCATTGCACTACCAAACAAGCGCTCTTCACTGAACACAGCAGCAGTGGAATGCAGCACAGCACTGAAGAGCCAGGATAACGAGCAGGCCAGCAGCCATACACTTCAACAGGACAGTAGACACTAACAATGCACCACTACCCTACTAAACAGCCCCACAGTCACAACAGCAGAACACCACAGCACAACATCGCCTCCAAGCACATACATGTGACAGCTTTAAGGTATCAGTCACAACTATTTACAAGTCTCTCTTACTGGGTGTCCAGCGTTCTCCCAGAGGGTTCCACTACACCACTACATATAGCCACACCTCCCGACTGGGACGCCTTAGTATTTTCAGTAATTTTAGATATTGTGTTATAGGTAGTTCTATTCTGTATAGATCTATTTATGCCTAGGAGGGAGCTTTGTAGTGGGAACACTGGGTTATCAAGTGTGACAATTGCAAATGGTTTACGTGGGTCAGGTAGAAGGGGGCAATAGCAAAATGTTGCTTAGACCCCGAGGGGGGTCCAGATCTCTTATGAATTGACCAGAAAGATGTATAATGTTTAGCCCAATTTATTTAATCATAATTCTTAAGATTCTCAGTTGTACATTGTAAATGTGTTATCTGGAGTCAACAACAGGGGGACAAGTTCTTCTGCTGGGCTTTGGGTGCCTCAGAGTGTTTCTTACGCCTGCTCTTTCAGGCTTTTTCCTGTCACTGTTGCCCTCGGCTTGCTCATTAGAGGCTTGGGCCCGGATTACTGTAAAGCTGCTTTGTGACAGCGTCGGCTGAAAAAAAGTGCAAATAAATTTGGACTGAATTGAATTAAATTGAATTGAACTGATGCCCAAAGGATGTCTTTTACAGTGGCTGTCTCATGGTAACTAAACTATCCTCTCAACTTGTGTGCTGCTTGCTGTCCCTTAATTTTCCTTCTCAATCATGCAGCACTGGAGCAGAGGGCTAGATGAAACGCACATGGTTAGTGTGTGAGAGAGTGTGTGTGTGTATGTGTGTGCACAAACTCCTACTGCTCTTCTCCTCTGTACTGCCAGTGCTGGCGGAGTGTATTAAAGTTTGATAAGCTGTGGACACAGGGTCTTCTTTCATCTCTCTCCCTCTTTTCCTGTGCAGGGGACTGGGGGTCACCTTAAAACTGCCAAGCCTGCCTCAAAACTCTTCTGGAGTCTGCACCGCAAGTCTTCTCAAAAGTGCCATTTTACGATTCTTCCACTGCGAGTCTGCAAAGGTCTTTCCACACAACTCCCATTTATCCAAAACCAGGCGAGCGGATGAATCTGTTTACAAGATGAATTGCCTTCGCTAGTGCTGAAATGCGAAGAAGCCACTGATATTTTTCTATCGAGTACATGCCATTCAGTCAGGTACAGCGTACAGTTTGCTTAAGTAGCCGCAAGCAGAGCACCTGCTGGGCGAACCATCACAGCTCCAGTCTACACACACTGGCACAGCACAGCGGCTCTGCAGAAGCTACTTTACAGGTTGCCAAGCCTTTCCCAGTAATCCCCAACTAGGTGCAACTGGATATAGAACAGTAAACGGCAGCCACACAGAGCGCCTGGCATCATGGGGCGCTGTGGAAAATCCTATGGAGGAATGCTAATCTTTCTCACTGCGAGTGTTGCTAAAATATGTGTACAATCAAACATAAAAATATTTGCCTTGAGTAAAAATGACCAATGGAAGATAGGTGAGAGCACAGTCACCCTGTTCACAGGAGAGCAAGAGCGGAAAATATGATTGTTTAGAAAGGCTGTTAAGACACGCAGTGTGTTTGTTTGTTTTGGTACTTTTTCAAAAATGACTTTGTAGGAATACAGCAATGGTCTACAACATCAGGACCAATGAAATGTTCCAGACCTGATGTAAAGTGCTTTTCATTTTTATTACAGCTAGATACATGACACAGTTACACAAGTTTAGAGATATTTGTTTTTTGTTTGTACAGTGACATTTTGCATTTGGTGTAATTATTGTATACAGGCATTTACACGTGCTGTACAAGCTGCTCTAAAAGAAATGATAATGAAAAAGTATGTAACGATTTGTCAATTTTCCCAAATAATTTGAGCTCAGCAGCAGCTCTTTGCAAAGTGTGAGGAAGTTCACACTTCGGGAATATCATGATAAATTGACCAATAGAAATGCTTCTTTGGACAGCGGTAATATATTTAATACATATGGGGGAGTGAAAATGCTACACATAGGTTCATCTTTAAACAAGACAGTTATTCAAGGGTTCTTTAGTGAAGACAATGTTTTTACATAAAATGGTTCAGAATCAGAATCAGAAATACTTTATTGATCCCAGGGGGAAATTGCAGTTTTTACAGTAGCAGAAGAAGAATAAACACTCTAATAATAATTTACAACATAAAAGAAATTTGTAGTATGTACACATATATAAGTCTTATATTACAATAGAATAATAAGATGTAAAGAATAAAATATAAAGTGACTGTGTCTATAATATTAAGTACAGATATACCGTATACAGCAGTAAGAGTTTTAGAAGTAAGAAAGTTATTGCACATTTGAGTTCTTATATACATAATACATATCTATAATGAAAATGGTTCTACATAGTACCTAACAGCTTCTCAGATTGTTGACAAGCTTGTGACATTAGACCCATATACAGTGGAGCTAGATAAAACCATTTAGAGCCATATACAGCACATTCCTCATTAATCTGAACAACCACATCGCCATGATGCAAAGAACCGTGGCATGTAAACAGTCTTTGAGTGTTTGTAAATCTATACGAGACCACTGTCTGTAGTAAAGTACCATCAAAGAATTAATGATAAATACAAATAAATAAAGCACTGATTTTATGTACATCAATATCTTTTTGATAACCCATTATCAGAGCTCTCCTCAAGGAAGCCCAGTATTTATAATTACCATCCAGCAGGTTAATTAGTAGATTGTTAAGTTATGTGTGTTGGAATTAAGGAAGTCCATGCGATGACTAGAGGGATCTGGCACCAAACCTTCGTTCTACCTACTAGCTCACATCAATACTTTTGTAAACAAGAAAGATTTCGTACTTTTCACTGCACTGATGTTTGTTTGCATTTATGTCTAATGCCACATGGAGGTTACGTGAAACTTGCTCAGGCGTCTAAAACCTTGCGTGGAACATTGTATGTGCCTCCATGTCCTGATACTGTATAAAAACAAACCTGGGTGCCTGTGTGGATCTCGGTGTTTCTCACAGAAATTACCGCTGTAAACCCTCTCTGTGGACATGAGCAGCCAGCTGGCCGTGGAAGCCGGTGCTGCGGAGGGACTGGAGAGGTCCAGGCTGGCAGAGGGAGGGCAGCTGTGGGGCAGAAGAGGACTGGCAGCTCCGGGCCTCCAGAGGGGAGGATGGAAGCACAGCGAAGCCCCTCAGAGCAGTCGCAGAGCTCAGCTGGGTGGCCCTGGAGGCCCTGGCTCTAGAGGGCACCTCACTGCTCCTGCCCCAACGCTGTCATCTTGACCCACTGACTCCCTGGAGATCCTGGCACCGTGCCAAGCCATAATGGCAGCCTGCACACAAAGGCACTCTGCCAGTGTCCTGCTGCGAGCCTGTGACTGGCAATGAATATAAATCAGCTACACACACGTGTATGCGTGTATGTGTGTGTGTGTGTGTGTGTTTCTAAGCTGTTTGTGTCTTAGTCCATTAATCCACTGAAACTAGATATGTGTGTGTATCATTGTGAACGTCAGTGTGAGTCACTGCTTGGATAGTTTTAAGGAGGGGGGTGGGGTTGGGGGGTAGATGCAGGCATTCAGATATAACCCGTAACTAAAACTTTCTTTAAAATAAAACCACTCGTGTACTGGTTAATATTAACCTGGGAAATAAAAAAATGAAAACAATAGCAGCAAATTAATTACATCATTAGATGAATTAATTAGATCGTTAGATGGCTTTATTCCAATTCATCAAAAGGGTAACACCATAGCATAAACAGCATCTATCAACATCCAAAATGGAATATGTTCAACCATTTTTCTCCTGCTGTGAGACCACAGTGGTCAGTGGTCTACAGTGAAAGCTGATTAGGCTTCACTGAACCTGAAATATTTCCCATCGGAAAAAAAGGGAAAACGCTTTGTTCACTCTGTATATTGTAATATTTCAGCTCCAACCTTAAAATCTACAACAATAATTCAAATAAAATGCAGATGCATTCATGCACAGCCACAAACATAAAAAACAGCCTCCTTATAAATAAATAAATAAATCATGAAAACAATAACAAAAAATTTTTTTGGCTGGTTTCTGGTAGATAGTGATACAATAGTCACTAATGGTGTTTTGTGTTTTTCTGATGGGTTAATATCACAGTATAAATGACTTGAGCTCTGTAAGTGTGCTGGTGTATTTGATGATTTCCTAATAGGATCCTAAGGTGTCCTGCAGGAAAGTACTGGTAACCATTAATGGTAATCATTAAGCCAATTTCCATTACAAGGCAAAAGCATCAGGTTTAAGTCTTAATGGTTCTTGTGGACTTTTGTTTCAGTTGGGTTACTAATTCAGGGCTATCTCTCTTAAAACACAGGGAGCTCACATTTAAGTTTGCTAAGAGAAATGACGTTTATATTCCTAAGAACTGAGCAAAACGAGCAGGTCTGTTGGTTACTGTGTTCATTTTTAGCCATACCTGTAAATTACATAACAAACACAGCCATCCTAGATAATGTGTAAGAGAAAAATGGGTATCAGTAGATATATGACAGTACTGGAATATTTATTAAAAAATAAATAAATGTGCAAAGATTGTATTAAGTAAATGTTAAATAGTGTTAAATAGTGTCCAGGAGTGCAAATGTACAGGATTTACATCAAAGTGCCTTAAATACTACTACTCTGATGAATATGAAATGCTGGAGATTTTACTGGTGATTTTCTTTTGTTTTTTATTTCACAGGGCTATTTAAGTGTGGCACATTTTACATCCCATTGGGCTCAACCTTCCCCCTGCCTATGTTCAATTTCCCCCTGCTTGGGAGCAATTTGTGTCAAAGGTCCAACTTTTTTTCCCCTCTTTCCTCTCAGTGGACTTGCTTCCAGTGTTTTAAATTTAACTGCACCTCAAAGTCCAATCTATAAAGTTGATTGGATTATTTTATTCTAACAATCCAAGTATCCAAAACACATCAAGTGATACTGAGGTCTAGACTTGAGGCCAATTCACGATTCCAAGAACGCCAGCAGCTTCACAGTTTAATTTGCAAGTGCTCTACTTGTTTATCTTTTCTCAGGAATAGTTTCTTGACAGCTACACATCCACCAGGATGGACAGAGGTACCTATGGATTTTTAAAGCAAGAGTGGAGCCTGTGTATCTCCTCTCTCCCAAAAAAACACTTTAATGAGTTATCTGATGGTGACAGTTTGGGTCTTTAGGAGGCTCATTTTCTTTAGATTAAGTAAATATTTGAAACTTCAAAATAGAGATCAGATGCTAAAAAATGTTATTGTATATGTATGCATACTTTAAGACAATGAAATTAATGTTACATTAAGTACTTTGAACAATTAATCTGTAAATACATACAACAGTTTGATGCTATGATGAAAATATGAGTTTTCTTCCAGAAAATGTCGTTTATGTTTCGTTTATGTTCTTCACAAAATATTTTTTATTTCATGTTTTTCTTTCTGTTTCTTAAACCAGTTTAAGGTGCACAAAAATGCTGTTGTATAAAAAGATTACTACCTGGTCTAAATATATAATACTTTATTCTTGTATTTTCTAAAACCCAAAGACGCTTACAATCATAACTGTTGATAATTGTTTGATTTTATAATTGAAAATAGGTCAACACATGACACACTTAAATATGGACTCACTATTTTAGTGCACAATTTATAGGTTTTTGCTAAGTTTGTTTATTTATTTAAAAAAATAAAACATCAAATATAAAATGTGTCAGCCTGTGTGTGGGTCACATTTGATGTTTTTTGCCCCAAACAGTAATTGTGCCTTAAATGTGTGGAAGTGTGTTCACTGTGTTCACTGAGACATTTACTTATTTTCACTTTGAAAATCAACACTATTTGTTATCTGATCAGCGCGTCATATGACTGTATTTAAAAAAGAAATCGTAAAGCCCTTTGCATGGCAGGCGAACCTACCCGCACACTACACAGCTTCTTCAGCCTGCTGCCATCAGGGAGGAGACAGCAGAGTCTCCGGGCTAGGACCAGCAGACTGAGGGACAGCTTCGTCCACCAGGCTGTCGGGATGCTTAACTCCCCTGTACCCCCCCAACCGCCCCCCTACCCTGCAGCACTATGGGTCTGAGAGTAACACAGGTTCATTCCTCTGTATGTCCTGTACATATTGCTGTATTGACAATAAAGCTAAAAACGTGAGCTTTTTTTATTCAGTATTTTACAAGAACTGGTGTTTTGTGCTATTGGGATCACACTACAGTTCGGGAGTGTAATTCACTTTTATACATAAATACAAACCATGCTTTAAACGCCTGCATGAGCAGCTGTGCACATGCATTTGTTTACAACCCGAAGGACACAGGATCCAATTCCCCTCCACATGCATCATGGCACATGGACAGTACAGATTACACTGCAGCAAATAGAAACAACCAGAATCGTGAGTGTAATCTGTAGCTTCCATATGCTTGCATGATGTGTGCGCATATGAAGGGGAGTTGGATTCTGTAAAGGAGTCAGAATTCGACACAACACCGGCACATCGCTGGCAAAGACATCATCAGAAGAGAAAGAATCATGTCGACTTACAAGGTAGAGTCATATTACAGGATTTTATTACCAGAGGTTTAAACTTTTAAGGCTCAGTTGGTCTGAGATTGACAAAGACAGACCAAACGTGTTGGTGTGAGATGAATTCATTTCTTTGCGTTCTTGAACGGGACTGAGGTCAGGTGACATTTAGCCTTAAATAGCATGTCTTCAATAGCATGTCTTCAATAGCATGTCTTAAATAGCATGTCTTCAATAGCATGGGCAAAAATGTAATGTTATATTTGATTGTAGGATTGTCATTGTTTTCCTATAATACCTGCAACCACCTTCAATCTCTTTATCTTATTTAGATCTCACCAACAAATAAAGGCCAGGCAAATCTGCTCTCTCGCTTGATCCCTTTCTCTTTTTCTCCTCATCGTTTCCGCCAACAAATCTTTTTATTCTCTCTTCTCAGCCTCTGCCATGATGTCGTTGCTGGGAATACTGAGCTAGCTTCTTCTTATAGCTAGCTGAAGATATTGTGTGACATGGTGCCTACTGTCTTGTGTCTACTCCTTCAAAGTTGGATAGCGCTATAGCAGCGGCACTGACACCATCCACCCTGTTATAAGTCAGCGTACCACTGATAGCGTTTCGAAGCGGCTATTTTAAAAAGACATTCTCACATAATGTTGCTGTTAGGTGGAATTGAGAGCTGTGTATGTCTGGCCCTCCTACCCATCCTCCACTCTCTCCAGCAAATCTCAATAGGACTCCTCTCTCCTCTGTGGCTCTGTCATTCAGTCACACGGAACTTAATCATCCTGAGCTGCACCATCTACACTAAATTTATTTCTCACTGTCATCCTTTACTAGTTTAGTTTCAGCTACTTCTACTTCCGAGAGAGGTTTTGTCAAAGTGGAACGATGAAACACAGCAAGTTTGGGATGTGCATCATCCGCACTTCCTCCTCCTCAGTGAATCTTTAACCAGTACTGTGATGTGCCCAGATGTAGGCGTGTGTGGTTTACGTGATGTGACGGTGTTCTATTGTGAATACAGTTGATATGAAATTAATTGTGTGCATGTCTGTGTTCTTTGTGTTTGTTGCGTGCATCCATGAGTGTGTGTGCGTGTGTGCGTGCGTGTGTGTGTGCGTATGTGCACACTCCTGGAGTGTTGGCCTGAGGCCCAATGCTGTGTCTCACAGATAAAGCCTGCAAACTTCTGAAAGCCATGCTGTGAGTGGGCCCTCTCTATCACCGTGGCAACCCCGGAACATTCCCTTGGTTTTCCTTTGCCACCTCTTTTGGGCTTTCATCATGGCACTGAAGAGATTGCCTACCCCATCCCCCCACCCCCCAACACACACACACTCACGCACACACACATCACCCCCCCCCCTCCCCGCGCTTCCCCATCAAAAACTCCTCGATATGAAAATAAAGAAACTGTTTGCCCGATCCAGAGGAAAGAGGCAGAGAAGGAGCGCGAGCTTTTTTAAAGTAGAGCTTAACAACTCAGCATGACACAGCACACATGAGAGCACTCCCTCAGTTCAAATCAAGTGCTTTTAGATTATTTCTACTCCATTTCAACTCCACAGAGACTGTAAGATGGTGCTGCTGAAACTCACTTCAAGCGAAGGTGTGTGCATGTGTGTAGGTGTATTTGTGTGTCCATGCAATCATTTGTCATAAATCGCCCCCCCGCCCACCCCCATCCCACTCCCCACACACAGACTCACACCCCACCCTTAAATGAGAATGCTAAGTGTAATGTGCTTGTGCAGTGAATCTGGATAGAAAGCATTACAAGTGTGAAATAGTGTCTTCCCATCCGACCATGGTTTCTAGGCGCAGTGGGAGTAATTGCATTGTGTTTTTCTCAGCTCTCTCTAATGGCTCGTCATTGTGTCGGAGGCTGCCTTCCGCGATCTTTTAACTCAGGGAGTTTTCTCCGCAGAACAAGTGCCCCCTCTCCATTCAAGCTCAGGATGACCTCGGGACCCCTTCTCACACCCCTCTCCCCTCAACGCCATTTCTCTCCCAGGCCCCCATCCACCCCTCCAGTTCTCTCTCTAGAAGTCCCCATGCTTTTATGTGTGAAAAAAAAACTTTTATGGTCTATTCCAAATACTTAATCTTTAGAAGTTGCTTCTAGAATCATTTTAAAATAAATAATTTCTAATTCACATCTTGTCGAAGCAAGCAGATAAATGCTGGAGAAAGAGAGGACTGTCACTTTCAGTAGGAGTCATGTGTACAAGACAATATTCTGCTGTGATTTGAACATTGATGAACATCTTTATATCACTTGCTGCAGCATCTTGAATATAACAAAGAGTAGGTGTAATTCATATGCAACTATAATATGTAATTACATAGTTATGTTTGAATATGATAGTAAAATGAAAGTAACAACTCTCTGTTCTTGAAGTGTAACCCTCTAAAGTCTAAGCAGTTTACTCAGCTATCAGTCTTCATCCTTATCCAGTAACTATTATGAATTATTTAGTAACTACTTTGAAATGACTTTGTAAGATCCAGACTTACAAGAGTGCGGAATGTAATTCTGGACTCAGTGATAGAGTTTTGGAGGTTAACCTATTGGCCATTTCTCTGAGCACTAAGCCACATCCCTCTTTCTTTCTTTGACCTATTGTTCGGAGGCTGTGCCTTTGACCCGGTGGCTAAGCGGGGGCATTCCCCTCTTTGTCCCCTCGTTATAGCGAGCCCCTCTTTAAGCAGGGCCGCAGCGCTCCTCTGTTCCCACGGCAACCCCTCCGCCCAGGCCCCGCACCCTGCCAGGGCGAAGCTATGAGGTAATGTTTACCAAGCGAGCCCCTGATCACTCTGACAGCCGCTCCTCACTGCTAATTAAAAGATCCTGCAGCAGCCAGCAGCAGCAGAATGACAAGCTAAGCCCTGTGTGATGTTCAAAGTAAAAGAGTGAGAACTACAGTAGAAAAAAGGGAGGGGGGAGGGATTAAGAGATAGAGAGAGTGAGAGATGGGATGAGTGAGGGGGGGAATGAAAGTAGCAAATGAGGGAAATTGGGTTAGCACATCAAAAATGTAGCTTTGTAAAAGCACTGGTTTCTAATTCAATATATGTGGTTAATATAGAGTCAAAATATTAGCTTTTACATATTGTTCCAATATCAACACCAACGCCTTTGTTTTCGGTCTGATTTTTACAAAACCTGCAGTGTTTCTGTGAAATACATATCGCAACATACGAACACAGACTTATTATAAATAATAACAAATTATATTACAAATAATTGTCAATAAACACTGTGTATCTCTGCATCCACATTTGCAAGTTAAGAAGCAATATGTTAACAGAATTCAGATGCTCTGGGTTCTCTGGCTTCCCGCTCACACAGTGGAAATGTGTATTTGTGGCCTGACACACCAACCTTTTATATTATATATGGAAATAGTAGGTGTCAGGTTCTCTAGGCTGAAAAAGAAAAGGACCAACCAAATCATTACCAGTGTAAATTTCAAACACAAGCGTGTGTCATGACGTGTGCTGTAATGTTCCTTGCATGGGTAACCTACACATCTGTGATGGCATTTTAAACACTGAAAGATATATACACATAAGCTGCCTTCTAGTCAACGTTATTTTCAGCGACGTCCATGCTTTCTCAGCTTAACAAAGCCAAGCCACGTTCCACAAGTGATACAGCATCACGCCGTGCACTGCCCTGCAGTCCAGACCAGGAGATTATTACATGTTATTAAAAGAAAAGTGATGTAACAGCAATGTAAACATGCTAATATCTTACATGCTTAGAATGTGTTGCAAGCATTAGAGTATATTTACAAATAACTGCAATAAATTAAAATTCAGGACAGCTCATTTTTTTGTACTGTTTTTAATTAAATAATGAAGTCAAAGAATTTTCTAATTACTGTTAATTTTTACATACTGAGATGGTTAGATCCTACAGTTTTTTAAAAGAAACTGTGTTAGCTTTTATCTTACTGAAACTAGTGGACGAATTGTGCTGAAACGTTCAGTGGGTATGGTGTGTTTGTATTTGTAGGAGATATTTTATAATTTAAAATTTTAAACTGAATATTTAACCATGTTTTTCAATCTTTATAGAGCTATATTAAAATACCCAGAGGTGCAGACTGCAGCCTGTAGAGTATAATTTCCTGTTTATGTACTTACTGCATAATAATACTACATAATTACCAGATTCATTAGTAATTAGTATTACAGAATTACAGTATTAATGTTGACTATTTAGAAAACTAGTATATAAGGTATATAGTTGAGTAGTAGAAGAGTTGTGGAATGTGCATTTGGACCCTCTGTCAGATCTCTAAGGTTTTAACATTTTGGCTATTTCTCTGAGCACCAACTCATACCCTGCTTTGTCTCATTCTAATCCCCCCAGTCCCAACTTTTTAGGGATTTGATGTCTTAAATGCTTTGGCAACACTATCCAAATACTAAGTTGATACCAAAATATTTGTCATGCTCCAGTGCACACAACTCACTGTATTACTTACCACCTATCAGTGTATCATGAGCCTGAAATATTGCTGCCACTGAAAGCTCCCGCATTAATGCTAGTGTGGTCTTATCAACTCTGGTTATACGCAAAACAAAGACACGCACACACACACACACAAATGCACAGACTATTCCCTGGAGGAGATGTGAGGAAGACGGGATGAGAGCGAAAGGAAGGCGCACGCCTGCGAGACAGAGAGAGGAGTGGAGCGACTGACAGCGCTCTCCGCGTCGTGGCCTGCTAGATATTTTTAAAATGTTGATGCCTGGAGCTCAGACTCACTCTGCACAGTTCATCTGGAGTTTCAGCAGGAAACCACACAGCCATCTAAAGCAGCATTGCAGCCATGCAGACAACAAGCGCAAAGACACCAAACATGATGATATGACTTATTTATATACCGGCTACACCTACTGTAAACCTTAGCATTTATAGTGCAGCTATAGTAGAATAATAGAACATTCCGGTGCGCCAACCTATTTTATACCATGTCAAGACATATGTCTCATATTGTTGCTACAATATCAACCTTGTAACTCTCGGAAACCCGTTCTGTTATTTATTTTTTTTATGCTTCTATGCCTTTTAAAACTTTCTTTCTCTCACTTTACATTAAGTGTGTCATGATAAATAGACTGACCAGTAGACATGATCCAAACTTATAGTAAGTCTTTACTGAAGTGAAGCAATTATAAAGCTACATGGCATCCATATAAGCATTTTATTACATCTAAAATACACCTACGTAAACATTTATAAAAGTGTGAAGACCTTTAAAGTAATTCTATAACGAATCATACCCATTTTCAGCTATTTTTGAAAATGACTACTATTTTACCACATGGTACACCAAAAGGTTCTACACTGGGTACATTTTGACTACTGCTTTTATGTCTCAATTATCTGCTAAATTATGAGAAGGAGTTGAGTAAGAACATAGCTACAGTATCGTAATAGCAAGCTTACACTCCTGTACACTGAAATAACATCACATAAATGTATGTCACCTATTGAACTTCAACACTATAATATAATATAATAACATCAGTTACTCAGCTCCTTAACAACCTGATTACTTGTAAGATCCGGTGACATTTAGTGGAAAAATGGGTTGTCATACTTTCAGTCATACTGCTGTTGTCATTTCATCTGAAGTGTTAATGACTGAAGCCATTAAAAGGTCGATGTAGGTTTATGTCACATGTATGAAAGGCTTATAAAGGTGTCACATAGCTTTATACATGCTTTATGAATGCTTAATGAACAAATTTCCAAATCATATAAAAACTACTTCTTATAGAGTTTAATCAAGATGGCAACAATATCTTAAAGGGAACCTTTCTTCTCTTTATAATTAGGTTTATCTTGTTATTGAACAATTGAATAATGTTCTAATGACCAATAAATAACCAAGATATTTTATAATATTTCTCTACTCCCAATCTAAACTGTGTGGTCTAAGGCTGATGTCTCTTAGCCCCACCAAAACAGTCTTAGGGTCAAGAAATCTTGATTACCCAGTATATTCAAAGGCTGGCAAGTTATATCACCTGTCTGCATCTGTTTCTTCATTCACAAATTGCTTAGTTTATGTATTTCTTTATGGATCCTCCATCTGCACGTTGGTTTGTTCATTCCTTCAAACGTTTCTACTTCTGTTCATCCATCTACTCATCTGTTTGTCTGTGAATTTTTCTGTCCAGTTACTGTCACATAATGATTTAGGGTGGCAGAGCAGGCTAGGAGTGTTGGACATAGAACTGACAATCTGCTGTTTAGACACGCCCACACAGTTCCCAGGGCTGATCAGTGGCTTTAAAGTCATGTTTTATCATCTGTGTATTTTAGATTTTTCACTCAAGCTTTGATGGATGTTTAATATAACACTCAAGCTCAATTAATATTTTACTCTATGCTGCCTGGGCCTTTAAGGAAAATATAAATATGTCAGTGTCTTTAAGTAATATGACCTATCTAACTTCAAACCTAACCCTAACCCTAAAATAGTGCTTCAACTTTATTTTTCAAGTATATGAAAGATGAAATATATAAAAGAGCTTTTGAAATAACAAAAAAGCACCCACCAAAATCAGGGGCATTTTGTTTGTTTGTATTGTACTATTTCTTTTGTTTTTCTGCAAAATCAGTCCCTCTTACTCCTGAAAACGAATAATAGATTAAGAGAGAGTCTTACAGCTGGAGAGAGATTGTGTCTTAAAACAATGATTTACTGAAAATGTACACAATTTTCTACTTTATGTGATCAATCAGTCAAAACGTGTTTGCTATGTTTATGCACTGTTACCACTGAGTGTGGTAACAAGCAACTTTTATTCCATTACAAAAGTAGTTTGAATGAAACATTCTTTAGATAAAAGTCTTCTTTTTTTATTGCTTGTTACCACCTGTACGTTTTTTTTTTTTTGATTGGATCAGTGAAACCCTTTTAACAGTGTACGAGACTAACATAGCTAAAACGTACTGGATGTCTTTGGAACCTTTTGTGATACACAGACGGGATATTGGAAAAGTTAAATAAGGAAACTTCTGGCACCAGACATTTCTTGACCGATAGACTGTGCTTGGAGAAAGTAGACTAATGTGTAAATTAGAATTTTCAGTGAACTATTCCTGAGAAAAGATGAACTGCTAACATTCATCACAGGTTTCCCAAAGAAAAGGCCTCTGGGAGAAAGACAGACAGGAAAACTGTCACTCATACACAATGAATAAACATATGACAGTGACAATCTCTCCAGTTCTGTCTGCTTTCTCTCAATGTCCTAAATATGATCATGCTCTCAAAAATAAAGTGGTGAAGTGAAATGCACTGTCAGAACAGAGCGGCATCACTACAGGACAGAGAAGAGGCCTAAAGAACAAGCAGATATGAGGATGAGAGGAGCTGAACTCGGCCCAGCCCCCCCCCCTTCTTCTTCGTCTCACTCTCTCTCTCTGTCACTCTCTCTCTCTTTCCCTCTCCTCTCTCTACTTTCTCTCTCTCTCTTCTCTCTCCCTTTCTCTCACTCTCTCTTCTTCTTCTTTTCTCTCCGTCTTTCTCTCTCTCTTCTCTCTCCCTCTCTCTCTTCTTCTTCTTCTCTCTGTCTCTCTCTCTCTCTTTCCCTCTCTCTACTTTCTCTCTCCCTTCTCTCTCTCTTTCTCTCTCTCCCTCTCTCTTTTTCTTCTTTTCTCTCCCTCTGTCTTTCTCTCTCTCTCTTTTTCTCTCTCTCTCTCTCTTCTCTCTCTTTCCATCTCACTCTCTTCTTATTCTCTCTCCCTGTCTTTCTCTCTCTCTCTCTCTCTCTCTCTCTCTCTCTCTCTCTCTCTCTCTCTCTCTCCTTTCTCTCTCTCTCTCTCTCTCTTCTTTTCTCTCTCTGTCTGTCTCTCTCTCTCTCTCTCTCTCTCTCTCTCTCTCTCTCTCTCTCTCTCTCTCTCTCTCTCTCTCTCTCTCTGTGTATGTGTGTTTTGTATTATGAGTAGACAGAAGGAAGATGAAACCCCTGAAAAAATAAAAACTACCAGCGCACATTATGCTTATGAAAGGGGGTAAGCGTAATCTTATAGAGGGGATTGTGTGTCAGTGTGTCTGAATTAAGAGGGCTCTGAACAGACATAATTAAGTGCAACCTTATTAGAAGGAAACTCATTATGATGGTAATTACAGTACAACTAGAGCAGTCACCTGCTATATCATCTACTTATTATGACCATCGCTGCTCCTTTTATTCACTCTACTGCTCTCAGCGCAGTCGCTCTACAGCTATAACCAGAGCTTTGTGGGAATGGAGTCTTGTTTAGTCGCCCTAGCAGGAATCATCTTAACTGACACAATTGATCTAATCTGTGAGACAATGGTATCTTTATATCATCAGACAACCACCCGAAAAATGAATTTATACAGCATGAACTTTATAGCATCCATTTCAATGAGCTTTTCATTTTTAGGTATTTACAGTAACTGATATTCCGTTGTCAGCACAGAAATACAAAGCTAACATAATCTGTCTAAATTATTTGGGTTTTACAAACTTACCTTATATTCACATTGCATTAAAAACATCACTCCCTGTCCAAACCTTTACTTATACTGGTGCAGTATGGGGTGTTTACTGGGGCAGGGAAGTAAGCATGTCACCCACTACACTATGTCAACCCCGGCATAATAATAATGAGATACTAAGATATACAGTACTGTGTAAAAGCCAGAGCCTTGTACTGAATAGAGGAAAGTCTAATTTTCTTTGTTTTTCAGTATTCAGCGTGTTCAATCTTTAACTTTATTACAGCGACCATTCTTTCAGGAGACTTGCCCTCATTTTTTAAATGATGTATGTTTTTTTATGTTTCTCACAATCCATCGCTCCTCTTTCCGTTTCTCAGTAATGGCTACTTCACAGCTGCACATCCGTTCAGTCCCACAGCGTTCTCACAGTGGAAGATGGTCAGAAACACATGTGGATGTTTTCAGATATAAAACAAGACCAGAGCTTGATTTTCTCCTCTCTCTCAAAGATGAAAGCTTTAAGTGCTGTTTATCTGATGAGGACAGTTGCGGTGGTCTACAAGGTTTTTTTCCAGGGTCTTTTCTGTATACCTTTTTTGTATCTACTCTCTAAATAGCTTTTATTTACTGTCTTATTTAACTGAAAAAGAAACAATAAGGGTGGTCTCTGACGTTTGCTCAGTAAGATATAACTTGCCCTTCATGTGCTAAGCACAGCTATTGACATGAGGATAACGCGGGCCTGGTGACTTGTGATATTTGTAGGCTTTGGATTTTTGAATTTAGCATCGTGGGAAGAGAGTCCTTGGATTTGGGAAGCAGATATGATCTTATAATATAACATCACAGATAAATACGGGGGAGCGGGGCATCTTATCACACACTTTTTGCATATCTAGGGATCGTAATGTTATAAGCTGCATATCAAATGAAAGAATGAAGTCTTAGGTATGTGTTTTGTATTCACTACATTTTCAGAACTTATGAAACACTTAGAAGCATTTAAACAAAAGACTGTGCAATCAGTTCATTGTTCTTTGAGTTATTATTATTATTTTTATTATTATTTATTTTACTTTAAGTTGTCCCAACTGCTATATTTGCTAGTGTTCGCTATAGTGAGCTTAGTGGAAGACATTAGTAAACCTACAACTCTCTTGTATACAAGTGTGAAAATTTATATAAGAATAAGAAAACTCTTATATAAGAATAAGAAAACTGTTACAAAAAAATATAAACATAGTGACGTTTACTTGCCAGGATATGACAACAGACCAAGATGCACAAAACTAATGTTCGACCTGTAAGTAGCCCCCCTCGCTGGGAATATCAGCAGTATGACAACCTACCGAGCAGACACGACTGTAATGACTGGAAGACAATACAAGGAACTCTGAATGAACTTATTAGAAACTGATAAAATGCTCATTCAAACCTCAGATAAATTAGATTTTTGATTTTGGATTGTATCTATTGCTCCAATAATTATTAAATGCTCACACAGTTTTATATTTTCAGGGCTGCTGTTTTTTCAAACTGTACAAATTTTAATATTACATGTTATATCGAATGGCCCGGCTGCAGGCACAATAGAAAAGGCAAACAAATCCATGTATTTATGTTTGACATTGAGGTAGTGCTCTCTGTTCCCTTTGAGACTTACAGTGAAGAGTGCTCCTTAAGATAGGCCCTTTCTGAGTGTGCCCTTGTCTTCCTTTATGATATGGAGAGAGAGGGAAAGCAGATGAGAGAGAGATAGAGAGCTTTCCCAGCATGAGCCAGGTCCTATCCATAGCCCCCTGCAGACTGTTTATAACCACCATCTCAGGGGGAGGCAACTGCATCAGAGTGAGTGAGAGAGACAGAGAGAGAGGAAGAGAGAGAGAGAAAATGATGAGAAATGGGGAGAAGAGGGAGGAAGTCATCAAACAGAAAGAGGGAGAGGGTGAGCGGAGGAGAGAGGTGAGAGAGAATACAAATATGGCACAGGCTGGAAAGGAAAAAGAATTAGCAAATGAGCTCGAGAGAACATAAGAGAAAGAAAGTACAAAAAGAGGGTCTCTCGCTATCTCTCTCTCTCTCTCTCTCTCTCTCTTTCTGCATCCCTCTGTGGGCGTGAGGAGGGGGTGGCAGTGCGGTCTCCAGTGATGCACATTTATCTACTTCACTGTGAGATTTACCCATCAAGCTTTTCATACCGCTAAACACTGCATTTCACTCTGCAGTGTCTGTTTACAGTAATTATTGAGGGTACATTCACAAAGCTGTGGTTTGGCTTTCTATGGGCTGTAAGTATCTACACCTAAGCATCTACACATCAGCACTACATCTGTATTGCAGTGTAAAAGTCAGAGACCCTTTGTGTTTACTAGTCTTACGGTCAAAATGGTCATTAATCTTCCAGAATCAAAAAAGCAGAAGACAAATATTAAGAATAAATTACACTCGCAATCTTAAAACCAATAAGTTACAGTTACGTCCTCCAAACAAAAGCTGTTCCCAAAAGAATGACTGACTTCATGTGCCCTCTTAAAGAGACACTAAGACCTTGTTCAGACTGCCAAAGGCAATCTTTCACATATTCAGATTGTATCCAGATTGATTTTTAATAGTGTGGATGATAAAAACCCTTTGGAGGCCGTTTGAAAAGCAATTCTAATCCAGATGTGTCTGGACTCTGGACTCACTGGACGCTCAATTCGGATTCTAAAGGGTCCTTTGCTTCACTCTCAACGTGACAAACAAGAACAATATCAAATCCAAAGTGATGGACATGCCTGGATTGGCTATGTTGTCACTATGCAGACAGGCTGCAGATGGCTGGACACAATCCTATGATCTGATCATTTGTAAGTAACAGTTGCCTCAATAGATCTGATTTAAGGAAACAAATCTGATTTGCCTGAAGTGTGAACACAGCCTAACATTTAAATGAGCACCTACTCAAATACACCTTGGCAGCCTTGAAAACGTCTTTCTCATGTGCACCTGAAATGGCTAAAGGATATATTTTAGGAGATTTGCTATGAGATAATCCACTAGCGTAAGAAAGATTGATTGAAAGAAAATAAGAAAAAAATGGAGGATTGTGTGAAATTGGAGGTTATGAAAACAATAGAACAATGTAAAGAAAAGTGGACTCTTAACAACTACAACACAGCTGAAATGAAGACCTGATAGACCAATAAAAATGTCTATCAAATAAATGGTAGTTTCATCTTTGAGAGAGAGAGAGAGAGAGAGAAGAAAATCAAGCTCTACTCACGCTTCAAAAGTGATTCTGTCCATCCCTCCATGCAATTCAATGCTATGGGTCTGAAAGGATGTGTAAGAGTTAAAAAAGTGTTACTGAGAAAAAGAAAAAGCCAAAAAATAGAAGCTGCTCTTCAACACATCCGAGATTTTGAGCAAGGTTTTGGAGTCAAACTTTGAAATTGGGATGTAAGACTGAATTTTTTAAGGAAAATATCTCTGCAGATTAAAAACGAAAAGCAAGGCTTACACAAAAGAATGGAAGGGTGGTCTCGGGCTTTTGCACCGTACCGTGTGTGTGTATAAACATAGGAGGCATCTGGTAGAAATGAGGAACTGGGAGCAATTCATGCCTATTCAGTAAGTCATACCCACACAAATAAAGGCTCCAGAATGATCTTTGATATTTAAAAAGGTCCCTGACACTTCCATCTCATTTACAAAAATATATTTTTGAAGAACCATCCATTGAAAGTTCCTTAAGGAACCAAAAGTGTTCTCTGGCATCATTCCAAAGAAACCTTTTGGCACCTTAAGCGTGTATGCAGCTGAAAAAACATCAACACTGCCAATAACAGTCTCTCCACTATGAGGAAAGAGTACAATAATAAATCATCAGGCACTAACAGAAGATCACCTCATAAACACCCTGCTCTCCATTTCACTCACAGCCCAGCGAATGTTTATTAGACATTTACAATACATTTTAATTAAACACACAGGTGTAATGTTTTTAAAAAAAGGACCAGCAGTGAGTGACAGGTGAGGAGAATGAGGATGTTATTCTAGCTACTAGTGACAGGAGCTGATTCACTTAGTTCTAGAAGACAGCAACCCCATAAAATGTCACAAAATTTATCGGCCTATAAACAATGGCACGCACACACACGGCGAGTGTCTCCCACTGTCTGTTGGCACAGTAGCAGTGTTATTTGACAGAGAAGTGGGGCTGGCTAATTTCCCTCAGCCACTCTTTTTCTTATCATGACAGTGTGGCCTCTCAGCTAATAGCATGTTTTAATTAGCCCTTAGTCCCCCATGTTCCCCCTGTCAGAGATACGGCAGGAGGAAATCCCTCCAGACCTTACTCACATTACAACACTGTTTCTGCCTCACCCGCTCTGCCTCTACAGCTCACTTATGTATAGTACACCCATATGTACCGTACATACAGTACATCCACCAATCCAGCTCGGTATGCATCCTGTGTTTCAAGCATTGTTGTGGTGAAGAAAGCCAGCTGCATGTCACTATAGTGTCTACAGGTCATCTCATCAGCACCATCATCATCTGGAAACTTCCCCCATTAATACACTGTATTAGCAAAAGTATCAATATATATTTCTAGTGATCCATGTTTCACATGTTTAATTTTCCATATCTTTGTATTTAGTAAAAAATGTACTAAATAATTAAACTTGCTTTGTGTAATGAGTGAATTCAGTGACATTACAGTGCAGCTATTTCTGACACAGGTGCTTAATTGCAAACACACAGAAGAGCCTAAGATCACCATGCTCAATGCCATGTGTCTGCCAGAAAGATATTAAGCGCCCAACATTGGTCTGGGGGAGTGGAATTTCAGTCTCCAGAATACTGGAGCATCATTGAATACTTTTGGGATCGAACTGAAGTTACTATCTGACCTCACTAATGTTGTAGCTAAATTTGATCATATCCTAATAGCATGTTCCAATACCTGGTGTAAAACCTTCTCAGAAGACTACAGACTACAGGCTGTACAGACTTCTCCTCATGCTCCTCTGATATGAGCATCTGACTAGTGATGTAGTCCATGCTCATGTCCCTCTCTCAGCAGAACATTGCAGACAGTGCACAATGCACAGATTGCTAATTCTGCACAAATACAGTGGTGATTTCAATGTATCACTTCTATATAAAGATCTGTGCTACTATTTTTAAACTATGTACACTTACTGATGATATGTAATATATCTAACCTAATGAATCTCTATTTAGCTGCTATTGCACAGTACTGTCATTAGTACTGCACCAATATTGTATACTTATATTCGGCTTCTATACCTTTTTATCAAACTTGTATTAGATACAAACGCTATCTATCTATCTATCTATCTATCTATCTATCTATCTATCTATCTATCTATCTATCTATCTATCTATCTATCCCTCTCTCTCTCTTCCTATCTATCTATCTATCTATCTATCTATCTATCTATCTATCTATCTATCTATCTATCTATCTATCTATCTATCTATCTATCTATCTATCTATCTATCTATCTATCTATATATCTATCTATCTATCTATCTATCTATCTATCCCTCATATGTATGTCATTATTTCTGCCACCTTTGTTTGGAAGACTGTCCAGTTGCTTTAGTGTAGTCTCTATTAGGACACAAAACATGGAATACTAAAGAAGAAGATTAAAAGGATATAGGACACAAAGGAAATAGTCGTCTCTACAAAAAAGGGAGTGTGGGTCAGCTGTCGGTGCCATGAATAGAGTTTGTACAATCTGCCTTTAATTTTCACCTGCATTCATTAACAAAAAGCAAAAAACACTTGAGGGAGTCAAATCTTTCCCTTTTCCCCTTTTCTCCTGCTTTCTAACAAACAACTGCAGCCAGGGAAAGTGACCTCTGACCTTAGCCAACCTACCTCTCAATGCCTGAGGCAATTACTGAGCATGGGAAATTAGACCAACACACACACACACACACACACAAACAGATGCATAGTGTCACTCATATGAAAAGTTTATATCTATGTTGTTTTTTTAAAGCACTTCAGTCAGGCAAACATCAGTTGCCCTTTACGTTGTGTGAAAGTTTCATCATGAATGGTTTACAAGACATTGTCCAAAACTTCTTGGAATAAAATCTTGTATGATATTTCATTTTATCAAAAGTTATGTGTGGGTAAGCACATGGTACAATCTCTAAAGTGCTGTGATAAGTAACCAGACAGTCAAATTCAATTACACTGCAGTGTTACAGGGTTATGCAGGACAGCAAATCAGAAAAACTGCCAGATAGTTATGGGATTAAAAAGACAGTGCAAAGGGTTTTCATGTGTTCAAACCACTGACATAGAGATTTTTCCTGTTTATATTCCTGCTCCAATAAGAGTTTGTCTAATATGTTCTATTTTACTTCAATAACTAGAACCTTCCTGTCAGGCATTGCAGTGTAAGGTATTTAGATTGTCTTGGATCGTTTCATCATATTAGTCAAAACACTTTAGAGTTAGTAGTTCTTGCACACTTACCAACTTCATCTCTACAACCTGTTGGGACATTACAACATTTTGGTGTAATTTTTTTTATTATCTCTGATTTCATCCGTTTACCCAAAGTAATCTTCTAGTACTTAAGAGATGGTACCTTGTACCTAACTGGGTAATATCTAGAACCTAATGGATCATAAAGGAAAGTGTTACCAAATCTTGTTACATTCACATAAGATCATAATTTACATCTCGTATGAAGTTACTGGACTGGAGCAAAGGATAAAATTTCAATGTAAAATGTCCTACACTGTAAACATGGTTTGTTGGTGTAACCTAAATAAATAGGTTAGCTACTAGTAATTAAACTAGTTTAATTTTACCTAAATAAAAACTTATCACATGAAGTTATCTAACAGGTTAAACATTTTTTACAGCGTATCACATGATGTCATATTATATCATATCTCACTTTTTTATTTCTTTTAACCTTATAAATCCTGAGATCCCTTATAAACATAGCTTTAATATTACTAACTATTGTTACCAAATAATAACCTGTGATATTCTTTTGGTCTGGCATGCATTTAGATTTTCAGACAAGTTGTTCCAAATGAGAAGAGACAGAATAGAGAACAGAGAGAGAGAAAGAGAGAAAGAGAGAGAGAGACAGAGAGGGAGAGAGAGAGAGAAAGGAGAGAAGCAGATTCATTGAAGAATCTGCTCTTTGTTGTGATGTAGCCAGAAAGCAGATAAGATGACCAACCTGTTTACGGCCCTGATTGGAATTACACAAGCAGAAAGCATCCCCCCTGCCGAGGCCCAAATGAGCAGGTCCAAAGGACAGGGAGAGCGGTTAAACGCTACTGAGGGGGAGCTCATTATCTGTGAATGGGGGTGATTAATGTGCGAAAATGAGGCTCGGCGGGACGCGGCGAGGGGCCACCGCTGCCTCTGACCCTCATTCACACCCAGGCATTCACCCAAGTGCTCCACAGGGAGGGAGCATCGCAACAAACACACACAATGCTGCCTTTTCTGCGTCTGATCTGCTCTGTGTGCAAGTCCGTACGAGTGTGCGTGAGTGTGTGTACTGTGCCCAGACTGAGGGGTTACGTCACTCTGCGAGGAGAGGACAGACAGAGGAGAAAGAGGGGAGGAGATGGAAGCTGCTAAACAGTAATACAACTCCACCCAGCTCCACTACACTAAAAACAGAACAGCACCACCTGTTGGTTGTTTACTACGGAGAAGACCTTGAGAAGTGCCAATGTAGCCAAGAAAATTTTTTTTATGTACTGTATTTTTTTTACTGTAACAGTGGTTCTCAGGCTAGTCCATGAGGACAGTCCACATTTTTGCTCTATCCCTAAAAGTGTTGGAGACTGTTTGGGGACCCTGAGGACCAGTTTGAGAACTTCTGTTACAAGACATTGCTTCTATATTACTATCTAACGCACTATCACCACTGTTTGATCACAGAAAAAGACAACGTCAAACAAAATTGGCCACAATTCACCATAAATATTCATAATATTAATATTAATTGTCATTCAGATGAGAGCATGCCTAAGTCAGACTGTACTGGAGATAGCGCAGCATTCAGCATGTGTGGGTTTTAGCAGGCTGGTAAATATGTGGCTATATAAATAGCACAAAAGGTTAATAGGTGGCGGAGAGGAGCGGGGAGGAAGCTCTGGTAAAGTCGAAGGTCAAATGATGAGAGAACACAAAGCCATTACAAAGACAGCACTCAGCTGGGGTCTGTGTGTGTAGGCAGTGCCAGGGTCAAGCACAGGGAGTGACTCACACGCGCACACACACACACAAAGACATTGCCACAAAGACATACAAAGACCGCTTCCTGCTTCCAGTGGCACACATATTCTTGAGGAAAAAAAATAACGAACACACATACACAATGGCAACCCAATCGCTTTGTGTGCATCACGCATGCAAAATGAAAAAAAAAAAAAAAAGACTCCTTCACACACCTACAGTAGGTACCGCAATATGCACAGCAGCACGCCCAGAAAGAAAACTCACCACCACCACACACACACGTCTGTTTTCTCCAAGAGTCATGAAGTAATGACCAATTGCTTTGGGATGTGGGCTGACCAAGAGCTGTTATGAAAACAGTATCACTGTGCCTCCATTTGCATAATAGCAGGTTCATGAGCCTCTGGTTTCTGCAGTAAACGAAAAGTGATTGACAGGGAGGTGCACAGAGGAGGCAGTGTGGAGGAGGAAGCCCTCATCATACTCAGCATTAACCCAAGAGCTGCATGCATATTAGCACCGAGCAGCAATATGACAGATCACTGAGGGCAGTTGGCTCTGACTATATTTGGGCATGATTTATTGCAGGGACGCATATCAATTTGGTTGAATAAAAGACGCTTCGTTACTGCAGAGAAGCAGCAAAAAAAAACTGTCGCGCTTGTGGATGGGATCCGCTCGAAAGAGAGCACCAGGAGGACCTCGGAATCTAGAGTTTAGGTGCCCTCGCTGTAGAGATCACACCACGGTGTAAACTTCCCTCCGTTCTCGCACCGTGCGTGGTCATCGCTAATAGCCGTCTCTGGAGAGACGACTGACTAATCGCTAAGTAATCAACAATGTTGTCAGATTGGTCTCCCACCGCGTCCATGGCAATGTGTCAGACACAACAGGCTAGCTAGAGCTTTTGGCTCAGGTTCCAAAAGCCTGTTTCCACTGCACCCAGAAGGCTTTGAAACTGCAAAACCATGAGGCTTTGGATCCATGCCCACGTCTGCGCGGCTAATCCGCTAAATAAGGGACCCCATGCCCGGGGCCAGGGACTGAACATGGAGCCACATTGCACTGTGGCACAATGCGCAACACTGAATCCACCACAGAAGACACAGAAAGACAGATAATGAGTCTGTACATATGTACAGAGATTAGGTACACAGTGGGACCGTGCTGGGCTCATATGAAAAAAAAAAAAAACTGAAAAATGCCTTTCCTTTGGTCTGGAGTGGGATAATCTCATAATGGATAAACACTGATCCAAATTAGAATGATAAATGATCTCATGGCCTGGACTGCAGGATTGTGGGAGAATAAAAATCGGCCTACAGGCAGGGACTTCATTTCCCAGAGTGCTTTAGACAATCGGCAGGTCAATAACACTTTAAAAGCACTCCAGGTAAGTCTTATCAAGAAGGACAGGATGGTCCATCTCAGCAGCGCTGGGAAAGCCAGTGCACCAGTCAGATCTTGCTAAAGACTATTTTGTGGTCAATACATGGAGACTACTTCAGGTTAGTGGTTTGTTAATGCTTGTTTTTGAGTTTGGATCCTGTTCCTCAGTATGTTTGCATCACTTTGCATCATACCTCTGCCTGAAACGTATGCTGCAATGTTGTACATACACTGAATAAGTGTGGAGTCACTTCCTAATGCTAACTGACACAAAACCCACTAGCAGAATTTGCATGGACGTGGAAGCAGGCATACAGGTGAGCAGGTATACGCACACACATACACACGCACACACACACACACACACACACACACACACACACACACACACACACACAGACAGACGCACACGTGCGTGCACCAGTCCTGGGAATTCATGCCAAAACTACAATTTCCTGCTGCTCCGACATGCATATTTCTCCAGTCCCCATATAAGCCTACTGGGAATGTAGAGACAGGCAAGAGTGAGAGATCCTGAGTGAGTTATGTATTAGTGTGTGTGTGTGTGTGGGGGGGGGGGTCAGGTTTATGACACATTGTGAGCCTTTTCATATATTCCATTGTGAGAACCATTCGTCCTGGTAAGCCATTACATTTTAAGGTGAGGTTAAAGTTAGGTTAGGGTAGTGGTAAGGTTGAGGTTACATTTATGGTTAGGGTAAGGATAAAGGTTAGGCTGCTAGTATTTCTAAATGAGGTTTGGGTAAGTCTCCTGGAAATGAATGCACATCTATGTAATGGACCCACAATTCACAGTAACAAAAAAGTTTTTATCTCTATAACGATACATGTTCATCAGGGCACTTCATCCCATAGGACTACAGAGGCACAGCCCTGTATATAACTACTTGTCTACTAAGTACTTAGTTTTTGTCTAATACGTCTGCAACATTGTCTGGCTCCATCAGATTCATTGCAATACCATTAATCAATCAGATTCACATAAAAACACTGTCTTAGGTTGCTGGACATAATGTTTTTGACCCATCAAGTGGCCATTGCTTGGTGCTCAGTTGAGGTGCTAGGCACTGAACAAATATTTAGCTAATCATGTTCAATAAGTAAGACGAAGGCCTGTTTTAATAACTGTATGCTATAGTGTTTTCTGTTTTATGTATTTTGGTTCCTCTGATTTGTTATGATCATCCCATCCTACAGGTGATATACATGGGCATGTTATTGATTAGATTTCCATCATCTTTCTGAGATTTTATAATGTTCTATTACATGTTGGAATGCTACTCTGACCATGTTTTTGAACAGGTATCTCGTAATAGGTTTCAGTTGTAGATTTAATAATAGATTTTTAATAATCAATCAAATATAACAAAGCTAAAAGCATTATCTTCTAGTACATTTTATCATATAAATGATCCAAAAACATTCCAGGAACTTGAACATACTGTGCATTTACATTTCTGCTTTTCAAGGTACAAATGTTTATATGATGTCTATATAGAAGGTATGTGACATGAAGGTGTGATAGAAGGCTTATGATTTTTATCCCTACTATGAAATGAGCTGTCACCTTTTTGGTGAGTTAATTAATAATTTAAAGAGCTCTGCTTTGATTAGAGACACAGGGATGATCACACAGAAGCAACATGTTAAAATAGATACAGACAGCAAAATAAAATGAATTTCTGTGAAATAAGCTTGCTCGTCATGCTCTTTAGTTAGCTTTGCTCGTACCTAATGTTACCTACACTAGCTACTTTCAACATCAACACAAAGTAAACTAGAGTTATTACTCACTATGAAACCTCAGTTAAAGATGATCTGCTTCAACCAACAAACAGTAATAAACGCACACAGCATGGCTGCTACCGGACGCTGTTGAGATTGTGATGCTAATAAAGGTGCAGAACTGCTTCTCTCTTCAGCCTCTTCAGTGTCAAATGCTGAGCGAAGCTGCTCACTATAGTCCAAGGTTTGAGAAATTGTTCAGAGTGAAACGTACAAAGCAAATGAACATCTTGGAAATAAAGTTGTCCGGGTTCTTGTTAAAGGTGTGGAAATTAAGGTTGGCTTCCTATTTGCCAACTTATTTTATGAGTTTTCAATACATAGGGTTATCAAAAGAAGTAAGAAACTTTTCCAGCCTTGATGTATGTTAATGTAACACAGTCTTATTACTGTCATTGCTAATTCACAGCTATAGTCCTGCCGTGGATCCCCCATGTCATTACTGTTTCCATCTATGTTTCTCCACAATTACACTCTATATTTGTTCATGTTAAGCCTATATAAAGTCTTGCTGCAGTTTATTGAGGTAACCCTAGTTAGAACTGCTGGTCACAGAACAGTCTCAGTCTCAACATCATTTAGTCTTGACAATACTGGGACTCAGTCTTAGAGGAAGGTGGACTCAAAAATTGTCAAGACCAGTCAAGTGTGATGCCTCCATCTATTCATTATTGAATATCTTCAAGATTTCTACAGTATAACATAGTTCTTTCTCTACATCATGGGTCTTAAAGAACCAGCCTGAGGGTCTGCCCCGAGCCTGACTCATTCATTACATAGTGGTAGATACAGCATGTCAGAATTAAGAAATGAACTGAATTATCGCCGAATCTACTGAGAACACAGAATTAACTGTTCCACATTCAGAGCACTTCACTTACAAAAACCTCAGCAGATATAAAGAGACATAAAGAATCATTTAAAGAGTCCCATGCAGTTAATTATTATAAGTTCATTCAGTTCAGGTGAATGCGAAAATATGTATTAGATTATAATACAATAACACTAAAGGCTAAATATTTAAGATTTGTTTCTGTTTTAAATATTAAATATATCCTTCCCTTTATTATCTACCGCTTAATCCCACTAGTCAGGGTCACAGGGGGGGGCTGGAGCCAATCCCAGCATCATCAGGCAAAGGCAGGGAACACCATGGACAGTTTGCCAGTCCATCACATGGCCAACATTCACTCACACACAATTTAGAGTGACCAATCAACCATGTCTTTGGACATGTGGGAGGAAACCCACTCAAGCACGGGGAGAACATGCAAACTCCACACAGAACGGCCCGGACCAGGAATTGAACCCGGCGACGGTGCTAACCACTACACCACCGTGCTGCCTATATTAAATATAGTGTTATTTATATGTCATGTATAGTGAATTATAGAACATTTACAATAAACCACAAACAACTAGCATTTACTTTGAGTTTCTGTTTGTAGATGCCTGCTCTTAGTTTTGGTCTATGTATTTGTTTTCGTCTTGGATTACTCTGCTTATATGTGTTTTGACCCCTAACTGTATTAATGAGCATCATTTGGAAAAACTAAAACCTTTTTAGGCCAACAATGTCATGTGTAACATCAAGGGACATCGTACATCAAAGAACAAAAAGAATCTCTGGACCTCCGCATGCCAGACACTTTCTTTTGGCCGGAAAGGTGGCGTAGGGCCATGGGCAAGTCAAAGTTTCTTAAAGAGATACGATCACTCAAAAGCTCTCATTGAAGCCGCATAACGCCAGCCTTGCAGGAAGAAAGTGAAAGTGAGTCTCTAGCATGCAGCCTTCCTGAGATATATTCTTTTATGCATGACGTCCTTTGAAGTTGAACACAACATGGTCGTCCTGAGAGGGTTAACTAAGGCATCTATCGTGCACGTCCATCCTGACTCTGCCTCAAATAAGCATTGATAGTTCTGGACCATTTCTATTGGTCCATTCAAATTGTGACACCATATAAAAGGCAGCTTGTATTTTTTAAATTACTGAAAAAAAGAAATAAAACAGAATTCTATTCCAACTGCAACAACAGTAATGTACAGAGGACACTGGCTGTTACATGTGAATGCTAAACGTTCTTAAACTTGACTTTGTTTTGCTCCTTTTTTCACCACGCAAATCAATTAATCTTTAACATGGGAGAAGAAATGCATCCTCACGTTCCAGCGAAAAGGTCTTACTCTCTTGCTTTTCCGCTTGTACCTCTCTCTCTCCAACTCTCTCTCGCTTGTTCTCACACAGACACACACACAAATGAACAAACAGACTGTTCACACAGCTCCCTCAGCCCCCGCAGCAATGGTGTGGTGGTGTGTGAGGCTCTAATTGTGTGTGTAATTGCAGTGCATGGACCCATCACAAGGACACAGAGAGAGTGTCACTCTGCTTTAAGAGCCAGCTAAGTGCCTCATCTACTAAAAACGATTTTAATGTGTGTGTGCGAGAGTGTGATGCACCTGTTTCCCTGTCAGTGCTGCTAGCGCTCTGCTCTCTATCAAAAAACTTGCCTGCGCTGGCAGAAGAAAACTCTTTTGCATGTGTTGTCGAAAAGCATGCGCGTCAGCGCGGGTTATAGCTCAACAGCTAACACAGCCATGCCACACTGTGACATCGCTTCATCACCACCACGTCTCTCCTCACCTCCGCCGAGTTCTGCTCCTCTAGCTTTTCCTGGATAGATGCTCGCTGTTGCTCGGCCCTGTTGAGGCAGAATAAATGTTACAGAGACAAGGCAATTAGGAGCTCAGTTCAGGGCCCATTAACTTCATCTACTGCTGCTGCTTTAACGCTCTGCTCATTATGTTTTACTGCAGAAGGACCATCAGGTCACACTCCACAGTTATATTTCCATCTGAAACCAGGCAGAAGTTATTGGCCTTCTTAGGTCTCCTACTCCTAATGTGATATATTAGAATTGGGAAATTGTAAAGCTGCAATGAGGGAATTCAGAATACAGTGATGGTGTTTTTTAAGAGCTGAAAGAAGAGGATAAGAAGAGGATGTTATCATAGAATTCACTCATTTGAGCATCTGGACTGTGTTGCTTTTACTTCCTCTACAGCACTATTCTAGTTCAGCACTGATCTAGTTCAGATTTCATGGTCGGGGATCTCATTGCTGTACAGTGTGCCACCTTTAACAAATGCAAACTGCATTTTCCTCTGATTTAGTCATTATTCTTACTTTATGCTCCCATAGTTAGTATCAGTTAAACCAAAAAACAGTCAAGTTTTTATCAGGCATACTAAAGATGCACCTGTTGAACCTGGAGGTGCACAATTCCAGCATGAAAACAACGCTTTAGGCAACTGATCAACACATTGCTAATCAAATGAAGCTTGGTAAACTTATCAATGATCTGATCATGAACCTTATTGTCACTAAGGTCACTCATCAGGCGCAACTATTACATCACACAGAGCTTTGCTAGGATAAAGTGCAGAATGTTCTCAGGATGTATTTGGTTTAGATCACAATTTTTACAATTTTCTGCCCTGCCTGTTGTGGTTACATCAAAGGTTGTTTCCAATCTATGGATTACATATGGAAGGCAATGTGACCCAAAATCTTTTCCTGGACAATCAGGATTTTTTCCCCTGATATGATTTCCTATATGATGGTGTGGGGACAAGGGCAAGGAGCTGGTTTGCTTGAATTCACACAGACACACAGTAAACAGTAAACAGTAAAGTTATGAATTTTCACAAAATCACTTGAATGAACATGTATTTTTATCACATATGAGCTCCAGCTGTACTTGCTTATGAAGTATGCAATAAGCAAAAAGCACAAGAAAGATGTTACTGAAAATGGCATTGCATTAAATACTGCATTGAATATCAAGCTAGTTATGCTTTAGCTAATGAATTTCAGAGCATGATGCAACATTTGACAAGTACTTATACTATGATTATAAACAAAAAGCACAACAAAGCTGTAAACTCACTGATAAGTGGTAGTACCCAAAATAAACAAAACACCAAAATATACAAAATACACACAAAAAAAATATGATAAAGTAGAAACGTTAGTTTCTGCAATATTCTGTAAATGTGCATAACATCTGCATAACGTTGGAACAGAAATCTGGGCATATCCCTACTGACCCCTGCTCCTGCCAGTCTTTGGCACAACACTTCCTTATAAGAGGTTTATTAAATAAGATTGCAAAGTAGTAACAAAGTTTCTTACTGTCTCACTGCAAACTAGTTATGCTATTACTAATGAATTTCAGAGCACAATGCAACATTTGACAACTACTTATACTATGATTGTAAACAAAAAGCACAACGATGCTGCAAACTCACTGCTTAGTGGTAGTACCCAAAATAAACAAAACACCAAAATATTGTGAAAAGAGTTTTTATACTATGATAAAGTAGAAACGTTAGTTTCTGTCAATATTCTGTAAATGTGCATAACATCTGCATAATGTTGGAACAGAAATCTGGTGCATATCCCTACTGACCCCTGCTCCTGCCAGCCGATGGCCTTATAAGAGGTTTATCAATTAAGAATACAAAGTATTAACAAAGTTTCTTACTGTCTCACTGCAAACTAGTTATGCTAACAAACTGGAAAACACATCTGCAGTCGCATTGACTTGAATGACATTTTATAACATGTCCACATTTGCAACATGTTCTATAAGAATGATGGATAAGTAAATAAAGAGCTGAAAGCTACATGGATGGTCTATTACTGTCTGTCATGTCTTGGCTGACTGATTACATTTTGAGTTTAAATTGATCACCAACATCAAATGTACTACCAAAAATAAAGATATAGATAACTAGATAACCAGTGACTTTCCTCTTAAATCTGAATCATTTGCTTATCACTGTACAGAAATGAAACGAATCCCCCTCAGGAATGAAACTGGAGCAGTCCACTCTTGGATTTGACCCACGGTGTTTAGCAGGTAACTGCCCACTTATCATTACACAGGGGGTGGAGGGGAAAGTAAAACAGAGTGTCAGCAACTCTTAAAAGTCCTTGAAAGTTGGTGAAGCACTCTGGGTGGGAGACAGCAGACAATGACTGCTCTCATACCAGGAGTGATGCTCTGTCTAGGTCAAGACTTTAGTGGAGAGTCAAATAACATTTGTATTTGATTTTACGTGTGCATGTGTGAGAGTGTGTGAGTTGTGTGTGTGTGCACATGTGCACATACATATGAGAGCAGGTCAAGGATATTTCACATGACAACTCTGTAAAACCAGTTTGTAGCTGTAATAACTTTGTTTTAAATGTCCCATTAAGAGAGCCTGTGCAGAGTGCATGCTGGCCTGTTAATTCATTCATCACTTCCGTTGCTGAGCATGTGCTAGAGTGGCCGCTTCAGTGCAGCTGATGATGTATTTTAGACCAACTGTGTGAAAAACAGAGATTTTCAGGTGAGTTTTAACTGATTATCCAGTATTGTGCAAAAGTCAGAGACCACTCTGGAATATCCAGGCACAACAGCCATTAAGTACAAGTTAATGACTTTTCAGCTTTTTGATCATATGCGATACCAGGTATTCCACCTGCGTGAAACAGGACTTTCCAAAACCAGAGTTCAGAATAATTAAAGATACAAAGATAATGTGTGCAAGCTGTGCAAGACCAGGTACTTCACTAAATCTGCCACCATCAGATAAACTTCATCATTGGATAAACAGCCTCCTTCGCAAGAAAATAAACAAAACAAAGTACTTATAAGGTTGTCTGGTATGCTTTTAATGTTAGACACTATATCAATATTGTAATGTAAGCTTTGAATCATCCATCATGCTGTAGTTAATTTAGTCTGTGTTCAAAACAATTAGAATTAGAATTAGAATTAGAAATACTTTATTGATCCCAGGGGGAAATTGCAGTTTTTACAGTAGCAGAAGAAGAATATACACTCTAATAATAATTTACAACATAAAATAAATTTGTACACATATATAAGTCATATATTACAATAGAAGAATAAAATGTAAAGAATAAAATGTAAAGTGACTGTGTCTATAATATTAAGTACAGATATACTGTTACAGCAGTAAGAGTTTAGAAGTAAGGAGTTATTGCACCTTTGAGTTGTTGCATACATAATTAAATTATTGTTCTACTGGTATCACTGTACGTGTGAAAGGTGTCGTACGTTAAGGGAGGAGTTATAAAGTCTGATAGCCACTGGTAGGAATGACCTCCTGTGGCGTAGTTAGTGGAGTTACTACGTGACTTAGTTTTGATTACCCTACTGCCCATATATATATACCCCCACTCTCAATCTACCATGGTGTTGAACAACTGTGCACCCACCACCTGCCAATCTCCTCCTTGCTAACATTCTAAACTCCAACTGGATGGGCTCAGTCACGCACAAGTACCAAAGCCACCCAGAACTTCAGCCTAAAGCCTCCCAAATTTGCCACCCTTGGCCAATTAATCGTGGTCCATGCTAGCAAAACATAATTAGAAGGAAATTCAAGAGAGAAAAATGAAAAAAATAAATATTCAAATGTATTAACTGCCATTTTCACTGAAACTGCTCAACAAATAGTCGCTTGGATGTTAAAACACCTACTGGCTACCTACTTTGGTGAGCTCTCTTTGTCTTATGTCTTCAGTTTGTTTAGTGAAGGAAGAAATGCTGCTCTCTCCTGAGTGATTGTGGCTGCTGTGGGGTTTACAGGTTAGCTGCTGGTCTAAGGCTGAGTGTAGAATTAAGTTGTGATTATAGTAACACTGTTACATTAACTATTTCAAAAATGCTGCATTGAGTCAAATCCTGTTGTTCTCTATCAGCCGAGCTTCTTATTAATAACTGCACATAAAGCTAATCACTGGTCAGCGACCTAGCTCACGTTACTGCAATACATTTACTGTGTGGAACTTTTGACAGCCATTTCCAGAAAGAAAACGCTTTCTCTCTGTCCCCCTCTCTGCTCCTTTGTTTGTGAAATCCGGACTTTAGTTTCCGTTTAACCAGATCAGAATTGGAGAACAGCCACAAACTGAAACAAGTTAAACTATAAACATGATAGACGAGGGCCCAGGAGGATTAAACCACTCTTATTTTTGAGGCGGGGGAGAATGGAAAGAAACGATAAACAGAAGATGATCTTGGAACAAGCAGTCTTGTATTATTTATTTGCATTAAAGGTTAAGTATTAGGAACTATCATATTTATTTCCAGGGTTTTTGGAGGGCTCGTTATTTAGGGTGGGCCCTGGTTAGTTTGGTTCACCATTATCCACAGTTGGATGCCCCTGGCTACGAGTTTAAAAGCACTTGTGGAAGCCATTACTGAGAAAAGTAAACAGACCCCCCAAAAAAAGAAGAAGAAAAAAATTTAAATAAAACAAAGAAGCTGCTGGTGTTCTCTGAACAATGGACTGACCACCTCAGAATCCAGACCTCAGCGTCACTGAACGTGTTTGAGATTATTCGGATCGTGAGAAGCAGAAGATGTAGCTTTGAAAGGTATGGTCTTAGAAGTTTGAAAAAAGAATATAAGCTGTAATAAATGTATTAGGTGGACACATTAAATACCAAAAATAATTTATATATTTATCTGTCAGGCTTCTGTGTGATTTTGTTATGTTTGTTGCTTCACTTTGTGAGGCTGAAAAATTAAGAACTACCTACTGGCTGTTCTGACTGTTGAAGTAAATGAAGGGTGGTCTCTGACTTTTGCACGGCACTGTATACACAGAGGAGGAGGAGGAGAAAGATAGCAGGTCTTTGGTTCTGTTGCGGGCAATACACCCCAAAAACCAGTTCACGTTGTCCTGTATATCCAAAGCTGCCCTCGGGGTTGCCATGAAAAATCGGAGTGTAAGAAAAGAGGGATAAGGAGCCACAGAATGAAAGGACAAAAGAGCATTATGCAGGTTTTAAGGGTGCTGATAACTGCCTAAGACAGGTGCTGGTAGAAGGCGGGGGGTGTAGAGAGAGAAAGAGAAGAAAACAGAGAGAGACACAGAGAGAGAGAGAGAGAGAGAGAGAAAGAGAGAGAGAGAGAGAGATAGATAGAGAGAGAGAGAGAGAGAGAGAGAGAGAACTGCTGATCCACTGCAGCCATAGAGCTGGAGGGGGCAGGTGGTTGCTATGGAAATGCCACTGGGTTTGCCCAAAGGCGATAAGTCTGCATGAATCAGATGAAGGTTAAGGAGGGAAGAAGGGAAAAGGAGAGAAGACAGAGAAAAAAGAAAAAAGAAACAGCATGAATGACAGTCTCACTTTGCCTAGGTTTATAATACAATCTCTCTTAAACCAGTGATCTTAAAATCTATTTTGGTTTACTGTTACTCTAAATATGAAACTGGGTTGATAAATACGGTAACTTTAAAGGAACGGATCACAAACTAAACTGAATCTCGTGCACTGGCACTGCCACAGCCCTTAAAGAGCCACTGATTTTTTAGAAGTTTTGCAGAACAAAATCATTAAGATATAAACATCATCATCGAGAGGTAACTTTGTAAAATGCTCCATTTTAGATAGACTAGTGTTTACAGTGGAACCAGACATCTGAAGCACTCAGTGACTCTAAAAGCTAAAGCATAGCATGCTATTATATGGAAATGGTTAAAATACATTCCCTGATGCAAGAGACATGAGTGTTTCTTCATAGATTTGAGAGGAGATTATAGCCTAAAACACTTTTTTTAAAAATTAATGCAGGGCACATACCAGGGACATATCAGGAGTATAAGGCAAATTCAAACCTAATGATTTTTTTTTTCCTGATTTATCACTAAATTACCATAACCACCCCTTACAGGGGAGAGACAAGAGTTGATTCACAGTTGTTGTTTTTTTAAATAGTAAATAAAATGACTGTATTTGTGTTGTGACTTCTAGTTCCTACCACCACCACAGCGAAACAATCTTTGAGTTTGTAATTTCTCCCAATGAACCACTTCATATCAAATTATTTTTGATATTAAGTTCTTATGTTTAGTTTTTAGAGATTATTTTTATAGTTATTTTAATCTTTCTACTTCCTAATTGTTTTTTTAACAAGTACTTACTTATACATTTTTTTCTGCTTCTTCTTTTGTATACGTTTGGAATATACATAGACAACTAATGGGGATCCAAATAAAATAAACAATAAACTAAACAAATATCAAATCACTATGAATGGCTTTGTTTACATTTCAACAATGGTATTCATTTTAAAACGCATGGAATTGCCTTTTAAGTCAGCTCTGGACCCACTGCCGTCAAAAAACTGAACAATCCCAGACCCTGAAAGACCTCCGAAAGAGAATCATATGGAGATGATGTTAGTATATCTGATGCAATTAAAGCTAAACCTTAAAAAGTGTTTGTTTATAATTGATATAAGTGATATACTAAAGGTACAATTGTTTCACATGAAACTATGGCCAGGTGGTTCCTGACAGCCGAGCTGGAATGAAGAGCGAGGGGTGCAGAAGGAAAAAAAACACAGAGATGGATAGAATCTCAAACGGTTCGCTCAGTGGATGAAAGTGTAATTTATTACAGGCTACTCAAGGGAGACGGAATATTCTTCCCCGGCACTTTTCCCGTCGTCTGGTGTCTGTCGAGATGAGGGATGGGGATGTATTAGTGGGAGTCGCTTTCTGGGTATTCCTGAAAGTGTGCAAAGCGCTGCCCTGAAAGAGCATCACCAGCTCACTGTAGGTCGCGCGGGTCAAAACGGCCGCTGTGAAACCCGCTCAAGCATCTATGAATTTATTCATCTTTGAGCCCGGTGATGGAGATGGACGATTTTTCATCTCTCTCGTGCACGTTGATGCCTTTATTGGGGCCCTGGAGTGGAAAGATCTCTGGGGATATTTGCCAGTGTTTACAGTAGCCCTCAATATGTTTGAACTACTGCAGCAGCAGGAGATGTGATGATTTTTTCTCACACTTCTGCATATGATAAGCTATACTTTGACGTGTGACCAGTCAGTTCACACTTCACCTGGTGCGGTCGCTTTCACATATACTGAGAACTGTTTGAAGAATTTCTGGGAAGTTTTTTTTTTTTCACAGCCAGAAACAGATGGCGTATGGCACCTATATACATTTAGAAATATCCATCACACCAGCTAAAGACCTTCCCAGCCGAGCCCGCTAATATCTGCGGGTATCTGAGGTGTAACTGGCTAGGCTAACAATTCATCTCCCGTGTCAGTCTATGGCTTCCCGAAGCTGGTGGAATGACCTCCACCATGGGAGTTCTCATTTAACCACAGTGTTTCTGTGGAAGCCATCAATAAACAGCAGTGAGGCTCCCTCTAGACAAACCAGCGCTGATGGATGAGAGCCTGCACTTAATTGCTCGGCAAATTAAAAGCTCACCGTAGTGACAATGAAGTGCGGTGGCGATATTTAAAAACTCATTAAGCATGTGGATGTTTCGTTAGTTAAGAGTCAAGGAGAGCTAGCACATCAGAAAGTGATGAAGAACTCCAAGAAGTAGTTGGTCCAGAAATATGCACTGACAGTCAATATGTTACAGTCCAACTCTCATAGGTGCTGCACGCACACAGTCTCGCCGAGGTGATAATTATTTCTATCAGGCCCAGGAACCAGCCATACATACAGACGAGTACATGTAAATAGTTATACGTGTTACATTTAACATTTTAAAAGGGAGTGAGATTTTATACTATTGAATGACAATCTGCAATTTGTACATTCTTATTCTTCTACAATTCAGATGCGGTGCAGCTTGAAGATGATTTAGATTATTAGTTACATACACAAAAACATCTACACATATTGTTTTGCTGATGACATTTAAAGCTCCTAGTAGTAAGCCCTGCTACATCTTAATATTAAAATATTACCAAAAATGTTCAGTAGTGACCATTATTGTTAATTTTGAGCATGTCTCAAAAAACACCAGACAGTACCTGACAGCAAACACAGCAATCAGAATAATAAATAAAATATCTTGGACTGATGGCCAAGACCGAAACAAGTCTGAGTCGTTAAAGGTGCCATAGAATAGATGAAGGGTTAAATAAGGAAAGTTCGGTACAAAGAACTGACATACAGTGAAGCTCCAGCAGTGTTGACTCCTCTTGCAAATTCAAATACGGAATTTGCAATAGAAGTAAAACAAGCCAGTTCCAAAATCTTATGTAACTGTCTTGACCCCCACCTCAAAATGTGCTGAGAAACCTAGCATTCCAGGCTGAGCAAGGGATGCACTTTATAGCTGATTCAAGAAACAAAACTGTCATAGAGCAGCTTCTTAATTGAACATTTCGTTCCACCAGCAGAAAATTCTCAGAACAAGCTGCAACTTCAGCACCCACATATTTATCAAGATCTTGAACAACTAATTCTACATTGTTAGTTTGGTCAACTTAGTTTCACCTCTATTAGCATCACAACATCAACCACACCCTGTATATCTGGATATGAGAAACATGTAGAGTAATGAAAAAAAGAAAGTCTGTGTGTAAGGGGTCTCTTGTGTCAACAAACACTGTTGAACTAAAAGTCAGGTTTTGCTAGATTTGCTCTAGTTTATAATAAAGAAAAGTTGTTAATATCAAACCACAAAAATGAAGACTTGTATGATCAACATTACTGTGTAAGCATTCAAGGCATCTGAGGGTTAAGAGCGAAACTGGAACATTATCATGTGTCTTCAACTTCATACACCTCTACTGGCTAACGATGAACAGGACATTGTTGCAATCATTTATATACAAATATTTACATTTATATATAAATGTCTGTTTCCTAGTGATGATGTTTTCCTATTTGCTTGATAACTTGTATATGTTGCTTTAGGTGACCTACATAAGCCACAGCTTTGTTCATTGTAAATAGAAAGCTATTCACTCGGTGATGTTTGGCCGTTTTGTGAAATGTTATGTAGAGTCAGCATCACTTTGCATGTCAGAAAGGCATTCACAATCAGATTTGTCCTACATATTCATGTCACTATGAGGACAGACAAGATGACTTTCAAATTTAGAAATATAGAGCAGAAAACGAAAGGCTGTGTTCGCGGGTCACAGAAACGCCTTCACACATGGGTATGACTGAGTGGCATCTGATTATGATAAATTATGTCTCAACGACTTTCTACACATTTCTGTTCAAGCATCTAGTAGAACATTGTGATGACAATAAAGGTCTTTATTAGAGGAATATTTGAAATCAAGAAGCTGTTTGGATAAAAAAATATATATATTTATATTTATATTTGAAAGGACGTAAAATGAAGTGTTTGGCAATGCCACTCTCAACGCCCTCCAAAGCCTTGAACACTAGCGCCTCGTTTGCTCACCCTTCAAAAACATCATAAAAATGTACACTTCAAGGAGGACCTTTAGACTATCAGGGACAGGACTGCAGTCTCCCTTCCTGCTGTAACATGCAAGATTCTGCCTATGGACTAATCACTAATGACATAAAAATGTAGAATAGAACTTCTAGAATAGAATAGAATAGAATAGAATTTTTAAATTAAGCTTATAATACATTAAAAAAATTTTGTTTAACATGATGCCTAGTTATTGAGTAGACTGTTCATTAGATCCTAAACTCTATTATAGCACTTCATAAAATAAATGTAGTATAGTATTTTTATCTTTCTAAATTTCTGTGTAAAGCCTTTTGACAAATTAAGAAAAATTACCTCTACAGTTTTAAGCAGCATCGATCATTCTCGACAAGTCACCTCCAATTGTGTAGTATGTAGAACCCCTGCAACATCTAGCACACCTTGAACATATCTTTTCCTGTTCTATCCAAACATTCATCATCAGTACAGCTCTCCCCATTGTTTCATCAAAATCAACAGCGCTCTTCTCTCTGCTTCACCGTCTCTCACTCCCAGCGTCTTGTTATCTTGGCTACCTATAGCCATATCCTGTGCCCTCTTTATAGGACAGATCTGTTCATTTGGGCAGAGAAGTGAAATGCTGCCTATAATTTGCCCTCCGTCTTCCACACGGAAAGTAGGGCACAAAATAAACCACTGACCAAGACGCTACAAAAGCACTGGCCCCGGCTTCCACATCCCAACACAGCTTCCCCTGAGACTTCACCAATTAAGATTGCTCCCTGAGCAGGGAGAGGTCTGCTGACATGCTGTCATGTAGATTGAGAGACTGAGTCATTACGGGGAAGCAGTGTTCTTGACTGCAGACAGTAGCAAGAGTGGCTTTAATTGGCAGAGCTTTTGTTTGGGAGCCCTGCCCGCACCACTTTCTTAAGGTTAGGACTGCAGGGATTTGCTCTTTATGCAAATGGTTCCCCAAATACACTGTCGAGTACAATGAAGACTCAAAAACCAGCCATCCTGTTCTTATTCTTTCTTTTTCACGCAGCTATATGTGTCCACAAAGTATTGCAACTGCATCTGTAAATTCCATGGTAAAGTGCTGGCTTGAGATGAGGGCTGAATAAAAAACAGGAAAAAACCAAAGTACATGCATAAACGACACTCAGTGTCACAAGAACTGATACTGGTAGGAGGTCAATGCCAATATTCTGTGAATGTGATGGTATGTGTAGCTACCATATGTACCAGGTATGCAATTCTTCCAGACCTGACAGGGGGACAGCATATACGAGTACAAGTTTTCTAGTCTGTCAGTAAATGTCAAAGAAGAAGAACACCTATCAGAATAGAATAAAAACAACCTGTGGAAGGTGCCAACAAGTGCAGCTGCAGCAAAAGCTCTGCCTCAACTAGCTGAATGCAACATCTGGGTATAGAAATATTTAACGTTTGAGTCGGATTAATAACTGATGCACAAAAAGCTATAAAAAGCAGACAAAAGGAGGTAAGACTTTCAACTTAGACAAATGTATTCAAAGAAGGAATGTTACATTAACAACATATGTGTTATCCTTGTTAGCCATAATCAGAAATGCATTATTTTTGGCTGAGCCAATTGGCAACACTGTGTTCCATACGATATTTGGAATGGCTATACACAACAGGCTACCGTTTCTAAGCTAAAGCAACATAACTATACTGTAAAAAGGTATTTGCGCTCTTAGCTCCTAAATTAACCAGTTAACCAAACTCTCTAGTTCACTAGCAAGGCATAATTTCTGCCAGCCGTGATGAATCTAAACATCACTAAGCCTGTCCAGCAACGCAAAGCAAGTCTCAAAAAACACATAATGCCATGTTCTGAAGAGACTTGAATATAGGTGCGACACAAAGTCATTGAAATCTACCTTCTGGAAAGGGTTTGTAGAGTCTTTGCTAAAGCTCTGAGACTCCAGCAAAACACAGTAAGAGCCATTATTCACAAATGAAGAAAAACTTGGGACAGTGGGGAATTTTTCCAGGACTGGCCAGCCTACCAAGATCCCACTGACGACTCATCCAGGAGGTCACAAAAAATCTAGACGAACATCTAAAGAACTGCAGACCTCACCTGCCTCAGTTAAGGTCAGTGTACACAATTTCACTGAATCCCAAAATAGACTGGACAAGAATTACATCCACAGAAGAGTTGAAAGGCTTAAACCACAGCTGACCAAAAAGAACACAAAGGCTGGTCTCACATTCACCAATAACCATCTGGACGACCCCCAAGACTTTTGGAATTATATTCTGTGGACTGATGAGTCAAAGGTGGAACTTTTTGTAAGACATGGGTCCCGTTACATCTGGCATAAAAAGCCAAAGCTGCATTCCACCATAACAACATCATACCAACAGACTTTGGATCACTTGTGATAAAACTGATGGAGCCATGAATTCTGCTTTCTATTAGAAAGTCCTGCAGGAAAATGTCTGCCCATCAGTTTGTGACCAAACGCTCAAGTGCAGCTGGGATATGCAGTACAATGATTTGAAGCACGCAAAACAAAACAAAGGGCTTGGAGCGGCTGATTTAAATCCTATTGCGATGTTGTGAAAAGGCCTTAAATGGGCAGCTCATTCTCAAAAACCCCCCAATGTAGACCTTTTAATTCCGCAAAGAAGAGTGGGCCAAAATTCCACCAGAGCAACATAAGAAGCCTGATCGCAAGATACGCAAACATTTGATTGCAGTTGTTACTGCACAGCCTGGCACAACCAGTTATTAGTTTAGGGGCGCAATTATTTTTTCACATGGGTGACATGGGCTTTAAATAAATCTTTATGGTCTGTAAACTGAATGATTGTTTAAAAGTTGTGTTTATCCATTAAAATTAGTTTAATGATCAGAAACATTTAAACAAAGAAATCGGGTGAGGGGCAAATACTGCACTGTAGCCTGCAGTAGTAGGATGATCCTTACCTTCAGTCTCTGAAATCAATATATAACGTCAGCTTTTTAAATAAACTACTTTTGGACTTGTGCACTATTTAAACTGTTGCTTAGTGTGTGTGTGTGTCAGCCTCATGGTTTCCTTTTCACAGTATCAACAAGTTTTTTTTATGGCTATTACGAAGATCAAATCCATTACAGAAATATTTTTCTTGTACTGAAGAAATTAATTACACAGTTGTCTGTGTATCACATCACAGATGTACTTAACAATATTGCATTGCTTGCGTTATGTGTTTGTCACAAGAAAATAATATTTCACACTTGTTATGATTTATTCAAATATCTATGTCCTCCATATACATTACAGTCCTATGTATTTCTCCTGTGTGCAGCACAAACCACCCCAAACTCGACAGGCAATCTGTTCATCTGAAGCTTCTTATAACGCTAATATAAATAAACATAGATGGATAAACATCCCTATGGTGAAGTAGAGAGGACCTCAACCTCACCTATAGGCCTGAAACACACTATACTCATTTATTTTCCATTGGTTTATCAATGTTCAAATAGTGAATGCATATGTGCAAAACGATTTGAGGGTACATTAACACGTACCACGTAAAACAAAAATGTACTTGCACTTGTTTCCAATATGCCAAAAATTTGTTTTTTGAGTAACGCTAGAGAAGGTTCCCTAAATAATCTTTAATTGGTTGGCTCTTTGTAAGCCACAGGATGTGCGAGCCTGAGGAGCCTTTCATATTGTGCATGTTCTATGCTGATTATTGTCTGAGCCAAGAAGCATTCAAGAACCTCTATTTTTCAGCAGACTGTTAAATGGCTGTACACATGGTCTGAGGATTTATTAGCTCACATGCTGTTAACGTTTCTATTAAATGGGAAGTACCAGCACTTGGTGTTCTGTTCGGAATGCACTATGACCCTCGAGTATGCTGCACGGCCAGTGTTTCAGAAGAAGACAGTGGCTGTCTCCACACATATTAAAGAAGGCATGTGCTTGCCTTCTGTGCTTCCAGATTGGCGGCGCAAAAACGATACAGGCAGGCTATGCTGGAAGTGATCTAATTGGCAGAGAAATAGGCAGAAATAAGAGGAGAACGCTTTGCAGAAGGGATAGTAGATGTGTGGAAGAGAAACACTTTGCGAATTCTGTACAATGTCGTGGTTTCAGAAGTGGGGCGCCCCTCGATCTTCTTCGCCTCACTATCCTCCTCCATTTTTCATTTATTTTCAGTGGGTGGATCATGTGAACTCCAGTAAAGACACAAATACATTTTATCCGCTTTCTCTGCGTGGCGTGGGGGGATCAGTGCTATCTGAATTCAATATCAACATTTGCTTTAGCTCCATATGAAAGAGAGAAAGAGGAAATAAAGAGGGGAAATATTGTATATCCTTTCATTTCAACACAGGCCCGACTTTCCTCAGCAAGCAGCCGTAGACTACCTCAGAGCAATATTTGCTTTAGATCTACCCAGAGTAAGCACCGGCAGTGCGGCTGTGAGGCCTTTGAACGCTCTGGTGCAAAATCTCTCTGATCATATGGGAAGTCAGGAGCTGGTGCAGTCGTGTCTCCCAGTGAGCGGATACGACTGAAGAACTACTGCGAGCTGCCGATGCTGACTCCACGCTATAGGGCAGTTTCCAAACAGGTCACGGCGCCACGCTGTAATCACTGACTGCTGGTCACCTGCCGAAACTGCCCCGGCGCTTGACCGCCTCAGATTTCCACACAGGAGCCCTGCGAGGGTCATCCCCATTAGACAGTCTGGAGAAAAAAGAAACAGCGAGGATAATGTGTGAGACTGATCTGCAAGCACGGGGGAAAGAGGACAGCCTGACTCTGAATAAAACATTTCCATCGAGGACATTTTTTTTTCTTTAGGAGAACAGAAGACACAGTGCTTTAGGGAAGTGGAACTGGTAGAATGATGTTGAAAAAGCAGACATGGATTGGTCAAAAGGTCTACTAGATTCTCATATCAACTCAAAACAGACCAGGCACCTCAGGCAGGAAGGACATTTTAGTTGGCTTGAAAAACAGAAAAAAAAAAAAACTATAAAAGGAAAAAGGAAAAACAATGAAGTCTACAAAGCCAACATCTGGTTTCACATTTAGAGGCTTTAAAGGAAATGGTGAAAGTTCTGTTTTGATTTATGGAATTATTTCAGAGCTATCTCTCTCTTTCAATCATTCCTCTTGTCCAGATTTCGTTTGTCATAAATATGAGGAATGACATGCTACAGGACGTCACGAAGCTTTGCTCAGTTGATTGATATTGGGGATAGATGGAGAAAGTTTTAAAGCATTTTCCACGTGTGAGCTCACAAACATTTGAACAGAGCATCATATTTTTGTCTATAGATCCATTCGCTTCCATCTACCTTCTTAGAATGACTGGGAATGTCATGAAGGCCAGTGCGTCCAGCGGTGGGACAAGCTTTCCTTTGCCCAAAATGACCTTCGTTTTCCACACGGCATACCTCACCTCCAACACAGACTCCAACATGGGTGTGCCTACCCTGTTTAAGACTTTCACACCAACTAAAGCAGTTTGGTTCCATTTATTTATTGCTTGTCACAATATATTATATTTAGAGGTGCACAAATGTGCAGATTAGTAATTAATTGAGCAAATATTAGCTCATGTTTATAAGGTTACAAAACCTTTGGGCAGGCAAATTGCTGGTGGCAAATTTGGACAGCAAAGCAAGCTTAATAGCCCCCCACCCCCCCACCCCACCCCGACACACACTCACACACTGTAGGAAAATAAACAGGCTAGGCTACTCTTACGCAGTAGACAAATATTTGATGAATCTTTTTCAGCACTTAATTGCAAGTCAGAAGTTACTGAGTATGGAAAAAACACAGGGAGGTATTTAAACTGTAACACTAGTCACTAGCGCTAATGCTCACTGTCTCTAATTGAACTCATCAGGAGCAGCAAAGTCACATAAAATCAGAGAGATGCAGAGGGAAAACTCGGGCAGGAAATTCCACAGCCGCTGCACACAGAGTGGGGAACACAACTGCGGCCCTGTACCCCAAAACCATCCGCCGGCCAACTCAAACAGCAGCGCTCTGTGAGGAAATGGCTGGCTAAACAGAAAACAGCAATGAATCTGCGTGGCATGAATGTAAGGATTTCTCCATGCAGTCTCCGGTGTTGGGACTGCTCATGGAGGCCTGTAGTTCCCCTCAGCAGCGATAAATGCGTTCTCTGATGTAATAAAATGTAACTAAATTGCGAATAGGAGTCCTGTGGCCTTTTAATGGTTTATCTCTGTATCACAAAATATTCCTTAATACAAGCAATGTGTAAGAATTAACTTCGTATGCACGCTCTGAACCATGATGACCTGTATCATTGTACAAAGTTTTAGGAGCATTTCTTTAGGAGCATTATACGAGCTGTATGTTGACATTTACTGAACTATAGTCACCCACAACTGAGCGAATTTTACAGACAAGGCCATATTACAAAGCTCCTATTGTGTTATGCGTATTCTTAATTTATTACATTAGCATTACATTCTTACTACATAGTACATGCACAGGTTGTGTCTGAAATGTCATAAATGCTCTTTACTCATACAGTACTCTCTAAGGCTAGAAGCCACAGGGTCATGTCTGAATCTAATGTTTGCATGTCACACGACCTGCTGAAGTTCCTCCGTTGGGCTGTTTTTTGAAGGCAGCCTGTATGTATCCTGAACTACCTTACACCTCCCATAATGCTCTGTGTCAGCGCCGATGCAGTAAAACAAACTAACAAGCACAGGCACTGTGGACACTGCTGGCAACAAAGGCAACCAACATTAGAAAGCACAGGCAACGAGGCAGCCGTGTTCAGTTTTGAACCGATTTTTGTGATATAATATGCAAAAAAATGTATGTGTATTTTTAATGATACATATTTCAAATTGTATTGTATGTCTGAAAATATGGTGGTGAAACATCCCTTTGAAAGTGTGCGCACGTATAAGATTAATCAGATATCTCCAGTGCCTCAGTTCTCACCCACCCATGCCCAGCCTCCATTTAAAAAGCTCTTTCTAATTGTATTCTCCAGGCATTTGATAACATCTCAAAGGCAAAAAGAGCTGTTTTCTATAGTAGGGAGAAGCACACTCCAGCAGATCCTGTGACCTCCTCTCTTTTTGGCTTTGTGTTGTGAATGTTTGCTTGTTTTCTGCTGCACAGCTGGGAAGAATTATTGTAACCATATGTTAAGCTGATACTCATGGCAAATGTACCTTCGGACTGAGCTCATGTGCACAAACAATTCAGAAGAACTAACAACAATGCAGGTTTAAAAAGGTATGAAAGTAACTGTGAAAACAAAAGCTCATAACATTATACATAAAACCATAATCATACTTTATACATAAACGTGGAATTAATTAATATATGAAATGTTTTTTTTACATTACTCATTATTTTTAACAGAAACTATATTGCTATATTCAAAATGGTCAAATATGAAGGGAAAGTAAGGCATAATAATAATAATAATAATAATAATAATAATAATAATAATAATAATAATAATAATAAAAAGATTTTGAGAAATGACTGAAACAAACAAGAAATGTATTTTATATTACAGAAGTATTATATATATATATATATATATATATATATATATATATATATATATATATATATATATATATATATATTATATATATATATATATATATATATATATATATATATATATATATATATATATATATATATATATATATATATATACACACACACTTCTGTAATTTCTGAAATAGCCAGCACTGTGATTGAGTAAATATTATTTATATTTAGCAGGAGATGTCAAAGTAATGTAATTTTTATAATAGAGCTTGTAACTGAACATCATGCTTAAACTCCAAGGAATGGTGGGGGTTCCAGTTTTTTCTTCTCTTACTCTCATAACTACTTTATTTACAGGTATTGGTACCACTGTAAAATATTTACTTATGTAAAAATAAAGTACTTTAACAAAATAATAATAATCAATTTAAAAAATTGTTTACTGGAGAGTGTTGTAGTACATCCAGGATAGGAACTGAAGTGTGTTAGACACTATTCTTCTCTTTTTAATGATATTTTGGTCTAAAATAAAATTATGAAGTCAGAGATGCGACTATTCAGTGAAAAGTACTGAAGATGTCACCAGTAAATTTGTGATCACTAACATAAAAAAACACTTCAGTTTGTTTCTTGTATGTAGAATTGCAGTTTAGCTTTTTAGCATTTACACAGATTTACATTACTGTAACTAAAATGAACAATCAAGGTCACTGATGAAGAATTTGAAAAACAATGCATACAATGTAAATAATGTTTTAGAAATAACTTTACTGAAATAACTTTACTGAAACATACATTTGTTTGTATAGGTCTGTTTTCCTGATGATAATAACTATGTTTATTTTTTTAAATTGTATGAGCCTAAATCCAAAGTAAAGCATACTGAATAGTGAAAGCCACTGAATTCACTCAAATACAATAATCCCAAATTCCCCAAATCATCATCTACAGTTTTTTAAACTGCTTTGATCAATGTATGATTTGCTACAAACATCCAGATTACTGGATATTTATCTCAAAGTGTGTATGTACAAATAAATATTTACTATTTATTTATTTTTTTACCTTTGACCTTCTACAAGGATGTAAATACAAAAACATTGCTGAAATAAATATAGGAAGAGTTTAATTAAGTCTCATCAGTATCTTGTCAGCTGCCAATTTCGTTTTTTGTGTATAACATAACAAAAAAAAACAATTATATTAAATGACAGATCAAAATAATTTTTTTCTCTGTAGAGAAAGTGATATATATATATATATATATATATATATATATATATATATATATATATATATATATATATATATATATATATATATATATATATATATATACACTGGACGTTGAGGAGGAGGGTAGTGAACATATCAGGCTTTTGATTATATGTGGAAGGTGATATTTTAATCATTTTTATGTCGAATATGACTCCATCAGAAATGAAGGCTGTATTCCTTTGTGTACAGTGTTATAAAAAATAGCAGCTCTAGTCAGCTGAAGTTCTCATAGACATTTCTTATGCTAAAGCACATGAGTACTATTTCTGTTCAGCATTGAATGGGGACGGAATTATGGAAAGGAAATCAACAAAGCCTTCAGGAAATGACAGTCATGGCTTTTTTTCGCAAAGTGGTGGGATTTGTGACAACAAAAGGTAACATAATGTGTTGGCAGTAGCTGTTCCCTCATTAGAGTGACTCCAGCCCAGACTCGCCCGAACCCAATTCACTGCTCAAAGCTCGTCCCAAAGATGGGCTTTAAACCTCCACAAACCCGCACGCCTTTCAGTGCTTTGGCATTATGACGATTAGATAAACAATTGAAGATAATCACACTATGCTAATGTGATATTCCCCTTGAGGAATGATGAAATCCTTTCCCAAAGCACCTGAGACAATAGAGCCCTGGCAGTACTTCAGGTAGCCATGCAGGAGAGTCTTTCACATAAACTTACCCTCTAGCCAAGGAGAAGAAGCAGCACGCAGAAGCCAATGAAATCATCAAAGAATTTTCTGTCATGAAGCACTGTGCAGTATAGCAGTTCCAATGCTTGTTAGCAATCTGCCCCATTACTCTGCAAAACCCTATGCTTTGTCCTGTCAGAGAAGGAGCAAAGATCAGTGCTTGCGATCATTGCTGTACATGTGCCTAATATACTGTACAGTCTTAGGCAAATTGCGGACTCTGCACAGATTCTCTGTGGCCTTGGAAGCATCCAAGGATGAGCCATAATAAAATTTTAATCTCTTATGTTCAGCAAATACCTGACCTGCACATCCAAATATTGGTTCAGTTGTTTTTATAATCAGGGGCTCATCTCTAACTGCCCTGTTTCATTTGTGTTTAATAGTTAAAAATAAATAAATTATAAAAAGAATTTCAAAAGCCATATTCAGTCAAATGCTCATGATAGGAATAAAATCTATGGTCCACGGGGGATTTCATTGTAAAATAATGACTAACTGGTACGGGTGAAAAACTGTGCTGCCATCTTTAATATTCTCCGGAACAAAACAGCCAGCAGATGAGCTGTGGGCCTCGTTCACTGGAATAAGCTGGCGAGAGAAAAGTTAGTTAGCGGCTAATGAGGCTAGACAGGCCGGTAACTCTCTGGAGAAATGGGTTCCTTTCCTGCCATCCAACTCCTTCAAATCACCACTCGTCCCCTTCACTCTCCATTATCCTAGCACGGGAAAAAACGGGTCCAGCGAAAATGTCCTTCCAACTCTCAGTCTGAGAAGGATTCAATTAGATTCCCATTTAAACTATTACTCATCTTAGTACATGTCCCTGCTTTTCATTATTCTCAGTGAGTGATGTTACATGAGAACTGAAAACGGGCTCAGTAAGGACAGTAACAGCTGCACTGGGCATCAAAATAGAATAAACAATATTACAAATATATAACATGATAAAATTCGAGATTTAGTCACAGCGTCTGCCTGTGGTTTAACCACCATTTCCCAGAGTCTGCATGTTGCAGGCTGTTTGCAGGGCGAGTTTCAAGGCTTCACAATTCAGGAATGATTCAGCTTGTAGTCATGACACACGTAACACATGAACAAATCCTGCTTAATAAAAAAGGCCAATAAAAATAATAATAATAATAATAATAATAATAATCTTTATTTTACAGACAAATTATCATACCAGAGGAAGCTCAAAGTACTTTACAGACAGTTTTCATTAGTAATAACATAAACTTATTAGCAAAGACAAAGTTCAAAATCCTAATCTTATTATCTCTTTTTCTTTCATAAACATCACATCACAACATATGACCATGTTATGTTAATCATATACTTTTTTAAACTAATACGCCTCAGAAAGAAACACTGTTAATATTCATAGATTTTTAGCACACAATATTTTAAGTATGTTTCTGATTTTAAAAACTGCCAAATTCATTAAGATATTCAAGTTCTGTAAGTCTCAAACAAGGGCATATTTGAGTAGCCTATAGGGTCTTCTGAATGAAAAAGATATATAGCATGTGAGAATGTCTCATCTAAACATTATGTGTGGTAATGCTTATAGTTATTAGGGGAAGGGAATGAGATCTCTAAAGAAAAAACATTAAAATGCCAAAATCCAATTTTGGGCCTTTCAATTTACCAAAGCACCACTTCTGGTTTCCTTAAAACCTAAACCTATTCACAATATATAAAGCTTCTATACTAAATCAAGCATTTTTCCATAAATATATGCTCAAACCAAGAACCATTTTAGAGCTTATATGTTTGACAATGTCTGTATTGCCTGAAAAAACTGAAGTGACGTAACAGGAAAAAGCATGAGCCAGACGCGGACCCAGCGATTCAGACCATATGTGGCTAGTAGTTCCTGAAAATGCAAATGACTTCATTATCACAGGCAGCACAGCAGGTTCTACATGATCATGTGGCAGAGTGGAATGATTAGTGTTCTCCACTGAGTGTGTTGAGATGTTCCACAACGCTGTGTGCTCGGTAGATCAAAACACTCCCAGGGCGACAGTACTATGACACAAATGATCAATGAACAACTACAGTTGGTACGGCCCACAACAAAAAGTAATAAAAAAGAGTGGTACACTGATGTATGAGTATGGCAGAATCAGACTAGTTAATAGGCTTGTGATATTGTGTGCAATAAGCCATCATCCAGTCACAGTGGTCGTGGTAGTAATGATAGTATAATGTGGTTTGGAGTGGGAGCTGTGCATATGACTGTATGTTTATGCTGACAGACAGGGACTAATCCTAATCAAGTGTCCCATTTCTCCAGTAACCTGCTTCAGCATGTGAGGTGATCATGTGAAGCAGACTAAAGGTTACTGTAGGTTGTGTATTTTGTTTTTAACAACTGATAAAATCACTACATTAACCATCAGCGCCTATTTACAGTGCTGCACGGCTTATCAGTTTAACAAAGCCTAACCACAGGACAGAAAATCAAGTTCTTAGACAACATATCAGGACTAACTGTTATGGACTAACATTACACATTAACAGAAAACTTGTTGAATTCAATCTGTGATACTAATAAATGATATTTAAATTCAGCAGCAAAGCAAATACGCCACTCCTCAGTGCTCTTTTATAAGCCCCGCCCACAAATTCATACACACAAACAGCCTAAGGCGAAAAAAACTGGCAAAGCAAACTTGCTTTTTTATGATATAATGTAACTAACATTCGCTTGGTTGCAGGTTATCACAATGTTGCTACAATTGTTGACAAGCTAACCAGATGCTACTACCAATATTAGCAAATGTCTCAGTCTACCTGTCCACTTTAAGCACCAGATTGTAGATTCTGCTCCATTTGAGGTGAAACAGAAAAATTTGAACAAGTAGAGGTTACTAGGAAGCCAACCTCAGCCTCATCAACTCTCCACCACTGAAACCTCCCACCACCAACAGCACGTAGCCTCTCCACTGCCCCGCTATCCTGTGCATAACCACAAACAATTGATTGGCTGTGGTTTGAGTCACTTTGTTTGTTTGCCACTTACAGAGCCAGCGTTGTGTGCAAACACCAGTCCTAGTGGACTGTGAGGAGATATACTCTGGATTAATTACGCTGGATTAACAAAGCTTACTGTTTAAAAAAAAAAAGATGGCAAGACAGATATAAGGTCCTTGGTGCATCTTAAAGCAGCAGACTGTGTGTTTTTAGATATTTATATCATTAAGCTTGTATGACGGAAACTGTATGATGGAAACTTTAGGCGACTGATACTACAATCATCAATCGGCATAAAGCTACTGATTAATCAGGTACAGTTTTACTTTACAGTTTTACACAGTAAAAACTATGAAAAGCCTGAAAACCTCCCAGAATAAATAACAATGCATAAAGCACATTCAGATGTTTACAAATATTCTAAATGCCAAAGGCTTCTTCTTGATGACCTCAGTTTAAACACATTTAAACAGGACTCCAGCACGCTCACACACACTCACACACACATAGCGTAGTTTGTTGTAATTGTGGAACCTCTGCCTGTCAGCGGCTACAGTGCCTGCTCTGAGCACTTCAGCACTAATTGCCTCTGGTGCTAAATTTAGAGAGAGAGAGAGAGAGAGAGAGAGAGAGAGAGAGAGAGAGAGAGAGGGAGAGAGAGAAAGGGGTTGAGTACACACAAATTTATAAGTGCAGTAAGAGTGAAGCTTGAGAAAGTGAGGCGGAGAAAAAAAAGCGAGAGACAGTGCGAGAGAGCTCTAGAGCCCCTTTGATCACAAATACAGATTGCAGTAAGAAACCTCCCTCTCTCCTCCTCCTCCTCCTCTTCCTTGTCTCTGGCTGCCAGGCAGTAAGGTACGCTTTCCAGCCCTGTGCTCTCTGTCTCTCTGTCTCTCTCTCTCTCTTTCTCCCTCTCTCTTTCTCTCTGGAGAATATCAGAACTATTCCATATGTCAGACATGTCAATCAGAGCAGAGCAGTGGAGCCCTCCTCACAACAATCCATCATCCACCCGTGAGCCGAAGCCCAGGATTTATTTTTGTCATCACGGATGCTTCCAAAGCTCTGCTATAAGTTGTGCCTTCATTTCCAAAGAATCTGAAAAATTATTCATGTTAATTACACTATTCCAGTGACGTAAGATTTGTGGTATGTCAGAATAATCAGACTGCGTCCAGGCAGCGCTACAATAACAGCATGCGGCCTCCGCAGCGCCAGTGATTGCAAAATGCAGAGGGGTCAAGCTGCTTATTGTAGCTATTACAGTCCTGCCAATCATCTTCAATCATAACAGGCCTAGAAGGGCCACCATTGTTAATATGTGACCTGTGACCATTTAAATGATTAAAGCACTGAAACATGTTCATATAATAGCAACGCTGCTGTCGGCTGGTGCTAATGTTTTCTTTATTTCATCGTAGTGAGAAATATTAGCACTGAGTGAAACAAAATATGTCTACTCAAAGCACCGTTCGTGGCAATTTGACGCCAACATGTCGTACATAACTGTCACATTTCCGTATGTCCCCGTTTTCTCTTGTTTCCACTGACCACCTTGTCTTCTGTTTTCCTAGAAATCATATAGAACAAAAAAGGTATGTGCTTTGAGATGTCACATCACTGAACGCTCGCAGCACCTCTGAGTTCCTCCAGCAAGAACCTGCGGTACATTAAAAGCCTCCAAACTCACTTCGGTGTCACATCTTCACATGTTCAGCAACATAAAACAGAGCCTGGAGTAGATCTTTTAAAAAATAAACCATAAAATGTGACTGCAGTCCTTTCTTTCAAAAAAAAAAACAAAACACAAAATAAAAACATATTTTTACATAACTATTCAGTTTTTTTATCCACATGCAGTTCAGTAAAGCAAACATATAATAGCATATCCTCTATTTTTACACTTCAAAGAACAAGAGGGACGTGACAATTAGCAGTCAGCTCCTCATCAGCTGTCAGAGGAAATATTCAGTGCCGCACACACAGCTGAGTTGAGAAGTCCAACACTTCAAAGCCTACTGAGGTGTTCAAATACTGCCTGCTTTTTTTCTCCCTCTGACATTCTGTCTGTTTATTTCTGTTAGACTCTCGATTTTTCATCCATCCCCCGAAATGCCGACAGTAAAAATTAGCGATGTAAAAAAAAGAAGACACAGTTAGTAGAGTCATTAGTGTGTACCTCCCATGAAGCAGTGAGAGTGTAGTTAAAAGGTACTGTGGAGGAAAGAATGGATGCACCTGCTATACTTACATATTTACTTTCCTTGAAAGTCGTTCCATTTTCTCTCAATTTCAGAGCGAAACATTCCTTGCTCTCTATCAAGGGTGACTATGGTGAGAATACAGGCAAATTTTGCACCAAACCTTAATCCTTCTTCAATGTAACAACTGGTTTCTTCAGCACTAGCTCATCACCAGTTCAACACAGCGATCATCCGGTCCATCTTCACATTTATAACCATCTGGTTTGGTTCCTCCACCTCACAAGAACAAGCCAAATTCCAACACATAATCAGGGCAGTGGATGGAGGATCACTGGATGTAGACTGCCAATGCTTCATGACATCTACAACAGCAGGGTGTTGGCAAATTTATAGCAGAGCCCTCTCATCCTGGACATCATCTCCTACATACACTTTCCTCTGGTAGGGCCACCAAAATCAGCTCCACCAGACATTCCAACAGCTTTTCCCCAGAGCTGTAGCACTCACTAACTTTAATGATCACCTCACACTTTCAACTCTCAGCTTTAAACTGAATCTAGCAAACCCTGCATACTGTACCACAGTATAACTTCTACAGCTGGACAAATGTTTATTTTCTGTAAACGTTCACATCATTCTGTAATATTCCATATATAATAGTTATCATACTGTGAGGGGCTTAGGAGGTGTGGCCACGCAAAAAGGGTTTTGGGAGGTGCCGCACTCCCGGGTTATAAAGGTACTGCCGTTGCCGTTGTTGCTGTTGTCGCTGATGCTATTAGTGTAGTTGTGCTGTTTGGAGTAATTGTGATCAAGGAAGGTGAGCTTACAGTGTGCTGAAGTGTCCACCCTCCATAGATATCATGTCCTCCCACGTTATGTCTCCCAGGGTTTGTGTTGAGTTAGCACTGAGCTAGTTGCTGCCTGTTTAAGTGGCTGTTTAATATAGCAGAGCTATACGCTGAGCTATAATATGTCAGCTCACACCTGCGCATGTAGAGATATTTACATATATTGTTGCTGACCAAAAAAAATTTTTTTTTTTTTTTTAGATTTAAACACAACAGCTGTCTTTTACAAGGTGGTGTAAACATATCATGATGCTGGACCAACTCTCTGAGTCCAAAACTCTCTTTACATTACATAAAACGTAAGACGGTTCTATAGCAGAAGTGTCAAGTAACAAAGTACAAATAGTAAAAACTTGGTTATTTATACTTTACTGGAATAATTCTTTTTTCAGTTGACTTTTTACTTCTACTCCTTACATTTACACATCATTATCTGTACTTTCTACTCCTTACATTTCAAACATAGCCTCGTTACTTCTTAAGTAAACTCCCTTTACTTAATTTCATTTACAGCTTGTTTTTATTCATGTACATTTACATTCCAGTAAAGGTTATTGATAACATGCCTTTGAAGTTTGACTTTCGGCACCATTACAATACTTATAGACAACTAGTCATCATGTCTTCTGCTCCATGAAACACATGTTAATGCTCAGTAGTACACAGATACAGTTTTTTATCATATTTGCATTGCACTAAAATACATTCATTTTCAATGGGCGTATATGCGGCTGAAACAGAAAGCCTAGCGCATCCCAAATCTATCAACATTAACATTTTAATATAACAATATAGTCATTATGGCTTTTAGGAGAATAGGGTTTTTGGAGAGGTGGGCTAGTGCACTATAGACCCCTGTGGTTCTGTTATTAATGGCATTTTTTCCCTTACATTACTTTTTCTTTTATATTTTAAGTAGTTTTGAAAACAGTACTTTTACACTTTTACTAGAGTAAAAAGCTTAAGTTGATACTTAAAATTTTTAAACCCTAGTATATATACTTCTACCTGAGTAATGAATTGACAATATGTGCAGATATTCACACTAGTCTGTAGCTCCTTCCACATTTCTTAATTTAAATCAACTTACTGCACCTGTTATGTTGTGCCTTAGCAAAATACTCATTAGTAGTCAGAGTGCTTGCCTGGACTGTGCAGTGTGTCATGCATGTGTGTACTCACCAAAACAAATTCCTCATATGTGTAACATACTTTGCAAAATACAGTCATTCTGATTCTAAATAGCTCTTGAATGATGCAGTGTGCAGATGTTAAGATACTTATTGCTGACATTAATCTGCAGTGCTAAGAAACATACAAAGGCCTTCAGCGAGTTTGACTAAATCAAAGAAAGTTTTCCACTGACTGTTACACTAGTGAAAAATGATACAGCTCTGAGCGATGGAGATTTAACACGTAGAAGATGTAAATCTGAAGACAGTGAGCCAGCTATGTCTGACACCACTGACATCACTTACACCACATACACACCATTATGCAACATGGCTGACACTATATGCATAATATATTCATCTATAATTCATTGTTAATATAATCCAGGTTTTATGAGCTGACACAATCGCTTATCAGCTAATTCATTTACACAACCCTGTTGACAGATCTTGCACATTACAATAAATGCAAATAAAAAACAAACTGTGATTTTACACAGTCAAGTCACATTATCACGACCACCAGCTAATATCTAGAGTAACCGCTGCGTGCAGCTAGATGGCTGGGAGACTCAATAAGATCCTGGTAGGTTTTCACAGGTATGTGGAGAGATGCTGAGCACAGTGCATCCCACAGCGCCTGAAGGGCGCGTGGGGGAGGATCCATAGAGACAACACTGTGGTCCTACAGATACTTAGTTGGGTAAGTCTGGAAAATTAGGGGTCCAGAGTAGTACTTAGAAGTCTTGGTCAGCTTGGTCACCAATGTGGGACATTTCAAGCTGTGTGACGTGTCACAATGTCTTGCTGGAAGACCCTATCCGCTCCACGGCAGACAATCAGCATGTATGGGTGTACGTGATCTGCAAGGATGCATTCATACCTAAATCGGTTAAGAGTGGATGAGTGGACCCAGAGAATGCCACAAAAAACATTCCCCAGACAATAAAGCTGCCACCTACGTGCTGCCGTAGAGAAAAGTAGGAACAGTTTATGATAATGTGACTTGGACTGTGGCCAAGTGTCAGCATAACCATTTCCAAACTTCTTCTCCAGGAAGTCCATTATGTACAATTACCATCCAAACCAATTAGGAATGTAGTGAATCACTGACATAATCAGTGTCGTTGATTACCAATATAAAATGTTTCATAAGGTGTGTTGTTGCACTATAAAGTAAGATGGCTGTGTCTGGGCAAAACATAGAAATTCCAAGAGATTAAGCTGCAGATAAGAAAACATCTGCCATGATCATCTAAAGTGTGGGAGTATTTTAGACAGAGACCTGAAAATGTGGTGCTCTGTAAAATCTGCAAATAAGAAATGGCTTATCACAGCAGTGCAACTGCTTCACACAAACCCTTGAAGCAAAAGCAAGCCAGAGCGTTTTGTCAAGATGGCAGTAAGACAGCACCATAAAGGCCACCGCACACCAAACATACCACGTCGCACCACATAGCATCACATAGCAGAATGGGTGCTGCTATAGAACACTGGCAGTAAGAGAGCCAAAAAAAGCTATGTTAAATTTTTATACTCTACTCATATAAACTGAATACAATTAAACATTCACCATCACTCATCATGCGTTAGATCAGTTATCAGTTTCAAGTTGAAAAATGGTGCATGTGTTAAATATGGTAATGGTAAAATGCTGTGAGGGGCACTGTGACTGGTAAGGAACTGAACAGTGGTCAGAGCCAGGATATATACCAGCATTAAAATAAAGGTTTAACTTTGTTTTATATTTTCTGCTTACTCTATTGATCATGTAGGAATGAGAAAATGGCTTAAACTACCATTACAGACTTTGCCCTTTATTTGGAGTTCTACTGCATGTCCTATTTGTGCTCTAATGTACAGTCTGAGCACTCTCAGCTTTGCTACATCTTGAAGTACAGCATGTAGTAAAACAAGATGAACCCTATCTAGAAAGTTTCTAGATGTACATCATTAAACATTCATGCATACCGTTACATAGATCAAAGAATAATAATTCTATTTTCAGCATGTTTAACTGTTTACCAATCACACCATGAACTAAACACCATATAAAAGCGGTTGCATGCATTTATACTAGTTATTAAGATAACAAAAATGTAACCAAATATGTTTTGATTATAACAATAAGATATGAAGTTAGTTAATTAACAGAAAACCTGTTCATGGCTGGAAAAAATACAAAAAAAAAGTTAGAAATGCTGAGAAGTTCTATTTGATTTATTCATAAATGTCACTTTCTTTGTTTACTTTTAAAAAATAATAGCGAATCAAACTTATACAATCTTTGACAAGAATCCTGACTGGACTCTCAGTATGATTTGTTTGATTTAGGGACAGTTCATTGATTTAGGGACACTGCAGACCAAATTCTTGACACACAGTGCTTGTAATATTTTTGGCTCTCTACACAAAACTGTGCACAGTACTGTATTCTTTTTGCCAGTACTGTATTGAAAACAAAGCAAGAATGCAGGTTTTATCTAAAACGTAAATAGGCCAAACTTTGATTTACTATGGCATTTGAACCATATGAGTCATGCATTACTGATACAGTATCTGGAGGCGAAACTAAAATAATCTGTGAGCAAATAAAGAAAATAAACTTTCAAGCTTTTCCAGACAAGTGACAAAAACACACACATACTAGGGCTGTGCATTCTGACTAATATTGATATTTGATATCAACAAAGAACTGAGTATTTCATATTTTGTCCAAGTGTTTTCGTGATGTGGCATAACAAATACCCAATAATCTAATACTAGCACTTGGAACGGTTAACCAAGTAATCATGCACATTCATACACACACACACACAAACACCAAAATCATTGGCTATAATAATTAATTACAAATGTTTCTTTGACATTGACATACAATTAAAATGCTTTCTCCTTTCTCCTAATTAGACTCATTGAAGTGATTGGTCTCGAGGTCTTTTTGACCCCTAATTAAAAAAGAAAAAAGCAATAAGAGCAAAAAGGTCAGCTTTGTTGAAACAATTCCCTTAATCACTCAATTCAAAGATACAGTGAACCAATTACTGCGCACATGGACAGCACCCTGAACAACTAAACAGAAAACATACTTGTTAACACGTATAGACAATTAGCACACATACTCTCATCCTACCAGTCGAGTAATATGTTGTTGCTGTTGTAACAAAACCTCTCATTTGCAAAATGCTCACTTGTGCTGCAAGTTAATATAGCGAGCCGCAATTACAAGTCATTTCATGAATTTCTATTGGTCATGAAATGTTCACACAATCTATGGAAAAGCTGGAATTTCTTTATCGTACTGAGAGAGAAATGACAAAATCGGATGTCAGCAATGATACGGTGTGTCTGTTTTGCAGCATGAGCATGAAATGGAACAGGCCAATCACAGTTTAGTAGAGCAACAAACACTAACGATAAATAAATGCCACCATTCATAACGTCGAGCTGAGAGTTGTTAGTGTAAATGTACATAGGCAGACATGTCAGACTTGTACTTATTTAGGTTAAAGCTAATGGTGTACTGTGAGTGTGTAGTAGTGGCAGGCCGGTCAGAGCCAGTCTGAGACTTCTGAGCCGTCTCTCTTTCCTCTATCAGCATCTCCCTTACTGTTCAAACTCTACATGAAACCCTCTGGGGAGATGTGGGAAAAGGGCCTTCTCCTGCCTTTTTTGTCTTTCTCTTCTCCTAACCAGGCTCCATCCATCCTCCCTCAGGATAGGAACCCTGCTCTTTCACCCTTTTCTCCACCACCTCCCCTCCCCAATCCCCCCTCCTCCAATCACCACTACTACTCCCACAATGGACAATATACACACAAAACAGCCTGCTCCACGACTGCAATTAGTGCTCAGGTTCCACACGTACAGCAGCACAGGCAGGTGTGTGTGTGTGTGTGTGTGTGTGTGTGTGTGTGTGTGTTAGAACTGACTGGCCAAAAGAGAACAAACAAGAGACAGAGAGTTCAACTAAGCAAAGCAAGAGAGAGAGAGAGAGAGAGAGAGCGAGAGAGAGAAGGAATAGGAAAGCATAAAGATGGAAAGTAATGAATTACACTACTACTGTTACAGTACTTGAGTACATTTTAGAGTAAAATATCACTTTTATCTCATTTCATTTGTAATCTTTTTTCTTTTCAATTCAATTCAAATTCTGTCATTCACAGTTTATCTTCCACTGTGTGGAAGCAAACAAGCAGTCAAAGAAAACAACTTATCTCTATTTTTTTATCCCTTATATTGTTGTTTTAGAAGCAAGAATACTAAGAGCAAGTTTTAACATCTATTTTAATCTTCTGTTTTGTTTTAGTTTTAGTTTTGTATGTTATTCCCAGTGATATAGCCAATTAGAAATATTTATCAAGCCTTAAAAAATGACTTAGTAAGTTAACTAGATTTATTCAATTTAAAAACTACTTTGAATAAAGAATTCTTTTAACCAGTGATTTGTGAGCAGAACAAAACTGTTTACCACATGAAAACATTTTTATAGTGTGTATATGATGAGTATTTTACTGAAGTATGTTGTATGACCAAGTCATTCATTTCCTTTAATTATTTCTTTATGAATACTTAAGCTTAACAACAAAATACCAGAAATATATTTGTCATTATTTTAGACAAAATGCATTTTTTAAAATAACAACTGCTTTATAGCTGATAAAGACAAAAACACATTTTTATTTTTTTAATAAAGGTGGTACTCATCAGAATATAGCAGGGATATTTCTTGTATATTGTCACTGTCTAAAGAAAAACAGGTATCGCCAAAATTTCACCTTTACAGGAGACGGTACTGTAAGTCAATGAAAAGTGACTTCTAATCAATTTCAGAGTACTTCTATTGGTCCATTCATTACGCATTACATAGTGTAAAGAACAACAGGCTCATACACATGTTTTACTTTGGACAGTGACAATATGTAAAGCTTACTCCCAGCAAGTCTCTAAAGCATTTTAGAATGAAACCCTTCATTTTTACTTGTACTCAAGTGAATTGGCGCTATAGAAACAGTGCTCTTGCTTTCCAGCTCTCCCATTCATTATGAAATGACCCCACAAAGTTAAAGGCAGCCAGATTGATGGCATAACAGGTGATATACTGATCCTGTATATATGGTATTAGTCAGGTCTTACTGAGTAGCAGTCAGCAAATTACACAAAATATGTTTCTGTAAACATCTTACTCCATGTTCTTATACAGTGTAAACAATACTCGCAGTCTCTCTGGTCTTTTTCACACATAGACTCATATATTGTAAATCCTAAACTTAGAGTTCAACACTCATAAATCAAAGTGGGAGTAAAAGCCTAACAGTGATTATGCACTATAACCCGAATGACAGGTTGTGGTCCTCACTGTACTGAAGTGTTCTCTCTCTCTCTCTCTCTCTCTCTCTCTATTCACTCCCTCAGCACTGTAAATGTCATCACTTTTTCCCCTCCATCTGAGGCGGGCCTCTGTGGGCACTCTCGTTTATCTCTCCCTCCATCATCTCTTCCTTCACAAAAGACCTTTTATTTCTCTATTGTATTCCCTCTCTCGGCACACGGCGCATGATTGCCCGGGTAGGCAGCCATCACGTTTACCCCAGAGAGGAGCAAAAGGAGGACGTTAAAGCCTCTTTGGACCTGTCTCACAGGGAGAATGGGTAAGAATTGCTCCATTCCTCCACACATTCACTCCAGCAAATAAAGAGCCACTGCAGCACACCACTTTAGCATCAAGCAAATTCTACCGAGAAACAATACAAAAGCAATTCAGCTTAGGAGAACAACTTCTGCATTTCATCGCTGTTATAACAAAACTTTGTCTCACCAAAACGCCAAAAACTCTCATTTAAATCAAGTATTTTTTTCAGAATTTCTATGAAGTTGTGTAAAATGTGAAGTGTGGCTGGTACATTCAATACTAATACCAAATTCTGTATACAAATGGTTATGATAACTGTTTATCTGAAAGCTAAGCAGTGAATACTGTATCCAAAAAGTAAACAGGTCTCTTTCTTTTATACATCATATGTCTTGGTGATGATGCTTAACAACAGTATAAGTGGAATAAATGTCAATCACTTTAGTTTCAGGTACTTTTGTCAAAATAATGTAAATTCCTTCATACGTTATTGTTTTATGATTACTCGTACAAGCTGTCCAAAACTGCTCAATTATGGATTTATGAGTATATTTTTTCATTCACATCATTGTTGTCTGTAGAAAAGCATGTATCTCTATTTTTATCTGTTTTCTCTGCATCATGTGAACACTGCAGGTGTCTTGTACATTGTGTAAACATGTCACAGTTAATGGACAAATACAAATACTCCAAAATCACTTTACATTAACATTACATTGACATTCACCATAAGCTAAGAATGTTATTGCCCTATTTTGTAAAATTACTATTTTGGAGGTGCAGCTATGATGTGTAGGTAGCCTTCAAAATAAAGTGATATAGAAGTTAAAGTGATTCGATTAAAGCAGACTCTTAAAGAGTAAAGGGTAAAGAAAAGAATAGATATAAATTCTTCATATTGTCCAATTTCTATTGTAATTTCTTTAAAATATCTGCTTTATAATCCTTTTCTTCCTCTTTATACATTAACATAAGGTTGTTATGTAAGTGGATTCTGTATTGTAGAACGTGCAATTGTCTAATTCAGAATTTAACATAATCTGCCTGTACAAAAAGTATATCATTTGTTCTGACTAACTACTTCATTGGATTTTAAATGGCTTTACTGTATTACTGAGGTCTTCCAGCGCATAAAACATTATATTCATAAAAAGAATATCTGTAGAAACTGTTTTGCTGTTTTTATGGACAAATCAACACAATATTACATCTATAATGAAATATTATCAAAATATATAGTTCTATAGCTTTAGGCCATGTAGTTTATCCCTGAAGTTTTGCTTTACCTTGATAAGTTTTCAAGAAAAGTTTATGATTCCTCTCAGTAGACAACTTATGCTGAATTTGCACTCATAGTAAAAACAGGGCTTTCGATTCAGAACCACAAATTATTATATGAGTTGTAATTAATATCAGTACCAATATCAGTATAAATCAATAACAATCAATAGGTGTTCCATCATAGAGAACATCCATTTAACCATGCCAAGAACAATTTATGCATTCAAATGTTTCTTTGAAGTGAAGAAAATAAAAAGCTTGAATAATCATGTTTAAGGGTGTATACAAAGGTTAGTCCTGCCGGTATAATTCACATCAACAGATTACTTGCCAAATTCTGTAAGACAAAAACATTTATGATTGATCAATCATTTATTTAACCGAGCTAATGTAACTACTTTACTGTTTTTCATCCCAACTTTTCACACGCTTTCTGCAAATGGATGTGGAAAAGTTCAAGCTTTATCTTTTCCCTGGTCTGTGGTGATGTGTTTAGGGTTGGCAGGCCGACCTTGGGAGGCTCACCACGAGCACACAGGGAGAGCGGCTCTTTGATATTCACAATCAAAGACCTCCCACGTCCGCCGCTGAGAGGAAGGTTACTTTTGTAGTTGTTGTTGTTTTCTCTAATACACAATACAAAGGGCTGCTGACCATGACTTTCATGCAGGCGTTCTGTTTGTGAAGGTCGGTGAGAGAGGTTTTAATTACCTGGTAAAAGAGCAGCACGGCTCAACAGGGGTTTTATACAAGGGAAATGGGTCAGTGCTGAACATCAAACATGCAGTCTATCCACCGGGCTCTTTCCCTCACACTCTCTTTACACATACGGCACAAACACACATAAACACATCCAACGCATCAGACGTAAACACGCAACTGTTCGTCTGTTTGAGCTAGCCTGAAATGCATCCTCTAGAGTTTATTTCCATGTTGATGAGGCCTCAAAAGTTCTGACAAAAGAAAATCTGAAAAGATCTGACAAAAGTACATTACGGAGATGCAGTAATTGGCCTCAAACTTTGAGAATCCCATAGAGAAACGCTCGTTTCCTGTTTCGAAATTTCTCTGATCTGAAATAAGATACACCCAACAGTCTGAGATGCCATAAAGGACAGTTGGCTTGGTCTGTATAGACCGTGTCTACTTTTGACCAGACCGTCAAACCGGGGCTTTTAAATGTAAAGTCCTGCTATGTTGACAGAAGATCCGAAAGTTTGAATTTTGAACATTTTAATTAGAATCAGACAAACGAAGTGAGCGAAGTGAGAGAGGTTTGAGAAACAGATGGCGTCTTATCAAAACCAGCCTTCTGACATCAGTAACAAGTGTTGCCATAGACGCAAACTGAGCAGAGGTTTGAAGGAGGCAAATAAGCCGCTCTCAGATCAAGTCTGTTGGCTCGCTGCACATTAACAGCCGTAAGGCGGAACGTAACAAAACTACTCTCGCCAGAGCACATTTTTACTACTTTCTACTTTACTTCACTTACTACTTTACTTTATTTACTACTTTCAATTTTACTTGTGTTTGTTTCTCATAAGGTGCCTTAAAGAAAAACATTTTATTATGCGCTTCTAATCATAAAACATCCAAAACGCATGAGTTGAAGATGGCTCTGCCAATGGCTGCCATTGCCAGCTGGAGATAGTATTTTATAATATTTCTGTGTTAGTTAAATATTTGTCTGTGTGCTTGTCTGGGCTGTTTAGCATGTGCACTCACCAAGACAAATTCCTTGTATGAGGAACACATTTGGCAAAATAAAGTGATTCTGATTCTAATGTTGAGATTACCTTTCTACACCTTGCTGTTTTATTAAAATATTGAAACTCAAAAATACTGCAAGTCGTTGTTTACTAGCTTAGCTAAAGATCATGTGATAGGCAGCCTGTAATTACTATCACATCTCAAACTTCTCTCCTTTAGAAGTAACGTCAGGTTTTGCTTTGCAAGGCCATCTACTTGTATAGATTATAGTTCTATGCAAATGTTTATGGTCAAATTACTCTATTTTATTTTTAAAGTGAAAGTTACATATCTATTACATAGAAAACAAGTCTAATGCACTCTTATGCATATTTAAAATAAGACATTAAAACAAATAATGTGGCTTGTACTAAAGTTATTGCACATTTTATATTTTTAGCTTTTTCCATGTTGGCTTTACAGACATTGTGTACCAAATTTGTTCAATAAAATCTGCATAAACGGCATATTTAATTTTGCTCACTATAGAGGATGTGCAAGATATATAACTGTAGTACAGAATATAGTACAATTGTGTTCCCAAACTAATGAATGAGACTCTAGTGATAGAGTTTGTACAAAAACAAAATTATTTAGAAGCAGTTCTGAGACTCTAACCCAATATAATTGACTTAATTTATATAATTAATACTTTTACTTTTAAAGGGCAACCTGCATTTTTATTTCATGTCAAAAGTGAAAAACAAACAAAAAAATAGAGAAAAGATGGGGTTTTTTTTCGATATAGTCAAGCAAATGATCACTGCAATAGCAGTAGCAGTAGTAATAGCAGTAGCAGTAGTAGTAGCAGTAGCAGTAGTAGTAGCAGTAGTAATAGCAGTAGTAGTAGCAGTAGTAATTTTCAGCAGTATTCAGCAGTTTAGAAATTGTTGCCCTTTGCATTGCGTGCCTGTGTTCTGTGTGAAAATGAGGCTATTGTGTATATGTGACTCCTGCTTATGTTCGGGAAACATTCACCACCAATGTATAGTTTGCTTTATTGTTTTAACTGACTAAAGCATAGTTCAAGCCAGCGACCATCATACCTGGTGTGACTGCAGTGAGCTTTCCTGTATTCTAATGGTGTTCCTAATCATCGTGTAGGCAATTTCCTGAAAGTGCAATCACATGGTTCAGTGTGCACAGTTTAATGTGACACTCCAACAGCGAACCACAGCTCAGAGTATCACACCTCCGAGACTATTAGACTATCTGAGTATTAGCTTGGAAAAGACACAAGGAGATTCCTACACAGAAGCTTCGAGTTGAGTGAAGCACACACACACACACACAAACACACATTCACTTGTGTATGCAGGTTTCTATCAGGGTTTAGACAGGCAGAAGATGTGTATGATTACAATACTCCCATATAAGCCCACAAGCACCTTAGTGGCTAGGTGTGTGATGAAAAACCTGCCATAGGACTTTAAGGTGCAAATGGGGAGGAGCTAGAGAGAAGCTAATGCTACAGAACCAGCCAATGCTGCAAAAGCAACAAACCCGTTCCAAAATGGCAGAGCAGACGCTAACCTCTGAGAAGAATCCACACACGACCGTACCCTCCACATGTGTGCACTTGAATTCTGAGGATTACTGAGGGGTATTAGACATTCTGTGTGCATAAGACAGAGGAAAGTGAAGGCAGATAAGGCTCTTGGGAGGGTATTCCTGCTGAAGTTTTCCTTTTGTCTTACCTCCCCCTACTGGCTGCTTGAGTCACACCTTCTCTCACTCCCCACAGCCTCTCTCACATGGATTAGGCTTTCCCTCTTATCATCTGTCCCACAAAATGCTCAGTGCTGTGAATTCAAGAGGCACAATAGTAGTTTTGTGAGGTTCAGGAGAAGTTCAACAAAAGCTGAATGCATGAAAGCCATCACCAAAAGACACACAGAACCTGAACTATATGCTCTACTATCCTGAACTACACTCATCAAATCCATCCAGCAGTTTCTAATGACTGCCATAATGAGGGCACATATTCTTTATGGCGAATAGACTTGAATGAATGAATGTATGATGCACCTCCTTCACAAAATAATCAGATTCTCCAGAGAGTCTCTCAGTGGATGCTTCTTTTCAGAATCACCTCCGCAAATGAGACTACTGAATGTGCCGAACCTCTTCAAAGTCTGAAGAACCTCCACATAATATAAAGGTTCTATACTAATTAAAAGGTCTTCTAGAGCCATACCGCCAAGCCAAGAACCAATGGGGAACCTTTATTTCCAAGTCTGTAAGTGCTAAAAATAATAAGAAGAATATAAAAAGGGTTGAATCTAAAGTGGAGAGAATTCCAGGAGGAATTCTCTTTCACACAGACGTTCAGCCGGATAGGATCTGATGCAGGATTGCCCCGTTCTTTTGTAGCCAAACTCCCCCTGCTCCCGTGCTGCTGTGCTGTGGTTGAGTGTGGGGGAGTTGATGGCTGAATAGGGGCTCAGTTACAGACCTGTGGGCCAGCGTGAGTGCAGCGCATTGATCCAAAGCTGGAGAGGCCCGGCACAATAGATGGATTACAAATGCCAGGGCTAGAGCTCCTCCCCTCTGCACCCATGTGCCTACACAATGAGCAGGAAACACACATGCATGCATGCATACACACACACACACTGGAGGATGAGAACTGAAAAATTCTACAGGAGTGCGTACTCCGAGCTGGATGCTTCTGAATTTACAATAAAAATGTCTGATAAGCAAGTAGTAAATAGTATTTTAAATATAGTACATTTATTAAGAAATGTTATATATTATGTGATGTTCTTTAAACCTTTAAAAGGTTCTTTATGCTCAAAATCACCTTTAACAAAAACGGATCTTGAAGAAAATGATACTTCTGTCTCTCATGTGTAGCACCTTACTTAAACAGGTCATCATCAGAGATTATTTCACAGAGCCCATATCATGGGAAGCCAATTCTTTCTATGTTTTCCTGATATATTATGTGACTGTTGTTAAACCAAGCTGCAAACATAACTTCACTGTTTTTGTAATGTCACATGTCAGTACCATGCAAAAGTCTTCTACGTGCATTGTTACAACAATTAGCCTTTGCAGTTTGAGCTTGTATATAAACCATATTATAAAAAAAAACAAACAGTTTCTAAATTGTGAGCTCGCCTGAAGAACAAAATTTGGTTCTACCCACATCCAGCATGGCCACTGTATGTTATGACTCGACTATAGCTTTAAGTACCAGCTTCACTGTAGATATAGTACCCCGTCAATGTAGGTGGTCTTCACCACTGCATGAAACTGTTGTGATGTGGCAGACTTGTTCAGAAGAGTGTTTCAAAAAAACTACATCACACTCCAAAAAACAATACAGTTCTGGTTGCTCATAGGCGATATGCATATAGGGTGAATGATTTGTGGTGATTTTCTCCAACCAGTCAGTGATCTGCGGCAGTAGTACGTCACCTTTAGGTATCTGTTCAGCTTGATTGGAACCTCAGTGGAGGTGATGTCAGTACCTGGAACCCAGGGCACCTAAAGGAAAACCAGAAAAGAGGGTCGAGCCAAGTGATAGAAAAGCAGCAAAGATTTGCTCAAATCTATTACCAGCACATCTGATTTAACGTGATGAAGCATTGCTTACCCAAACTAGGTACTGAACGAAAAGTTAATACTGAGCAGCCAAAAGGACAGGTTTGAAAATAGGTAAACATACGCACTGGTATACATAAAACCACTACTTACTGTATTCATATTACATGTATTCATTTTAATATTAGTGTTTGTCTGTGCACATTCACTGACAAATGAAATAGCTGTTCAATTCCGCCTATGCTTATAATTCATAAGGTATGATTAATGTTTTAGCCAGGCCCGTTCTTTGAATGTGGCATAGTTCAGGGTAGCCAATCAGAACAGAGGCCATTTACATATATCAATCTTAAAGGCATGGTAACAAAATCAGCTATTTAAGTCTAGAGGTAATCATGTAAACATGAATTTAGTTACCACACAAATGACATAGGTAGAAAAAATGTAAGAAAAACCTCAAGTATGGGCCATTTTTGACCAGTTGTATTTAACTGCAAATGATGCACCTTATTAACCCATCACTAATTCTGTATAAATGCACAATGAACACCTTAAAAACGGCAGCATTTTTAGCGTTTTTTCCAGCCACTGCACATGTTTTTGCTGGCGAGAATGGGTATGACTGCTATTAATACACACCCACACGAAGATGAGGGTCTGAAGAGAAGAGAAAACAAATTGGAGTGAGAGGATCACATAGAGGAAGCAACATACTGACACAAACAGAGAGAGAGAGAGAGAGAGAGAGAGAGAGAGAGAGAGAGTGAGAGAGAGCAAGAGACAGACTGTTCTGACTGTTCAGGGTCAAATTCAAAAACACACACTCCTGTTTATGTCTCCCCTGGTTCACAGAGCTATTCATTAGGCTTCTGTGTAAATCAATCTGCTGCTTTCTAAAACAGCGTCAATTTGAGCGTGACGCCTGTCAGCTTGACGTCGCTCTGTGGATATTTAACTTGAAGCCCAATTAATCATCATGATTAATTCCTGCACAAACCAGCTGCAACTGTTCAGTAAAGCAACTTCTTCCTCACACACTGCAGAAAGAAAGCACATGGAGAGGAAGAGAGAGACAGAGAGAGAGAGAGACTACACCAAACCCCTTTTGTAATTACTGGTCCCTGGAGAAGGGGGTTGGAGTCAGGGAGGAAGAAAAAGGACGGAACAGGAGAGAATGAAGAGAGGCTGACAGAGGATAACACTGATAGAGTCAGCGGTGAATGGAGGATGGGTTAAAGGAAAATTCCACCAGTGTTTCAACAGTTCAGCATAGTTCTGTCAAGTAAGTATAAACAAAGCCAAAGAGTCAGAATCGTTCACAATGGCAGCGACGTCAGAGATTAAAGGTGCGGTATTTGATTATGGAGAATGATTGTATTTGAACCTCTCCCTTTAGTGCTATTTCAGAAGCTCCGCCCCTTCCCCCAATAATTCATGGACACACATTACCAAAGCAAAAGACAATAAGCTAGCAAAGCCATGAAACCCTTTACAAACATTACATGCACAAATGCCATGATATAAAGTTAGAGCGAACAACAACACAGTAATGTAAGCTAGAAGGTAGGTTAGCAAACTGTCACTACAATTGCTGCCCTAAAACTAACCAGCTGGCAAACAAGAAAAAGCAATACTGAGCTTCTTCTTCGGTCACGTTTTGTTAGAGTTTTCATATTTCACCTTAAATTTAAATCAAGCAATAGTTAAATTATCAGGAAAATTTGATGAAAAGGTCTCTCCACCGTTAAAAGGCACCAAATGTCTGAACAGTATCTCTTCCCTTCCCCTGTCTTGTGTTCGGGTGCTAATGTTCCTGTTGCTGATTGACTGGAATAGGGATCCAGACCACTTTCTGATTTGCAGAGTCAGTACTGTGTATAAACACTGCACACAGACTGGTCAGCTAGCAGACTGTTTTAACATTGCTTACTGCACCTTTAAAGCTACATCAAGTTTGTAGCAAGTTGCCGCACGCTTGAGACAATGCTTAAATTTGACCAATATTTCCAACTGATATTTATTAACATATTTATTGTACTGCAGAGGGGCAGAACATTTGGTTGACACTGGGCTACTTCACTAAAATGCCTGAATCTTCTTCCTCTTGTTATTTTTTTGCAACCCTAAAGAAAGATATATATTGCTCTGTAATGCTGCTCCAGGTGGATTGGTCCCATATCAATATTTTATAAATGATTATGTATGAGCACCAGCAGATATGTACATGAAATGTGACAGACATCAACATTAGCCTGCAATGATCATACTGTTTTCCTCCAAGTGTAATTTGCTGGTCATTTCTGATTGTAGACAAAAACTGTAATATTTACATGAGACCCCAGGGTATCATCCAAAAGAAACTTATGTTGACGAGTTCCTCTACAATGAACCGTTTCATATCAAACCACTGAACTGCCCCTTTAAATAACAATGGTAACACACACATGCTGTGTTCGTGTGCCTGCATAAATGAGTGTGAACATGTGAGTGTGTGCGCAAGCATGACTCTGTGTGTACTCGAGTCGACAGCGGAGGTGTTCTTGGTCCTGTACAGTCATTAGTTATCTTTATATGCTCGGATAATTAAGACTCCAGTCAGAGATAATTCCCCTTATAATGAACAACCACAGAGACTCCACATAATCAATTTATTCCCTTATCATGTCCCGTTGCCCACAGCAGACTGGAGTCCAATTCACCAGGCTACAAACCTCTGTTTATTTATTGCATTTACCACACGTACCTGCGTGTATACTGAGTCAGCAAAGCCAGGATCGCTGTCTACGTGGGGATACGTTCTGTAACACACTTTCACGAGAAACTCAGACACACAGTGTTCACTCTCCATATAGCTTACTGTGTAGTCCCCACATAACTATAGTCCTCACCACTTGAAACACCAGCTGGTTAAAAGCAGGTCCAGTTTGCAAACAGCAGAGTGCAAAAAATATGCTGCCAACTGATACACCTTAAATAAATGATAGTGCGTGTGTACGTGAGAGAGAGAGAAAGAGAGAGAGAGAGAGAGAGAGAGAGAGAGAGACAGACAGAGAGAGACAGAGATGCACTGAGAATATATTACACAGTTGATTAATGAACTAACAATAGATTAGATCTGAAAAAGAAAAGGTACCCAAATTTTCATATCATACTCTTCTTATCTCTTTGCAAAAGGTTTTCTTATACGGGACACAGTTCTCTTTTTGTCAAAATATGTGGAATATTTACATACAGTGTTGAGTTTCTAGGTTCAAATGTGCTTCTGAGCTAGACCACGTTAGCTCGATTAGACAAGACAGAGTGACCCTTCAGGCACACATAAACAATTAACACATTGAAATTAGTAATAGGTGTTCATGGTGTTCCTCTGCCATCACACAATCTATTTTTGGAGGCAACTCCTGAGTGCAGTGGCGGTTTGTTATGAGTTAACACAGCCGTAACCACTGCAAATGCAGTAAAACCCTTACATTGTTATTAGTTAACACAGACGAAACCACTGCAAATGCAGTAAAACCATTACATTGTTATTAGTTAACACAGACGAAACCACTGCAAATGCAGTAAAACCATTACATTGTTATTAGTTAACACAGACGAAACCACTGCAAATGCAGTAAAACCCTTACATTGTTATTAGTTAACACAGCTGAAACCACTGCAAATGCAGTATGAATTTTCACTGTTTACACTACATCGATACATGTGTTTTGTGTTTTAGATATATTGTAATTAATATTGTAATGTATTTGTTTCTGTAGTGATTGTAAATAAAATCTTAAAAATAAACAGCTGAGATTTTCCAATGCGTTATTATTGTCGCATCCCAAACCACATATTAGCACACTAAAAAAACAGTCTAGCGGCTGCTCCGCTGTGTTGCTCATTAGCAGATCTCCAAACCTCCAAGTTTGAGGTAATTCCGGAATAAAGGATTGTTTTTTGTGGTAAATGGAGGTACATTTATTGAAGGTTAGCTGCTGTTGGCTTCATATTCACCAGATTCTTGTTGGAAATTTGTTTTGGATTTAAGGCACCTGAATGAAACGCATCGTTAATGTGGATCAGAAAATTCTGTATCTCAGCTTTATATATATTACAGTTTATTATTTAATAGTTTGGTGGCCACTTTTTTAGTTTCCATAAAATTTTACACATTGTAATTATCTGAATGATCTAATCTTCTCCTTGTAGTGTTTTCTGGAGACTATGCATCTAACGTGTCCACATACCATTTTGTGTTTTTTTGTGGTGAATTTTACTTTATTTACCTCCAAGGTTGTAGCTGCAGCAACAGTGATGAATTTAGTAATATTACAGCACAACAGGAGTTTTTGCTTGCGTTCCAAAATGGCAAGTGGGTCTTTATGACGCAGTTAAATACTTAAAATTTTGATAAAAACTGAGTGTCTCTTCGTGTTGAATGAGATTTTTTTTAGTTGCATGTTGTTTCACTTGTAACTTAACCTTAAATGACTTTAAATGTCTCAACTTGGACTTCAATAGTGAAATCCCAGCTAAAAAAAACTAAACTATTAAATTAGAACTGCCCACTTTAAAGTGGTAATTTAACAGATGTTTAAAACCTTATGTGCATGATTGTTACTGTCAGGTTTCAAATGATGAGTCTTCCATTATTAAAAAACCCCACAAAGGCCAAAACTACATGCAGTAAATGCAGCATTTAAATTAAAGAGGCAAAACATCTAGAAATGGTGTGTAGCATGTATTTTGAAACATTCCTTAAAAACTGGATTTACTGCATGTATTTCTTCAGTTCTGTCATTCAGACTGAAGGGTTTTCTATAATGAAAGGCTTGTTATTTGAATCCATGTCAAAGATGACAAGATTTTTTTGTAGGGCTTTACTTTTGTATAATGAAATGTCTGCAACTACTAACAAGATAAAAAACAATTTCTCCCCTAAAGAGTCAGTAGTTGTCTGGGATTTGCACCCCAGAGACTCGAGACTACACTCAGATGTGCATGAATCGTCTAGTGAACATCCTTTCACTGAATTTTGATCAAGCCCTCAACAAGTTCGGCACAAATACAGTTCAAACTAACTATCACAAAACCATGTGTGAGTGTCAAAGCTATACGGACACAGGGTGGTCATATAAGATGGTCATGTGCGGCATATCAGGGGTACACATGAGGAAAGCACAGGAGGTGCTTGCCTTATGTGTACCCCTGATATGCTGCATATCTTGCAAGTGTAAAAAAGTATAGAACTATAAGAGTATCTGCTAGAATATTCTAGTCAGCACAGTCAGCAGTCAACAGGAGAGACAGAGCGAGAGAGTGAGAGAGAGAGAGAGAGAGAGAGAGAGAAAGAGAGAGAGTAATATGCCGGCCCAGCAGATCAGAGTCACAGGCTTTTGTATAGTGGTTAAATGAGGAGTGTGTTATTCCGCACCATCTGATTGATGATACCTTGTACCGTGTGTGTTGTGGACAGACTACAGGGTGTAAAAGATGAAGAAAACAATAACCTATCAATCATACAGTCTACTCCTGATTTAAAACTCCAGCCACGAAATGCACCCAGCCGCAACTTAGACATTTCATCAAAAGCACCAGGTCATCATTGTGCCATTACCCATTTCCACACAGAGCTTTTTCCTCAGTGCATCACTGTCAGCACGACATCTCTAGGGTTCAATACTTTTTCACTGGAGTTTCTCAAACTACGCTCCACTATTCATGACCTTCAGCGTGTACTGTATGCTTAACAAGAGTGAGTGAAGTAGTCAAGAGTGCAACCGTGACACAATTCTGTCGGCCTAGGAGCTACTCACTACTGGATTGCACACGGCTGCTGTAATAGTGGTAAAGGGACAAACTGAGAGAAGTCCGGAGTGGTGGAGTCCGGCTCTGTCACAGATTTTTATAGTCATTTGTTGCAAAGCATTACCTTCTCCTGTAGTTTTATTAATAACATCATCAACGATTAGTCAACATCAACGTGACTTTAATCACAAACTTGTCGACTTCAAAACAACAGAAATTGTGCAACCCCTAGAAACATGGGTGAATTAAGAAGTCATCAGTTTCCAGAGCGCTTTTATTTGTAAAGTGTAAACTAATCAGCCATAACTTTAAAACCACCTCCTTATATCTACACACGTCTATTTTATCAGCTCCATTTACCATATAGGAGCACTTTGTAGTTCTACAATTACAGACTGTGGTCCATCGGATTCACTGCATACATTGTTCATCCCCCTTCACGCTGGTCAGGACCCCCACAGGACCACCACAGAGCAGGTACCGTTAGGGAGGTGGATCAGTCTCAGCACTGCAGAAACACTGACGTGGTTGTGGTGTGTTACTGTGTGTTGCACTGGTATGAGTGGATCAGATACAGCAGTGTTTCTGGAGTGTTTAAACACCTTTGTGTCAATGCTGGACTGAGAAAAGTCCACCAACCAGCAACATCCAGTCAACAGTGTCCTGTGGGCCACATCCTGGGACCACTGATAAAGGACTGAACAGTGACCAACCACAAACTGTGCAGCAATAGTCATCGTCTCTGATTTGGACCTGCACACGGCCAGAACCAGGAAGCAGGCAGAGAACATCCTCCGTGATCCGTCACACCCTGGACATCACTTGTTCCAGTATCTTCCCTCAAGTCAGCGTTTCAGCCAGTTGAGGTTTAAGACCTCCAGAGTACAGAGAAGCTTCTTCCCACACGCCATCATACTCATGAACAGCTGAACCTTACAACACTACTTTCTGGATACAGTCTACTACATACATCCATATCCAGATGTTCTCTCACTCTTCTTTCTCTGTACTGCACTTTTATTTATCTGATAGAGTCTCAGAACACTCTGTACCACCGTCAGTTATCGTGCACTGTGAGCTACTGTAACCAAACACAAATTCCTTGTATGTGTGAGCATACTTGGCCAACAAAGTCCAATTCTAATTCTGATTTTGATTCTTACTTTACATCTACACAGTGGACCTGCGAGGTAGGCATGTCTATTAGAGTGGACAGTGAGTGGACACAGGGTTTAAAAACTCCCACAGCACTGCTGCGTCTGATCCATTTGTACAACCACAAGAAACACGAACTGCACAACTGTCATATCAGTGTCACTGCAATGCTAAGAATGACCCACCACTCAAATAATATCCGCTCTGTGGAGGTCATTTGGGGGTCCTGATCATTAAAGAACAGGGTAAAAGGGGACTAACAAAGTATACAAAGAAACAGATGGGCTACAGTCTGTAATTGCAAAACTACATTTTAATGTTATGGTGGTTTTCATGTTAGTAATGTTAGTAAAGGTATTAAGATCTCGTGCATGGTGTCTGTATGAACTGTGCTTAATAACATAATTATCAGTCAGTGATCAGTTTGTTCAGATTTCCTTCTCCAAAGATCAATATGAGTAAATGATGTGCCAAGGTTTATGATGTATAACTAATAGAAACGCTCTGGAAATCTTTTTTTATTGCTTAATAACGTAGTAATGGGCAGCTATTGGCAACCTCTCTGTCAAAATCACACTCCAAAAAAATGGGCTGCAGCATATCACCAGAACATTGTCCACCTCTATGATAAGAAACAAGGACAAACACAGTCCCTCCTCCTCTGTGTTAATATACCAGAAGAAACCCCTAGCGGGGGAAAGCAATGACAATGTTTACTCTCGTTTTGCTTTTGTGATTGTTGTTAAAGTGGACGCCAATGGTCACAATAGCTGCTTGCCAAGACCTTCAGCCATCATTGGATTTACTGATCTTTTCACTGGCTACTTGTCCTTAAATGATCTAACAGAGAGCAGTAGCTTTCATGATGAACTGATGGCAGACTCAGTGTAATTTGAATGACTTGGGAATGCTTAAAACTAAAGATGTAAAATTAGTGTTACTCATCCATTTTTTAAAAAGCTAACATAATATAAAAACGTAGAGCATGTTCATGTGTGTGTGAGAGGGAGAGAGAGAAAGGGATCACATGACATTAACATCTAGTATGAATCTAAAAGGTGGACACTGTAAGACCTAAGCGAGAATGAAATGACTGATTAGTCCTTCCATAAATGGGCTTTCAGGCGAACATTAAAAACAGACCATTTTTCTAATTAAATATCCATAACAGAAATTCAATTAAGTAACATCGGGTAATTAGAAAAAAACACTAAAGATTGCTTCTCTCATTCTTCAATTCATTTACCATTAGATAACATCCTAATCCTGCTGCATATTACATAACTGTTCTTTTATTTTTTTTGCTTGTATTCATATTTTTACATCATTAGTTTCCACCACAGTCTTTTATTTGAAAGGAGACATAAAATACTATTTAACATGAAAATAAATTCTCATATGAATTAAGCTCCTTTTAATGTTTTTACATCTTCCTCTGTGCTTTAAGAATAGAGGAAGGTAGTAGAAAAAGGTGTAAGTGGATGAAGTTGATGACGTCGATGAGTTGCATGCAGCACACCATAAATAGTGTATCTTCACTGAGATTCCAATCAGTGGCCTGATTAACTTCCCTGACTTAAAGTTTTATTACTCTGCGTACCTTCCAGTTCTTATAGTTTACACTCTTTAGATGTCATTTAGCGAGTGCACTCATCATGCACTACTCCAGGGTTGCACAACTTTGGTTCTAGAGCACAGTCTGGTGATTTCAAATAAGTTGTTAACTGCCAGGCTTAGTGGGTGTGTTTGTATTCAGGACACTCACCCTCAGAACCAGAGTCACTAACCCCTATACTATTGTGGCAGCGGTGCAGTTGGGCGTATATGCACATAAACACTATATACTTATTTTATTACCACCTGTTTCTGTACACTGCCTTCTACACTGCCACTTTTTACCCATATTTTTTTTTATTCCAGGATGCCTCAGAATTCAGAAAGAAAAACATCACATGCCAGTTTCACAGAGCATAATGTCATTAGTCCATTACATGAATAATAAAGAAGTTAGATTGGTTCATATACAGCTGTTTCTGTTGTACCACAGAATATCATCCCAGGCCTCCTGCAATTAGTTACAGATATTCTAGTGGAATTTGCGGTGCCAAATAGAAACAAGCTGATTGGAAATTTCTTTAAATCTTGATTGTGATTAATATTAGAATGACATGCTAGTCTAGCATACTAGGAGCATGACACATTCACTAACTGTAAGGTTTGTACATAAGTCTAGAGAGGCCATGAGGTATGTAAAACTTTTCTGGATTGGAATCTTGAGATTACAATTCAACTGTCTTGTGATCTCAAGATAACAACAGTTGTTTTCTCAAGATCACAGCTTCTTGTGATCTGAAGATAAAAAAAAAGTTTTTAGCTTATCTTAATTATTTCTCAATAAATAAATAAATAATAAATAAATATCTCAATAAATCACTGTTGTCTTGAGATCACAAAACAATTAAGTCATAATCTGAAGATAACAGTCCAGAAAATGTTTACCTCGTGGCCTCCACACATCTATCTTTTGCAGGTTTCCTCACATCAGCTCAGTAGTAGTATTTCAGCAGCTAGGTATGATCTGTAAAAGACAGACTATACCAATAAAATAAAGTAAATATATTGGGAAACGTTAATAAACAGGTGAGCTGTCACTGATGTTATTGAGATCACTAGTGCCCTATCAACAAATGGCTTTGCAAACAATTGAATTCTCAGGTATAGTCATTGATGTTGTGATTATTTTGGGATATTGTGTCCATCCAAAAAGAGGAGAAGAACTGTGGGGGTCACAGATCCCCCAGTCACTGTAACAGCAATGTAAACTTAATGTCCACTGGTGTTGCACAGTGAACTGTATAAATGACTGTGTATCAGTATTTAAATTTCAATATTTAAAATCATTCAAATGAAAATACCTCTCTGTTCTGCATAGCTCTGTACACAGTTTGTTGACCATGACTACACCTTTTTGTCTAGTATCAGTACATCATTAAGACTAAGAACTATGTTTGTCTAACTTTCTGTCATAACTTTCTCGACCTGCTGTAAGAGGAACATCACTGCAGCTTTCTATTCTTAGTTCCTTAATTCCATTTCTCTCTTTCTCTCTCTCTCTCTCTCTCTCTCTCTCTCTCTCTCATCTGCTTTTCTGTTAACCTCTGCTATATAGTGCTCTCCTGTATGAAACGTGCTAACACCTGGCTTGTCACATCTCTCGGCATCATTAAATAAGTCCAAACCAATCTGGGTATCAGTATCACAGCCTCCTGTGTTTACATTAGCCCCTCCAGGTAAGGCGAGAGACGCGTGCGAGGTGAGAAATACTGGCGTGTGAACATCAGCCGCGCTGATGATAGAAGCTCAAACACCCAGCATCTCATCTCCCTAGCGGAAGCGCAGATGGAGCCGATAAGGTGGGATCTTAATTAAACCACACCCTTCCCTGCTGAGGCAGACAGTGGGCCGGCCTCGCGCCATGCCGCCTCCCCGTCTCACAGCGCCGTTTGAAGAATGGAACATGAAAGAGGCTGCGGCTCTCGACGTGGGCCTGTATCATTACTCGAGCCCAGCGATCTTAATTAAAAAGCGTTGCGTGTTATGTGCCATAACAAAGGAAGATTTGAGTTCATTTAAATCCAATTATGCCTGGACAGTATCTCCAAAGACGAGAGAGTAATTGCTGTTTGAACACACAGGGCTTTGTTCTATTGCCATGAGATTAATAAATGTGATCACAACAGAGCCTAAAACAAGAGGAGATAAGGAAAGGGCGGCGCACCGCTGCACTACAGGCTTTGATGGGCCTCGAGAACTCCTCTCAAAAAAGTACCTGAGCAATCTCGGTTGGACCTTCCCAAGTCAGGCTTCAAACATGCCGAACGCTGCACAGAGAGTAAGACAAGTGCGGTTGTGATTCGAGGATTAAGCCTTATCCCACAAAGATCGCTAACACCTCATATAAACCAACTAGCTCTTGACACTGTTTGCCATAAAATCCCCAATAAAGAGAATTCATAAAAACATGAAATCCTTTAAGAGCTCCCATTTTGTCTGACCCTTTTTCCTTCGTCGACCATTCATTCTCCAGGCTCAGGTGGCTGCTTCTCGGAGGCTGCAGTGAAACTGTGTCCTGATCGATACTTCCCTTCCATGCCCTTTAGAACAGAATAAATCATCTGTTTAAGAGAAAGCCTATCGACGGGTGAAAGGGGCCCCGCGTTTCTGCAGGCTCCTGAATCAGCGTTCCCCATTTTTCTCCTGCAGCCTCCTTCCCCCCAAAAAGCAGCCTAATCCCCCTCTCTGACCAGCCTCTCCTGATCAGACTAGCATTGACCTCTGACCTTCAGCACTCTGTCTGATGACCTATTGATCATGTCTGGACCTGACTGGGGGCGACGTTCACCGATAGACCAAACGGCAGGATGAAGAGCTTGGGTAAGCGATTTGTTTAAGATTTTAGGTCCTTGTTTTAAGGATATCCTCAGCTAAGCTGATCAACCCTTCACACTGTTGGTGATGTTTACACCAGCACTTAAAGCTAAACCTCCACAGATAAAAATGTATTTAGCATAATATACATTATCTAAAGCATCATGTTTCTTAAGCAGTAACAGAGCTGGAAAGGTGCCTTAAAAAATATTCTGGTACAGTTTACTGACCACCTGTTAAATCTGTTACCCAATCCAAAGGATTACTGTAAAAAGGCAATGGAATGTGATTCCTGTCCGTAACAGTCATATGCAAAAGTCAAATAGCTTGTTTAATAGATTGAAATAATATAGAACTGAAAATATGGTAACACATCTTTTACAGAGAACAAACGCAAACAGGACTTTTTTCTTCACTGTGTATAGTTTGTATTTGTTTGCTGCATTTAACAAAATGAAATGTAAACCAACGCATTGTGTTTCCACAGAACACATATTTATGTTTATTTTTATTTTTCCTAAGTTTTCAAATTCAGCAACTATACAGTAAATGTGAATTGAAATGTACAGATGTGTGTCACCTCAGAGACTGTGTAGCTCACTTTCACAACAAAGTACGTCATTTGACCAGGCGCAGACAGTAATGACGTACCTATAAACGTTCAGAAAAAAGTATGGAACAGTCACTGGGATGGTACATCTCCGTATTTTCATTTAGAGAAACAGAACTGTACCATAACATACTTGTTGTTGCATTTTCTACTGTCCAGTCTGCATCCTTTTATTTTATTGTCTTGTTTTTTTACAAATTGGTTATGAAAAGGTTCTCTCTGGGGGAAAAACACCTTATTCAAAGTACACAGATCTTAAAACCACTGTTGTACCATTAAGGGTATTTACATTGTTTGTACCTTGATAAGCAAAAATATACCTGCAGAGTAAATTTTTTCTAACAGTGCAGTCATATCTAAAATGAAGAAAGATTTGTATTGTTTAAATGCTGTATTTACTGTACACCTACCTCATCAACCCCTTCAAACCTGAGAAAAGTAGGTTTAGGTCTATAAACTGTATTTAATTCCAGTAAACATTTTAAATGAAGTTTAAAGTCTGTGCTTCATTTGTGGCTGTGCCAGAGTCGTTAGGGTCTATAAACTCACATGTTAACATTAAAAAGATAAACCTTTAAGTACTTAAGTCTCTTTAAAACCAAGTATTCCACTAATTTACCTCAAGTAAACATCTGACTGAACAACATTCACTTACACTGAACTAATATTTAGCAATGAAAACCTACATTTTTACTCAAGCAATGGAGTTTTGTTTATTGTCCATCTTTACATTTGAACAATGGTGCCCAAATCTTTATTTATAATTGTATAGTAAAATAAAGACAAGTTAAAAAGTTGATTTCAACAAGATGACTAAACATCGGACTTAGGAATTCCGAACAACACCTGTGAAGTTTAACTCATTTGAATAGTTCACAGTAAGGGTGTTTTCACACTTGTCCTAAACACGTGAGTCCACACCCAGGACCAATTCTGGGCTTGTTTGGGGGAGGAGCTGATTATTGCAGGTTTACTTTCACACACGAGAATTCTTGAACAACTGCACAATTCTATACCTCATGTTCTGCACACGGTTTTGCAAAACGGTAGATACTAGCTTCATCCATTTGCTGCTTTTAACTGTTTTCCTTGGATTCAAACCCTCAAGCAGCGAAGAACAGAGCTTTTTGCCCACAATAGTCCTCACTATCACAGAATTTGACGAGGGAAGAAACACTGTAACATTACAAATCGAATCAATCATGTCACCGCACACGCAGGGCTGGAAGTTTTGTACTGATGGTGAATGTTTGGGGATTTCCGGTGTTTGTTAACAGCGTAAGGTTCTCAGCTCTAGCTCTATATTTGGTGTCCAACATTTGGTCTGTAATGGAATAGAGTCACACTTACTTGTACCTTGATTACATAACACTGTTACATACTATCCACGTCTGCCCATAATATGCCACAGAACAACAAAGATCAGTTTCGAAAGGAGGATTTGTCTTCACTTATCAAAATCATTCACCACTCTATAGGCTACTGACCTCTGGGAGTTTGTTCATCCCTGTTAATCCGGCTGTTTGGACCCAGGACTGCATGCATGCAGTCAAACTCAATCCAAAACCTGTTGCCCCTGCATGAAAACAAAATCTACAACTGTTTCAAGCTCACATGAAAGATGTCAAAACCACAGGACTAAATGAGGTTTGATGTGGATACAGGTAGCTGTCGGATTCAATATCACACAGACACTTTTTGATCTGAAGAGAAGAAAATAAACAGGAAAGGTATCTGTCAAAAACAACAAGAAGTAGGAAAAAAATGTTAAAAAAGAGAGAAAAATCTATAGCTCTCCGAAGTCCAAATGTGCCTCCGAGTGCACCTTCCCTCCACCCCCTCCCTCACTCCTTCCTCCTCCCTCACTGCCTCATTGACATGTTGTGTTTCTCTATGATGTGTAAACCTCAGAATCTGACCTGCTGCTCTGTATGGCCTGCAGCTATCTCCAGCATGCATGTGCTGCTCCTGAGGGAGAGGAGCGAGTCAAACCTCTATAAATATTTCACTGCTGCTTTCTCCCCTGCTCCCCGCTCCTCTCACTAATGCTCTCGCCTCTGCTGCCGAGCCAAGCTCACCACGCTCGCCCTGCAACCGGCAACTGTGGGAGAAAAACTACATCAGCTCCATGACAATCACCACCAAATGTGCTCACATAATCGTGCACTCAGAATCCTGTCAATTCTGCCTTCACATAGCGCTCGGGTTTTAAATAACCAGGTGTGGGAGTCTCAACCAGCTACTGAGCTATTATTAGTTTATAGTTTAAAGAAACGAATGGACAGAAAGATGGATGATGCACAATAATAGTCAACAATTCTCAATTAGCCATGTCTTAGATAATTAGCGTACTGTTTATACATAGTTATTTTTAGCATATTGCGTGAAGAAGGGACAGAATACAGAAAAAAAAATCATACTAACAGCCATAATTCTCACTAGTTATTTATTATTTATTATTGTTTTGCTATTTTAGTCTCTTATTTCACCTATAGTTATGTTAAATTCTGTTAAGGCAAACCTGAAAGAGAACCTGCCTCAAATGACCTCAACAGTACTGATAGTTTCACAGTGTAGGCAAGCTTTTTGACGGGGGGCTCAGTAGCGCTGAATTATGGGAAGTATTGGAAACTATAGCAAAATATTCCAGCAGCACTAAGATATTAAAATCTCTCACCAGCTACGACTCATCATGAAATCACCTTTGATCTAAAGCCTACACTGATTTCTAAGTAGTGTATTTTCTTACATGGTATTTCATACTTCTGTGCATTATGTTATATTGTATATCTGCTGTCAGAACAAAAACTTATATCTCATTTAATTTATGGAGATTTATGTTGTAATTTGAAAATACCAATTGCCCTTTACGCTGCGTGAAAATATAATGAACGAATCAAAGGTACATAGCCTAAAATTACCTGAAGGAAAAAGTCTGGTTACATTGACTTACATTGAAAGCAATGTAAAAGCAAAATCCTGTAAAGCTATCATTTCAGAGATTTTGTGTCACAGTTTAAGAAAAACAATAAGCTGCTTGCATCTATTACTCTGTCCCTTCTGCCTCTTTGTTAGATTTTTGCAAACTTAACTCAGCCACCCAACAGCCAGTTCTCAGTTAGCTGTTACCTAGTGATTTAGTTTATGACGTTATCTGTTTCTAGAGCTTGTGTAAGTGAACGGAAGGGACGAGAGTTTGAACTTTTAATTGCATTTTATATTTAGTTTATTGAGCAACGGAACTAATGCATAATGACAGTCATCAATCAGTGTCATTCACATGTAGCTCTTTTTAAATGAACTTAGTTCTGTTCATTTTCTGAAATTCTGTGACATGTCCTCAGTGCTTTTAGTGTTCGCAATGTATTGAAAGGGAATTTGTTTTTAGCACTGATGAGGTCTCAGACCACTTAACATTCACACCACAACTTCTTTAATACTCAGACCCCAACTGAGTAACATTCAGATAACAGACCTGACTGAGCCACGTTTAAAGCTGTGGTGAAACACACCAACAGCACCAACCTACTAAAATGATTCAGTCTAGACTTAATCTCTGATCCTCTTCCCCATATATATACTTGTTTGTACTGTGTATTACATGCTGTAGCTTCTTGCTATTTATATCAGCATTACAGTGATTTCACTAGGAGTGAGGGGTTCTCATGCCAGTGCTGCTATTTCTTTGCGACATTGCACAAACCCACGAGGAAGGTCCAGTAAGCCTCAAGGTTATTCACCATAAAGTTAAACAGCATTTTGTTTTCATGATGCACAAATCAATCAGACCACAAAACAAAGAACTAATGAACTAATGGTCTCTGTTTTAGTTTTGCTTAAGAGTCTTTGTAGAGGAATTGATTTGGCTTGTTTACATACGGAGTGCTAAAAAAGTTCAATAACAGGCAGCAATTGCATGTAATATTCTTCACATAGTTATTTAGTTTATTGTAAAGTTACCTGCTTTTAATGTATTGTATGAAAAAATAAATGGATAAATGCACAATAAGAGTAAACAAACCCAATTAGCTGGTTCTTAGTTATTTACTTTACTCTGTAAAGCTTTTTATATGTAGAGCTTTTTTATTAAGCCAACTTTAGCCTCTTGGAAAACTCAGAGACCTCTTCACTGTTGAATTCCTCAGAGATGTTAACACTGCTCTTTGCCCTTGCTTGATTTAAGACAATCTTGTTTCTCCAGATCTGCTCCTCTTTGCTCTTTGTTTATTTCCTATTTATAGAGCCAAACACAGGATCTTTTTCAGCACGAACAGTAAGCAGACCGTGAGGTGATATTTGTTGAATTCGACAAATGCATTAACGTATGAGTTGACTCGGGTGTGTCTGAGCAGAAAATTTACCAAACATATGCCAGAGTCTCACCCCCACTTCTGGTGTAAAGGATGGAAAGCTGAAAAACGCACAATAACTGCCTGCAAGAATGAACTATTCAGCTGATTGTAGAGTTATTGTGTTTAAGGATTTCATGAACAAAACATTCAAGAATGCGTAGCAGCAGTCCCAGCTGTTAACTGGTTCATTGAATGATGTTATTTAATTTTATTGTGTAAAGGAGTGAAAATGCACAGAAACACATTTTAGCTACTGTATATTTTATGTGGTTGTAGTTTAGAAATTTGGGTAGTTTTATTTTTTAGATATTTCAACAAGCTGAAATATATACAATAATGGACCGACATGAAGCTCAATTACAGTGAATGGTTTTGAAAACATGGTTAGAACATGTGCAGGTTGGACTGTGTGTGGTCTGAGCAATTACTCTCCTCTCAGTGTGTGTGTTTGTTTGTGTGTGTGGCAACAAGATCAATATGATAAAGGAGTAAGCTGCATGCAGTACTTCCAGAGGAACTGTTCCTCTCTCTCTCTCTCTTCCCCACTCACTCGCTCACTCCCTGCCACTTTGCCTATTCCTCTCTTTTGCTTTGCTTGATCTTTACCTATCAGTGTTCTACTTCTGCTGTCAGTTTACCTCTCTCTCACTCTCTCTCTCTCTTTCTCTCATTCCCAAAACCCCCACCTCCCCCCCTTCTCTCTCTCTCTCTTTCTCTCTCTCTCTCTCTAATAAATGTCAAACCACTTCAGACAACACACAGCACTCTGGGGGGATATCTTGGCCTTGTGAAACATTATTGACTCGTTTTAACCCACACTGCTAACTGCCCAGTGGGCAGGCAGAGAGCTGCAGGCTGGGGAAGGGGAGTGTTGTCAGTTTTCATTTGGAGTATGTTTCACCAGTGACTGCACTGTCCCTGCTGTTTCTCCCTCAGTGCGCTCCTAATTCCTCCAGAAAACACAGGCAGGGTTAAAGGTTATGTCAGTGGTCAAACTGCAACATTAGTCTATGCTCAAGGTGAAGTTTCAGGGGTCGCATGAAAGATTAGTCCAAGAGGAAGGTGACGGCAGGGTCCATGCAGAGGTCAAAGGCCAGAGGTCAGTGGGCTGGTGTTAGCTCATGGTCAAGGTGACTGAGAGAATTCTCCTGAGGGGGAAGTTCACGTCTGCAGTGACCTTCACAGGATCAATACCAGCCGCGCATATGGCTCTACTTTTACAGGCTTGCCCTTTTATATCTTTTTATGCTATCTTACATCTCTCGTCCTTGCCTCGTGTTTTGTTTTCCAAACAGAGATGGGGACAGTCACACTTGGGTCTCATGTTGAGTGACTCAGACTTGAGACTTATGACTCGGGATATTTGTAAGCCTCAGAAAAGCAGAACTAATGAATTTGGGACCACTACCCTTTCGTTTTCAACCTAACATGCGACTTGTGCCTGTTAGTTTTGCTTCAGGCGTGTGCAGTCATTATAGCAATGCCATTCTCTCACAGCCTGCAGCGGGTTCAGGTTCAATTCAGCTTTAATTGATCAGCCTTTCTTTTTCATCACACACAAACCGTCAGCATGACGTACACAACAGAACTGCTACATTCACAAAAAGTCCTGTTTAAAGAAAACAGGAAAATAACTTGAAATGGATGGACAGGGTGTTTGGATGGCAAGTATGCTGACTAGTGCAATAATGATCATACAGTCTAATCTTATTTAAAATGATACAGATCGCATCCCCTTTAATAGACTATATCAGAGTTAACTTTGTCTATGGTAATTTTACAAACAGAATTAAAAAGACCATTTTCATTACAGGGTCTTTCAATTCAAATATTTGAGTGACCGTTCTGATTGGCTGCTTACTATTGTGTCTTATTTAAAAAGCGGCTAAAACCCTCCTTATAACTTCAGTAAATGGGAGAGGCCAAACTCCATTTATCTGTAGTATAAATGGATATATGAAAAAGTGTCCATTTTCAATTTTTGAAATTTGAATTTAAAATGTGCTGATTTTGCAGCCAAGCTTTTAAATGTGGACTGGAGTATGAATTTTGATACTTGATCACAGTAGTTATATAATACATTAAGGTGTTTTGAGACAAATTTAGTTTCCCATGTGCCCTTTAAAAACCTACTAAAACCTTAGCTGGAGCAGGTATAATGCTATCTAGCAGACATATTTTCTATAGAAACAATAAGCCAAACTTTTTCTATTAAGATGCTTGTTGTTCAAAGTCGTGTTGTACCAGGATTGAACTTTTACACAATGCAATAATTTAAGTTAATAATAGGACTAAGCTAAAATTCTTGATTAAAGACTTGTCCACGTCTGTGATCTAAATGTTTTTTTTTCCCATTACCTTAATGAATAACACTTTTTCAGTCACATGAGGTAACATTAGAATGACTCAAAAAGCCTGAAAGTAATTCTTCACAAGCTCATTTTAGGAGTGCATGTTTGTTTGACTCAAAAATCAACAAACCTGAGATTACACCTAGGCCACTTTTGGTCAGCACTGCGCTGTGAACTGCCGCTGCCTATATTTCCCCATGCATCACTCTGGTGCATTTTGTGGCCAGAGAATAGTAAAAGGCAATTACACACATGACCAAGCTGATAGGCAGACAAATAGCTGCAGCCTTTATCATCAGAGAGAGAAAGGACTGCTGTTGCAATGAACCACTGTTGTAGTTTGCATTTCAATTAAAAGTGGACGAAAACTTGTCCTATTTCATTCAAAAAGCAATTGCGGCACTGAGCATTGGATAGGAGTGCAAAGGAAGCCAGGTCTCAATAATGGAAAATGGCAAGGCAAACAAAGAGATTGTATCAAGGGGTAACATTAGTTGGTCTCTCTCATTTCTTTTCAAAACCCTATGAAGTCTGCAATACCTTGAAAAGTGAATTCACGCATTCATTTATTTCATGTCTGTTATTGTATATGAATCACAGCAAAAAGCTTAAATATATTTTTTTAAATCTACATTAAATTTAATACACAATACAGGACCCTAGCAAAGGAAAAGTCTAACACACGAGTGTCCCAGCACACTTGGGTAATAAGAGTTATCATGAAAAAAGCTTTGCAGATTCCATAATCAAAGTACAATGAATATTCATGAGTAATTTGTGGGTAGAAAATTTCATGAACACAAATATGAAGCTCAGAGGTAATATATGTGAATGAATAAAAATGCAATCATGGTGTTCCTATTCAAACATGTGATCACGAGTCTACAGGCTACTAATATTATCAAGAAGTTTTACATACAGTTACCACAGACGTCTGTTCCTTTCCTGTATTTTCAACTAGCTAACCATAAGCAAGACACCCTCAAATATACTTTATAAAGCCACCAGCTTTATACCTGCTTGTGTTTGTTTTCTAGTTACATCAGACCATTCCATTAACAGACAGTATTGACTGTCCACATTATGTTTTTTTTTTACTTTGTATTAAATTTGTATTTAATTTGGGCTGTTATTTTGACACCATATATATTAGTGAGTCCAGGGAATCTACTGAGATGTCTGTTTTGCCTCATTATAACAAGTTCATATACTTACATATTCTGGAAACTGACCTCTTATTCCACTCATTTGTTAGAATTCTCAAGTAAAAAATGAACACACCGCAACAGCAATATGAATAGGGCAGAAAGTTATACATCAGTAGTGTAGTCAGCATATTAATATCGCTGACCAAGCACAAAAAAGCAGGAGACATAATCATGAGATGTATGTGAGTTAAAAGAGGTGAGGAAGAGCGGAAGGAGGGGCAGCAGCTACTACTCTTTTATGACAGATGTCATTCAGAGGTACTTCATTGGACCTCTACATCAGACAGCACCTATCAGCCATCAGCCAGTCTCTCACTCTACCTGTCTGTTCTCAACAGTCCGGTGTTATTGAAATGATTTCCCTTCTTTATCATCACATTATCAGAGCAGGATTCTAGATAAATAGTAGGGAACATTAGAGGAACAGTGTTAGAGGAAGCACGATATTGAAGGGTTAACTTTATCGCCAAACATGTGATTTCCTCACATTTGTAACGCTGTCTTGCTATCCAGTGTCGACCAGAGGAGGGTGGGTTACTCCTTTTGAGTTCTGAGGTTTCTTCTTCTGGCTCTGACGGAGGTTTTCCATGCCACTGTTGTCCTTACAGATTTTCTGTAAAGCTGCTTTGTGACAATATCTGTTGTAAAAGGCGCTGTAGTAATAAACCTTGACTTGACTACTCGCTGCTAAAAATGTGAAGACTGGAGATGACATGTCCCCACCAATATCCAGCGATTATTGAATTGTCCCCACCAATAATCTGATCCCCTCCAGAAACGTCCAACGTCTCACTAACCTAGAGGTGCAGAAAGGGTTAAACCACGTTCTTTACTCGAGTCATACGGCCAGTGTGAATGGCTGAGCCATTCCCTGCTGTCAAGTGAGACTCTGTAGCTATGTTTGGTTGTTAGCAGCACCAAAACTGAGACTGACTGTGAAAGACTCAGGTGCACACATGGATGTCAAAAGTGAGTAAGGATGCCAGCAAACAAGCTATTTTTCCAAGAAACGTCACTTACAGTCTAGTTCACCAATGAAATGAGTCCATCATAATAACATTAATGGCGATGCTAGGCAATGGCACACAGTATACAGAAGGCTAACATCGTCTGTAGTTATGAATAACAAGCAGTTTTCCTTACTTTTATTAATGCTAATGTATAAGAGAGGTCAGTTGCACTATGGCTGAGGTAAAGTTAATAAGTCTTTAGATGTGAACTCACTGCTTATTGGCTTGAAAGTGGCAACACTATCTGGATGAAAATATATCTTGTACTTTGATTGACACATTGAGTGAGATTTTTTTTCTGTGATTGCTATGTTGTTGGTTATGATGAGATTATGCAGCGTTACATCTACTTTTATTATTGCTGATGTACAGGACCTGTTTCATTTGACCTGTTTCTTTATCATTTTATCACGGAGCAAAGAAAGAACAACAACAACAAATAAAAAAAAAGGTATTGGGCTGGGAGGAGATTTATTGGTCCCCACCAATGTCAGGAGCAAATAAGCGCCCTTGGGACTGATTAGTATTGCCAGATAAGTGTAGCTTTCCAAGTTTAACCATGGATTTTTCCTACCTGTGCCGTGTCCACTATAAATGTACATGTACAACTGTGTTACTGGGTACACTGAAGTAAGAGGTCATTAAGTACAAACACTGCTACATAATATGAAATGGACAACAACCATTCAGTGAGATAAGTAGAACAAAATACACACAAACATCCAGCATTACTTAGAATGACAGAGAATGACTTTGTCCAGTTTTCCAATCACCCCAAGATGTAAGTTCTATAACTTTCAAGTGAACCGCTCCTGCACTCCCGCTCACTCTGTCAACTCAGCAGAAAAAGTAAAGCATAACCTGAGGACATGGATGAATCCCCCAGTGCCTCCTGCACAGCACACTGCCTGTGGGGGTGTCTTTGTATGGGCATTAATGTATTATTCACAGCCAGATACGTCTATGTATTTGATCACACTTTGATTAAAACACACAACCTTGAACAATTAAGTTTCTTTTCTTCAAACTTGTGGCAAAGTCTTGAACTTTGTTGAGAGAAGAAACTGAACTTTTGACGTTTTACTTCAAAACACCTGCCTAAAGGAAGCTAGTGGATACCAGGATTTTATCAAAACAAAATCACAGAGAGACAGGTGAATTCTTCTCAATGAATTTCCAAATTCCTGGAGGTATTGTAGCTCCACAGGCAAGTAAGCCAGTCTGATTATTTGCAAGATTTGTGCTATTTTGTAAGATAAATGACCTCATGCCGCCAGTCACAGCCAAAGGAATTTCATGCCCAGATAAGTGAATTAACAAACACTTCCATTAGCGGTCATGAGGGACGTGTTCCTTAGTCATATTCTTAATTAAAGAACATACTCCTGACAGCTTGTTTCCCCACTCTCTGGTAAACGAACCATATCAGATTCGTCATGTAGGCAATTATGAATGCTAATGCACAGGGTTCTTTTTTCAAACGACGACCTTCTTCAACGCGTGTGTATTGACAACGCAAGCACATCTCAGTCATATCACTTCCCAAAATTTCTCAGATATTAATATTTCGGCAGTAAGCCCACAAACCAAACCGTCGCTGTCCTGTGAAAAACAAGTATCTCGAAAACAGTCACTTTATAACAGAGACCAAAAACTTCCTTTACTTTTAATAGAACTTAATGTAAAGAGGTTTTATTTCAAGTGATCATTTAGAGCATTTCTATTGGTCTATTCATCATGAAACACTCACAGGATATAAAGGGCAGCTGTCGTGTTCAAATGAAAAAAAAAAAAGAAAATCGACAAAAATGGAGATTCATGTTTTTCTTTAGACAGCGATGATACATTTCTTTTTAAATAGGTTCACATTCGCCCACATCCCCAAGTGGCCACAGCTGATCCAAAGTAACTGCTTCTTGGTCCATCTCAGCGTGCATCAGGATTACTCTATAACACGCCACAGCCATTGTTCTTCAGGTTAGCAGCACCAAACACAGCAAAGTTGAGAAGAAAACCATGAAATAAGCTACAAATAAACCAATCAATTGCAATGAGCAGCATCTCTTCTCCCACAAGAGGCTATAACTCTGGAATCCTGAATTCACTCCGCCTCCTTTCTTTTCATTCTCCCTCTCTTCCATCTTCATCACTTTCGCCCCCACAAGACTTGTACTTGCTAATGAGGTGCTAACTCCTACATGAGAAAAGCACCAAGGCCTTTTACCACTTCATACTCTTGTTTTTCAGACCTTATTAGTCTCCTTAGACTTTTATGACATTTCAGAGGTGACACGCAGCATCTAACCATATCTTTTCTCCGGACATTGACTTTGACCAATGACCATCTCTCCACCAATCCAACGGAATCGCAATGCGACGTGCCGCTAAGAACGTTTCTGATGATGTTCCAGTGCTCTGGAACACGCGCATAAGAACACATCAGTGGGCAGATGAATTTATCCTGTCACATTAGCACGCTTTTTCTCTCCAAGTGTGAAACCACTGGCTTTCTCCCTAAAGGCGCTTGGCTCTGCACCATAATCCATCTGGCTTTATCATCAGACAGAGTACACGTTCACTGAGCACTCTATGAGCCGTGGCCTTCCACGTTCCACACTATTTGCAGACTATAAACAATGTAACAGTTAGGGCACAACTGGGTCTGGCATAAATGGTGTTTGGATCTATCTACTCTTGTAACACTTCAGAAAAGTGGTGATGTTTGAATTTGAGGAATTTTCCACTCCATGTGAAGAAAATCACAGTTAACATAGCAAGGTTTAACCTCCGTCATCCATTAAAAATCATCAGTGAGGTGAAATGACACTGAATAATCAGGCAAAGGTAAGACAAAAAAAATCACAACTATTATAGTGTGCAATCACCATGGAAGTACACAAAGCTGCATTTAAAAACACGTTAATTAAGAATCACACCACCTTTTACGCAACTTTCTCCCCCTCACAGCGCGCCCTGAGACTGTTATATTTACCTTCTGTCCTCTTTTACTTGTTGTCTAAGTTTAGTCTCAAATTTAAGACTAATCAATCACTCTGGAAATGCTATCGCTATAGAATAATAAGCTTTTTAAGTTAAGACAAGCTTATTTATATAGCACATTACAGTGTACAAAGGTAACTTAATGTACTTTCCATGAAGAATTGAAAGAGTAAAAAATATAAAAGGAAAGCAAAGCATCCAATGAAGGTTACGAGAGAAAAACTGTTAACGTTTTGCTTCACTGCAGAGTCTGACAAAGATTAACCTCGCAGCTTATTGTTCGCAATCACTCAAATACGCTGTCAGCCTCAGCCGCATCAGTTAGTAAATATGAAAGAGGGCCTCCTTTATATTCACGGTACTTACAGTTCTAACCACCCAAGGAATTGGTCAGTACCTAAAAAAGCGACCTTTTTTTATAGCAGCAAACTAATCATTCATTAAGGCTTTTGCCAAATTTGACACAGTGCTTTTTTTTGCCCCTACTTCATGCAGATAGTGTGTTTAAGACTTATGGCAGTAGCGTCCAACTTACGTATGCAAATAGATTCGCCTCTCTGTTGGGTGAGATTACTGTGAAGTGCTGCTATTTGCATTTGAAAATGATCCGGATTGGAGTGAGCGAGAGGCGAGGTGCTGTTAGGGATGATTGGTAAAAGAGCGCTTGCCACGATAAGCTGAAAATTGTGTTTGCCTAAATGCTTGCAGCAGCACACCTCACGAAGGCGCTTTAATTTCTCTATTCTGATTTTTTGTCTATATATATATATATATATATATATATATATATATATATATATATATATATATGTGTGTGTGTGTGTGTGTGTGTGTGTGCGGTTTTAACTGTACTGTTGTTCAACAGCGTTAGAATTTAATACCATGCCCTCTTCTGGATCTGTAGGCTGACACGATATCACCTCTCACTGTGGATTACCAGCCCTCTACAAAGCTACATGTCACACCGACAGCCTTACTGAGGGTCCTCTGACTTGACTGCAGATATTCAGAGATCACTGAAACTTACACAAGCCCAAATCCCCTGCAAGATCTAGTCAAGCCTCCTCTCAAGCACACTTTCCAAAAAAACATGTTTACAGGATGCACTGCAGTACTGTCGGTGATGAATTTTCCAATTGTGAGGTGATATTAGAAACATTAAATGTTCAAATGTATTGAGTGTATAGAGCTCTAACTGTATAGAGGAGAGTGGGAAACAAATTAATGTAGAGCAAAATGGAACAAGGGAATGTTATGCTGGTCCTAATAGCTGTCATCTATGAATTTTTACAGCAATCATAAATGCATAAATTACAGAATTGACACACTTACTGTTTTATTTGTCTTCTGCGTGGCAGGAATATTGCATCATCTTGAAACATGTAACAGGTAAAAGTTCAGCCCCCACACCACGTATGCGGGTTAGTTGGAACATAGAGTTGAGCCCTATTTAGAAGAGATTTGTTTTTCCGGTGTGGCTGTGTATTTTTTACGGGGGAATTTAGTCCTGTACAAATGTGCCATGTCAGTCATTTTTACTGACTGCATGCTCCCGCGTCAGTAAAGTTTCCAACACTGTTTTGCCTTCTATAAAACAAATAACAGAAAAATATCCAGTGCAAATCAACATGTCGGTTAAAATCCTATTATATACTGAGTTTCTGAAGTAAGTGCTGAGTTTCTTAAGTAGTTCAAAATATTTTGTGTTGTACACCTCAGAACAAATTATTGGAAATTACTGAAAACTACTGAAAAAAAAAACATTCATTCAGTGGAGTTGACTGTTAGCTGTAAACTCCCAAGTTAGTAACAATGCTAAAGACACACTGCACTCTCTTCAGATAGTAAGGTAGATAGTTAGGGTAAACACGATGAATGCTAATTTAACTGTGTTCACATGCTTTTTACAAATTTCTGGAGTAAACGTTGTGTGTAAATGAAGAAGTCACTCCCACCTTTTTTATCCTGTATATATCAGTTAAAAAACATAACAGATGTCCAGTGGTAAACTGGTATTACCCCACCTCCCCATGAAAAACCAATCCTATTCGAATACAGCTTCAGTGTTACTACATTAATCAGTGACAGAAGTCCATATTTGTTATTTAAATCAAATACAGTCAGTTTTCTGCACGGTGTTATGTGTAGATGTCGTATCAGATATCATATCAGTAAAATATATTTTTATTACTCTCCTACTGCTGACACTTTTTTTATTTATATTTATCTTAATGTCTTTTATGTCTTTAGACTGGAAACAACACAGAACTGTACTGTAGAATTCGTGTTTTAATTTGTGTATAACATTTTAATGACTTGTTAAAACTAGCTCTTCAGTCTTCACCACTTTTGGCTGAACTGTCTATAGATACAAGGTCAAGTTATGTTGATGTAATATCATTTATTTATGTGGAAATGACCTGATTCAGAAGTCCAGTGCATCTTCTCTTTGCAGTATGTGCAGTCTGGCATTTGTAATGTGGGCTGTAAGCGAGGCATGATGTTGTCTTAGACATCCACAGCGTTCTATGCTCATGTGATGCATGTTTTTGAAGGTTTTGACTGTTCGACCAGGGTCAGAGAAACATGGGAGGAGAAGTGTGTCTGCACAACAAGAATAAAGAGTCAAACACTGTAATGGGTGCAGAAGTGAAAAAGCTATACTGATCTCATTCAATATCCCAAAGCCTGATAGTTCTCCTAAAGCCAGCCTTCCAAGTGTGTATGTGAATCAGATGTTGACTAATAATAATATTATTATTATTAATAATAATAATAATAATAATAATAATAATAATAATAATAATAATAAAGTTAATGTGTTAATAAGGTTGTTATTTTTAACACCGTTAATGCTTTTTAATATTTTTACCCTTCAAACCATCTGTAGTTCTACCCTGAGGCACAGCTGCTCATGTGCTGTTGCGATGATGACTGTAGTCTTCTCGTTTAAATACAGCTTTAAAAAGGCAAGAAAAACCATTAAAGCTTCTCTTGATTTGTAATCATGGAGGGGTTGGAACATGTAGTCATTGTCATCATCACTGGATGGTGGTAATAAAAGCAGGAACTTATGTTCACCCTGCATTCAGTTTAGGTGTATGCTGCATTACTGAATAACAATAATAATACATTTGGTAAGGAAGCTTATTTTTGTTTTCTAACAATATGCACTTGTTTTAATTGAAAAAACTCTATTAAACTTGAAAAATAAGGAAAATGTGATTTATCAAGAATAAATGATTAAGCAAATGTAATTATTAAACATTTATTATTTAAAAAATGACAATAATACAATAATATGATCATACATAATAAGAAGAAGAAGAAAAAGAAGAAAACTATGGTTAATATTTGAAAAATAAATCATGTTAAATTTAGCAAATAAACAGTAATTAGGCAGAAAAATATGCAGAAGTTTGTTCTCTGTAGAGGACGTGTTAGAAAATGTTAATGTATCAGGGGCGGACATATTTTTGCACACAATAGTAGCTCTTGTCATTTACAAAACGGATCCCCAAAAACTTTAAAAGAAAATCAAAATCATGGACAGTAATAGGTTGACATTCAACTGGCCGTAAAACCTATTTCTGCAGATGCCATTCACTTTATGTACAGCATAGTAGTTATATGTCATATTAAAACCCAACTTCACCACAAGCTTGAAAATAGATATATTTTCTCATCATATTACATACACACACACACACACAAACACACAACACACAAACACACACTCACGCGCTCACACACTCTACACCCATCCAAAGAACCAAAAACACCCATCAGTTTCCTTCTTATAGTTAATATGTGTTCAAACTACACAAATAAGGATTCCTGACATCAGCTGTTTCTGGCTGAGATGTGTGGGATCAGCTCACGTGTGCTTTAGCTTGAAGAGAGAGTGTGTAGCGGGGCTGCTGTATAAAGCTCTGGATGAAATCTGGGAGAATGGAGCGTCTCGGCAGCACACAGGCTCCTGGCTGAATCGCATTAAGCCTGCGCAGCGTTGGGTAATGGGATCGGCCACGGGCCTTTATGTTCCCCCACCCCCGCCCCGCTCCCCCCGCTGCAGCACGGCTGCGACCAGCCCTCCTCTCAGCCAGGATAACGTGCCATGGCCCCAGCCACCGTCACAGATGAATATTCATTACCACAGCTTTGTGCAAATTTTCTCCTGGATACTGTTGGCCCCTCACCCCCCGCCACCCCCCTCTGCTCCCCTGGCCAGCCCGGCTCTGCAGAGAGGAAGCAAGGGAGTGGGAAAAGGAGCAGGAGTGAGTACGGGGGTGTGACTGGGTCTAACATAACACCTCGGGGTCTGAAACGGCTGTGCACAATTTTCTGTTTCATTCGTGTGACACTTTGTACAATAGACACTATGCAGCTGCTGGAGAGGAGCATTTTAAACATGTGCCGCAGCTCTGCTAAGCAGAATAAACAACTGAAAGTCTATTGTTCTAAGTGAGAGTAGGGCTGTCACGATAACTCGACTGAAAAAGTCATCAAAAAGGTAACTTCTCAATGTACGACGGTAGACCATAATTCTATTTCACAACGTCTCCAATTAAAACAATGTATCTATGTGTATTTTTGCAGCAGACTATTTTCTTTCCCGATTTTTGCAAACTGTTTTATAATCTTTGAAAGGCTAAACATGATTTGCTATTCTTCACTCACTCAGTTACTCTTCACTAGACCTTTTTTAAACAAAACCCTGACTTTTAAGACTTGTATGCCTTATGACAGTTTAACATGTCTATGTTAAGACAAAAAATCCTTACAAATTGGCAAAAATTCTATAATAGTTGGTCATCAGTCATGTCTGGAATGATATGTCATATGGTCCCACTGTAGCTAAAGCTGGACAGGCTGAACGATATTAAAGTAAAATTAGATGTTTCTCTCGCTGTTCTTCATTTAGTGGACCTGAGAGAAAGAGAGCAACGCTTTTCTGCGGCAACAAAAATGGCAGCCTTCTAGTAAAAACACTTTGTCTATTTTTAATAATGAATTAAGTGTTTTGTTTGGTTTATACAACATATTTGCATTCCATTAGACACGTACACTATCTTGAGACCTATCGTCTTAACAGTTAGGGTTCCGCTAAAAACTCTTGACTATTTGATTAATCATCTGAATAATCTGTAGATCGCTTGATTACTAAATTAATCAATAGTAATAATTGGCAGTGGAATATATGGGACTTTTACAACAAGAATCATTATGACCACAGAAGAAGGCGCAGGTCAGCAGGGAAACGGTTTAGCGAGACTTTTCTGTTATCTGCTTCAATAATCCAACCTGAGACATGTCTGCGCTATATTCCAAAAATTGACAGGTTCTTGTGCTGTGGTCTAGACCACATACAACTACAACAAACACTTTTGTCCTTTAAAATGAAGTAGTTATACAATAGTCTAAACCACTGGACTAATATCAGCACCAATAGTAACCTTATCAAGCATCAGCCCATGTTTCTGTATTTGTTTGTCACAGTCATTATACAATTATCTTAATAATCTTTAATTATCTTTAAATACACTTTGTCTTGTACATTTATTGCTTTACAGTTGTAAATTGATACATAGTTAAAGGCTCATGATATGTGTTCACAGAAAATGGTCCCAAGGTATTACAGACAGTAAAGCCTGAAGCAGTATGTTTTTTGTTTCCAAACATTTTTGGACCATATCACTTTATTGTGTGTATCAATGTCACATACACAGGCCCAAAAAGGTCTGGCTCATTGTTTGGATTTTAAATGCAAAATTAATATTACATCAATGTAAACTGATATTCTCAGTGGACACATCCTTCACCAAGTTTTGACCGACTTCTCCTTCACGCTCCTAATCACTCAGACTCACTCATCAGATTCATCAGCTCAAGGGAAAGGGGCTTGAAGAACAACCAACTTTTAAAATGTTGTTTTCCACCAGAGAGGTTGCACAATACTAAAATCTCCAAAGTTTCCATGCTATTTTATATTTAAAAAAAACTTGTATTGGTACATTCATCAGCCCAACACCCTGAAGTACTGAAATCAGCAGGGGCAGAAAAGGAAGTGGGATCACTGCATTCCTAAAATAAAAACTGACCTTGAAGTCACGCTGAACATTCAGGAATGACCTAGGTCAGCATCTGAGGGAGACAATGTCAGCAAGGTAAAAGCAGAGCAAGTTAGCACACAACAGCTAGCCCCAAGCTCTCTTCCCTATAGCCATTCTTTATTTCAATACTGATTCACTTCTGCTACCTCAGCATCCATACTTAGCTTTGAAGTTCCTCCGATCTGCAAACTGGAGAACAAGCGCATGAATTATTCTTCTTATCAGAATGAAAACACCAAAACTGTAAAGTTGTGACGATTTCCTAAAGTAAGGATTATTAATTGATTATGAGGGGACTATCTAAAATAACAATAAGTGGAGTCTGATGCTGATTTCTGAAGAAACTGTTTCTTATGTTGAAGTGTTTAAGAGCGGGTCATTGACAAAAAAAAAAACTGTGCGAGGCAGAGTGTATTAAAATGCAGGGTGTGAATGAGACTAAAGCTGACCTTTGGCACAGGTGATGGATGAGAGAAAAACTCTCGCTGGCATCTAACTGCACTGGAAACGTCACCATGACAACCCTGACAACCAGAGCCGAGCCCATGAATATGTAAGACCCACATCTGGACAGCTGCTCAGGCTGATACACTCCTGGTGGGAGAGTGGGCTATGGGCGTGCGGGATGGCCGACAGTATTTTCAAAGATTGTGACCATAAGAATTATCACTACAAGGTCTGTGTGAAGAGAGAGTGGATAAGAGCATTACAGTTTATACCCATGCATAATGAGTTTACATTTGCATGGATAGCTATAAATGTCTTTGAAGATTTTAGTTGTGATCTTATTGGCTAACCAGTCTTTAAATCGGTGTCATTATGATGCAATATACCAGCAAAGGACCAGAATGCAGACTAGGCTAGATCACTTATTAGATCACATCTATTCCTGATACCTCCCAGTTTTAGTGTTTGTCTCTGCACATGCGACAATGTCATAAGTCATAAGTATTTTCTGCACGTAAGCCACCAACGGAAGGTCAATCAAGATCAGCAGCATGTGACACTGTAAGAAAAATTCTAACTTGAAACATAGAAGGCAAGTTTAATATTGTTATTTTCGTGTTTGAATACAAAGAGGCTGTAATCAGAGGTAATGCTTACAGAACACTTAGATCTTTCATTCTCAGCCAACATTGGTGAAAGTGTTTTGGCCAACATTTCCTCAGGGTTAGTTTCAGTGGTATCGTAATACAATGTGGTCAGAATACATCCGTCAAACTTGCAGCATTCTGGCATGACATATAATTACTAGCAACCCCTTGGATGTTTGAAACCATCTGGTTTCTGACCCGTTTTTCATTCAAGTCATTTTCAATTAGATGAATGCGCGAGAACACTGAGAGGGGGAAAAGACGCACAGAATATTCAGACTTCACATATCACGCCACTAAGTTAGAGAAAAGTAGAGGAATCGGAAAATCTAACATGGTGAAGGAAATGCAGGGTGAGTGAATTGTCCACTTGTACAGCATCTGGGCTCTTTTTCTGATTATTTGTTCTTAGCACACCAAGCAAAGCTTAGGCACAGACATCAGAGAGAGAGAAAAAAATGGGGGAGATAGAGGGAAAGAGAGAAATAGGAGAGAGAAAGAGAGAGAGAGAGAGAGAGAGAAACAGAGAGGGGAAGAGAGGGAGGGAGAGGGCTTTGTTACTCTTACCCAGTGCACCTCATTGAATTGTAAATAAGGTGTGATATTTTTACAGAGGGGGAAAAAAACCTGCGCAGCCGGTGCACAGCAGACAGGCTGTCTGACTGTCTGAATGTCTGCCCGCACCAAGCCTTTTCCTCCACACTGCTCAATGCACACACACACACACACAGCCCACCGCCAGCACACATCAGAAAAAAAAATTAGCTCAACTGTCACTTAGACCTTGATGAACTAGATGTGCAGAGGTGAAGAAAATCACACCGCTGTTGGACTCTCGCTGTTAGTTTCAGATGCGTCCACGCTGCTGGTTCAGAAAACAGCAATGTACAAATTAAAATGATTATAATCAAACAGTCCACGGTTAATATGTATATGCATGTATACGCAGCATGTGCCTTTGACCATAATCAGTAATGAGCTAAAACGCTGTCATAATTTAATAAAATCAATCATTTTAAGGATTTTTTTTATCATGACATTACCGTCGTTACATTGTAAAATTATAACTTTACAGGAGACAGAATAAAAGTGAATAAAATGCTCTGTGAATAAAAGTTAATGTATTATGATTTTTTCCAAATAATTTTGGAGCATTTCTATTGCCCCATTTATCATCAAATGTAAACACACTGTATAGGACAGCTGGTGTTTTTTTTAAACAATATGCAGATTTTGACTACATGCATTACTGTATAAAAGTGCTACCCAATTATTAAAGTTGTTTAAATCTGCCTATCTTAGCAGTATGGGTGTTTTTACCTGTAAAAGATGACAACATTTGAATAAAAACAAATAAAAACAGAACAAAACATGGTGAGAAATGTCTTATTCTCAACTGTCACTAATATTTTAGTTATAAGAATGCCTCTGCTCACTCTAGTCACTGTATGGATGAGTTTAATTCCATCAGCAGCACTTAAAGGGGGTCTGATTCACTGTAGCAGGTTTTGAAAGGAAACTGCTGGTCTTTATTTAGGACAGCATTGAAAATGATTAATGTTAAAATGTATTTTACATTTATTTGCATTTATTCCTTGAGTAAGTAAATGTTTACTGCCCAGATAATTAGCTTTATATATGTTTTACTCAGGTGCCATGAGATTTTTGCATGTACATCGTTTCTGTCAAGTAAACACAACAAGTATCCACAAACAGGTATACTTACAGGAGAGGGCAGAAACAGTCTTCATTTTAATGCAAGGTAATGTAATGAGAATTCTATTAGATGCAAATTTCAAGCATTTCTATTGGTCCGTTCTATTGGACCAAATTTTTCATACAACATAAAAGGACAGCCGCAATTATACAGAAAATAAAATAATGGAGATATCTGTTCTTGTTCGTGCTTTATTTTGGACCATGGCAATTTATGCACTATATACCCCACAATGGTAATTCTTATTACATGCTATTTCCAATACCGTGATGTATGTTCATTATTGAGCAAAAGTCAAATACCAGCCTTCATTTATTTCAATTCCAGCTAAACTAGATTTTAAGCATAAACTCTTCATTTTTCAGAATATATTTTTGAGGAGATTAGATATAAAATAATTCTGCACAAAGAGAGAGATATTCAAAGTAGAGTCACAACAATTTTCACAACTGGTGTTAAAAGGTGTAGAGCAAATGGCAATCCTAATAAACATGTAAAATCTAGTAGGCCACCAAAACTGTCCCTATCAGATAAACAGTACTTAAAACTTTTACATTTGAGAGTGAAGCTCCACTCTTACTTCAGATCTAAAAACATCCCCAGGTGTTTCTGGCCATCCTTCCACTGTGATAAGACAGCTCAACACTAAGGGTCTGATAGAAGTGTAGCTGATGAGCAGGCATTACTGAGAAAAGGAAAGAAAAGTAAAAAAACAGACAAAGAAACTGCTAATGTTCTCAGAACAATGGCTTGACCACCTTAGAGACCAGACCTTTACATCACCAAATATTTTTGGGGTTACTCGGATTATGAGAAGCAGGCAATGCAACCAACTTTTAAGACTGAACTTGAAAGGAGGGATTACTTTGAAGAACCCTTACTTCTGAAAAGAAAGGAAGCTGTAACAAAGGCAAAGGATGGACACATTCAAAATGTAAAAAATCTGATATTCTGTTTAGTTGTTGATTTTGTTTCCTTTTTCCTAAAGGATGAGATGATACTGAACTAAAACATAATGGCTAGTTTTACTGGAAATTAAATAAAGGTCTCTGATTTTTGCACTGTACTGTATATTTATGGTGGACAACAGCAGGAGGATAGGCTTAATAGTGCGCATTAGTATAATCATCACAATCCAAATGTACTACACGATGAGCTTATTTGTTCAAACCTTTCAAAATGCATGAATTCATATAATTTATGTTTCAAACCTATGAGGCGCAGAACAAACTCTATAAGAAACATTACAGATCTGCATAATGTGTACTGCAAAGTTCCTGCTTACAGACTTGATGCAGTGTCTGTCTTGTGCTTTCTCATTGTGTGCATGTACATGTACTAGTTATCTCTGGTGCATATATCTCCTTTTTTCTCTTATCCTATTGAAGTGACAGGACACTCGTTAATTTAACAGGATGCTTTGGAGATACCGCTGGCTCCTGGGTTCATGTAAACAGCACTGACACGAAGACCCTCTCTTCCTTTGTCTTTTCTCATCTCTATTGTAGCCTCAGGTCAGAAGATGATTGAAAGCTTTCAATAGGCAGAGAACGTCCGCACCCTTCACGCTGAGCAACTACTCGTTCCCCTTACACCTCCTTCTGCCATATGCTTCGACCGTTCCTCTTCCTCCATCCTTCCTCCATCCAACCTTCTTGCCCTCGCCTAACCTTTCCTTTCACGCGCCATCTATCCTCTCATGTATCCTTTGCCTCTTTTTAACTATTCTCTCTCTTCTTTTTTCATCCTTATCCTTTTGTCCCTATCTCGCTCAGAGTCTGAGTGCCCTATGAAAAGGGAGGCTCTTGTAAGAAGAGCAGAGAGCCGTGGGATGACCTTGCTCTGGAGGTCAGACCGAGCTGAAACTGCTACTCTGAAGAAGAAGAAGAAGAAGTAGAGGAAAAAAATAGAAAGATTTAGTTTAGACTTATTTGAAGTGGAGGTGGAAGGTGCTTTGAACTGCTGCTCTCATGAATATGGCTATCCCTGAAAAACCTGAGGGAGACGAGCAGCCTGGTCAAAACAAAAACATACAGCAGACACTGCTTCTTAGCTCGCATTATAAAGTAAAGACATGTGCTGCATCTCAAATAAATGCGTAAACTGAACTGTGTCTGTTCCGATCAGCTCATAAGCCACTTTTGTGCTTATGTATTACGTTAGTAACGGTTAGTTCTGACAGCACAATCTGAATGGGTAAGAAGATTGGGGCTTTTCTTCTGCTGAGCACTAATAACTTCTTTGCAGATAACTGTTAGTATGTTTCTACAAAACCACATTCGACCTGAAGCCTCTTTGGTCAGATAACAAAAAAGATTATGAGAACTTGTCACTGCCCCTGAGCAAGCTTTCTGCTGTAAAGGCAGAACAACTAGTTTAAAAAAAAGAAAAAAACAGAAAATATTACAAATAAGATGGGCTGTTAACTGCTTTATAGACTACACCTGATCACACATACTCACAGTGTGTGACGCAATGTTAGTGTAGTTTTTTTTCTTACCCATGGGGTAGCACTTTGTACAGCACTGGTGTAAATTTACAGCTGAAGCTGAAAACTTTACTATCTCCATTTACCATATAGGTGCACTGTATTTCTACAAATACAGATTATGCTCCATCTCTTTCTCTGTAGACTATTTTCTGTCTGATGTATCGTGTACGTCTTTCTGAGGGAATCTTAAGGGTATCTCGGAGAGAGATCTAGATGAGGTTACAGATCACAATTGGCTTTCAATTTGCAAAACAGTGTGTAATAAGTGCACTTCTATTAGTGTACATGAACTTAAAATTAAGTTCATTGATAGAATCTTACAACAATACGCTTGCATAAGATTTACCCAGGTAGATCTGATTTATGTTTCAAATGCCAAACTCATAAGGGCACCTTTATTCATTCTGTTCGGGCGTGTGATAAAGTTCAGATCTTTTGGGGAAAAGTACATACAGCTATTCAAGAGATTCTTAATAAACAGTTTACAAGGTGCCCCAAATTATATCTGTTAAATGCTCAGCTGGAAGAAGCTTTTGATTATGTTATGAGACAGATATTTATATTGCTGGTTTTTATTGTCAAAAAAAGCATCTTGCTTCTTTGGTCAGCTCCTCAGGTACCATTGTCGAATTTCTGGCTCTCCCAGGTCACAGCAATACTACCCCTTAAAAAATTAACTTATAATTTGCATCAGAAAACTGCTAAATTCTGATATATATGGTCTCCGGTTTAGGATTACCTTAAGATACAAAACTTGGCTTCACCATGTTAACTGTGTAAACCTCATTGATTTATATAGCTTTGTGTTGAATAGCTCTTTACTTCTTACTTTATACCTTATTACTAAAAGTACGTATCTGTATTTGTGTGTACAACTGTTACCTGACAAGTGCAACAATAAAAAAGGGAAAAAACACTAATGCACCACCACCTAATCAGTCTCATTGCAGTGCTAAGAATAATCCACCACACAAGAATACCTGCTCTGTGGTGGTCCTGTGGGGTTCTTGATCATTAACGAATGGGGTGAAGTAGGGAAATATGAAAAAAATTATGCAGAGAAACAGATGAACTGAACTTAAGATCTATTTAAGTGCAACTCTATTGTAAGTGGATCTGATAGAAAGTTCAGCGAGTTTAGGTAGAAGGTGTACCTAACAGAATGAACACGTTAGACATTCGATTACTGATGGGCTATACGTTGGAAATACAGGAATGCAGAAAGCAGTAAAGTGCTATATTTTTAATAGTGTTGATATAAATAAACAATAGTTTTACACTACATGTTTTGACAGAACAGTTTGAGTAGTGGAGTGTCATGACAGTCTTTGCTCATCCTAAGTAGCTATTAAAAAAAACAAATTTCAGAAAAAAAAAAAAAAAACAATTACACAATGATATAATATTGGTATAAGCCCTAGCAAAGAAAAAGTGGTATTTTGCCATCTCTTCATTGTAGTTCAACAACGAGCATGTCACACAGATCTGTTTGTATCTCCTTAATGAGTTCTGTAAGGTGGGACTTGTTAAATTTAATAAAAAGCAGCCGATATCTTTAAATGAATGTAACATGTGTACTCCTGGCTCCCAGCATTTCTACCCAGTTCTGAGTGAGATTTCAGCCCACTAAAGTATACACATGTCTGTTTATGCAAGGTGAAACCTGGGGTGATTATGAATATTCAAATAACACGGGCAAAGTAAATTACAGTTGTTTATGGCAAATTTCTTTGAACCTCTTGAACCCTCTTTGTTGTGTTCTAAGCGTTTCAAGTGTTATTATTTTTGAAGTAGAGAGAGTTTTGAGCGAACATCAGCACAACTTTTTCTCTGCACACACCACCGATTACAATTGTTTAAATCCTCTGCCAGTTCTGTGGCATAAAAACATCAGAAAGCAAGGAAAGAATCGGCTACTCTAGGAGGAGGTTAAAAAGAACAGAGAGCTTTTCACATAATGTCTCTGAAGAATCTCAGATCACATACATTCAGTTTACATTCAGAACACCAGTGATACTGATTAATACATAATGAGATGAGTATTAGCAGTGACCTTGAGAATGACCAGATTGATTGTTGTGTGCTTTATGCTAGGCAATGTATATACTGACAGTACTTCACATGTGCTGTTTTTTGTAAAAGTTTGTGCACCCTTGATTAATGTTCTGTTTAGTCACATTTTATATTTTATGTCCTACATTTTGTATAATATGCTGAATTCATTAAATAAACATTTGCAAAAAATGTCATATTTGAGTTCTCTGGAGAGGGTGTGTGTACTTCCTTCTTAGAAAATTAACAAAATAAAATATTTTTCCCAGGTTGTTGAATTTTTTTTAAACTGTAATTCTAATTAATTAACCTATTTACTTTTAACTGATTTGTATTTATATTTATGAATATATGAACTTTAATTGTTTTTATAATTTGTTATTCATTTACTATTAATGCATCAACTTTGAATTATACAGTAAACATTTCCATTCAGTCAAATACAGTAAGGTCAGCATCCATTCCTAAAGGAAACCCTCACTGTTACAATTTGTATGCCCAATACTGTAAATATAAACTATAAATATTTTGCTTATTATAAAAAACAAAACTCCTCTTCTAGTAGGCTGTCTTTGTTGCACTGTGATGATGTCATATGGCTGCAGAGGAGTCAGTCCTATGTCCTATAAGACAATAAAAAGGTTTGCTCTTGAGTGAGTCACGTTCCAGCTAAAGCTATAGCTCGATAGGCTGAATGGAATATTAGGGTAAAATTTGATTTGTAGCTCACTGTTCCTTATTCAGTGGAGGAGTAAGGAATAGTGAGCTATTTTAATAATAATGTATTTCGCTTGGTTTATACAACCTATTTGGTCTTTTCAGTCAGGGTTTCCTGTTAAAATAAGGGTTTTGAACAGGCTTTAACAGACATTTATGTGAGAAAATGTGTTTAAAGGGGTTGGAAGCCTTTTTTCATACACATACAATTCCAGACCTTCTACATTCTAAAGCTTATTTTCTCTTAAGTAACAAGGGGCCAGTGTGGCAGTGGGTGTTAATTCCAAACAAGTAAAAAACACACCACATACAACCAACTTCTTGTCTAAGGACTGAAAGAAATGAAACAAGTTGAATCAGATGAGCTCCGGCTTGTTTGGAATGCAAACCTGCAGCCATCCTTTTGCAGATATGACTGGTGTCCTCTGGTCTATGGAATCACTCCAAAGAACTCTTTTTGGACACAATAACTTTCTGAAGGCCCATATCCTGTATTGATCTTGTATTTTACATCCTAATATTAATTTATGATACTGGTCTCTTTAAATTTTCAGCATATATGAGTGGGGCTAAACTACTGTAGGCAGATTACTGTAGGCTTGGATTTCTTTTTTATATACTCAAGTGCTTTGTTATATACACATAAAGTACAACTACATCATTTCAGTATATCCATGCAGTTGGAACAACACCTCAGATCTTTAAACCTTATATCTTGATAGCTTTTCAGGAAATGGCAGAAACATGTGTTTTAATGTATTTTGACCCATTTCTGTTGGTCCATCCATCAACATATTTACACAGAATGTAAAGGGCAACAGGCATGTCAAAAACTGAAAAATGACAAAAAGCTGGATTTTGTTTTGACAGCATTTTTCATGTCTATGTAGAACATAAAGACGTTCATTTCTTTACAAAGCCTATGAATTGCTCTGTAACAGCTAGTTACATAGTGAGAAACTAAAGTACACAGAATATACATATCCCAGCAGTTTAAGGGGTTAACACTGTTTTTTTCTGACCTTTCATTCGCTCTGCCCCAACAGTCAATGCGTAGCTTTCCCACTGTGGCTGGAACAGTGCCCTCAGCATCCCCTCGATGTGCCAGGGAGACGGAGCTGCGGCCCACCCACACGCTCCCCACCCCGAGCAACAACCTCCCCCACACTCCCCAAAAGTGTCACCCAGTCCTCCTAACAAGGGTGAAGGCCATATGTGACTCCCTCATTAACAGCTACATGAAAGAGACAAGGAGTACAGAGGGACATCTGGGCCTGACTGCGACATAGAACAGAGCGAGTGAAAGAGAGAGAGAGAGAGAGAGAGAGAGAGAGAGAGAGAGAGAGAGAGTGAGTGAGTGTGTGAGTGTCAAGTAGAGTGGAGTACGGGAGTGAGAGAAAAATGGAGAGAACAGGCAGAAAGAGTAGAGTCAGTTCGATAAGGCTGGAGAAGAGAAGAAAAATGAGCTGGAGAGTTGAATCTACATAGCAATACAGGCCCCGAGGAGCAGTCAACACCTTTTTTTCCCCCAAATGTACTGGAGGTGTCTAATAGGACATCACCACCCAATCATTTCTTCCAGATAATGCTGACAGAGATGACAGCCACAGCGGTAAATACACACATACAAACACACACGGGCACATCGCACGCTGACAGTGGAAACAGATCTCACAGCTAAATCAATCCCAGGAAGCAGTGACACTCCTGTCATTTCCCACACCTTTATTCCCCTGAAGACTTGCAGATATGGCACATAACTCCAGCTATTGGCTCAGGTCCCACTAGCTGAGCGAGCTGACAGAACCGTTTAGTGTGCTTCTAAATGTCTGCGAACCAACAGGGAATATTCGGTAAACACTCTCTAGTGCTCCGAGTCCCCACAATGACCCTATCAATGATACTGACATCACACAACACTGTAAAAGACATACCCATCACTCACACTGATTAGAGCATACTTAAAATTATAATGCATATGCACTTTTTTTTGTAATTCTATGATTATTTACATAAATTATGTTAATGTTTAAACTAAGTAGCATTTTAACTATACTGTGAATAGCTCTTGTCAATATTAATTCAATTGAATATTGTAATGATTGCGTATAGTAAGACACAGGAGAAGATATGATTGTCCTGCGAGAAAGTGCTGTTTTTTTAACACCAGCAGAGAAGCACTGAACAATGAGGAAGGTTTAGTCACATGCTTCACTCTGACGGTACAGCCCCCCCCCACACACACACACATGCAAAAAACATACTAAGACCCCTAATTAAACCCACTCCCTGAAAACAATAAACAGTTCCTTTAAGAGGCCTCCTATGAGCCTTGTGTCATGGCCATAGTATTGCCATAGCTTACAAGCTTATGGACCAAAAGCTTCCAGAGGTCAGTGTCAAACAGAAACAGGTACCTACACAATCACAATATTGTGGTGTTGCCATAGAATAAGATGACGTGTTTCAAGAGAATGCTCTTTTATTGAACACGGCAGAAGCGGAGCCTTCCGCCCAGTGCTGCAGAACAGCCGTGATAGCAGGCAGGTCATCAATAGCCATACAACTCTCGCTGATGATATGCCCCAAAACTGTACCACTACCTCACTAAACAGCCTCACAGCCACAGCAACATTGCCCATTAAGCATATACATACAGCTTTAAGCTAACAGTACAAGTATTTGCAAGATTTAAAGCTGACTTTTGTTCCACAGGGTCCCTAAGCAGTACTGTCAATTCCCTATACACTTAAGCATGAGATGTCGGTTCAGGTAACTGCAGTTCATAAATACCTTAATTCGGTATGTCCTACAGCATTATAATCAAACAGGCATCTTCAAAAGACTAATGGGTAAACTTTCTTGCAGTTGCATGCAAAGTAATGAAATACAACTTACTACACTCTGTGCAGTTTGTGGTTCTTCTCCAACAGAGATTTTTTACTCCCTGTAGTTAGGAATTACCCTTAAAATGTCTAAATACTCTTTGCTGTTCACTATGAAGGTGACATGAAAGTGCTGTCTTACTGCAAGTCCTATGCTTTTTTCCACAAGGCCCTGAGTGCAAACTGCTACTGGCTGGTCCGGCTGTGGCCCAGCCAGAGAATCACAGTGAGGCCCTATACAAATATAAATGCAGATCAGCCATAACAATAAAAACATCTCCTTGTTTCTACACTTACTGTTTTACTTACCTTATATGAGCACTTTGTAGTTCTACAATTACAGGCTGTGGTCCATCTGCTCCTCTGTATACTTTATCCCACCTTTAGCCTGTTCTTCAATGTCAGGACACCCACAGGACCACCACAAAGCAGGTATTATGTGGGTGGTGGATCATTCTCAGCACTGCAGCGACACTGCACTGCAGTGGTGTGTTAGTGTGTGCTCTGCTAGTATGAGTGTATCAGACACAGCAGTGTTGCATGAGTTTTTAAACATCTCAGTGTCACTAAAAGATTGAGAATGGTCCACCAAGCAGCAACATCTAGCCAACAGAGCCCTGTGACCACTGATGAAGGACTAGAGGATGACCAACAAAAACTGCAGCGGCAGATGAGCTATCGTTTCCGACTTAACATCTACAAGGTGGACCAACTAGGTAGAAGTTTAGAGTGGACAGCAGTGCTGTGTCTGATTTACTTACACTAACACATCAGCACCAAATCAGTGTCACTGCAGAGCTGACAATCACCCAAATAATATCTGCTCTGTGGTCCTTTGGGGGTCCTGACCTTTGCAAAACAGGGTAAAAGGGGGCTATCAAAGTATGCAGAGAAACAGGCGGAACACAGTCTGTGATTGTGATTGTTTCAAAATGAAGGAGTAAAAGGAGTAAACAAACTATGAGGTGGTTTTAATATATATATATATATATATATATATATATATATATATATATATATATATATATATATACTGTTTAATACATGAGGATGCACACATCAGTTTTTCTACCTTTAATTCAGAAGTGTACGCACAATCTCATGCTTGTATACTGCATCCTGTTAAAAAAAATACAAGTGCCAGCAGACAAAAGGCACGACATCAATAAGATTACGGGCTTGATACAAATCGATTGCTGCTATTGTTCGCCCCAAGGGATTAGGAAAGTAGTGCAGGAAAGCTAAACAGAGCAAAGTGAGGCTGAAAACACACACAGGGTAGTTGTTAACATTAGCCAGGCTTATTCAGCGTCCTCTTGGAGCTGCCCTCTCTCTTCTCAGATGGTACTGGTCCACTGCGCACTGAGAATCCCTTCTCCATTAGTGCTCAGCAGGAACAGGGGGCCAAGGTTACAGACATGCAATCTGAGGACCCCCTGGCCTGGCTAAGAGCTCCTCCAGCCGGGGTACTGTCAGAGGGAACAGCTGGACCCCTCCACACTCTGACCCCCAGCTTTTTACAGCAGGTCACCTTGCTTTCCTTATCACCTCCATCAAATTCCACTCCTACACTCACGCACTCCCTCTGGGCTCACCTCCATACCTGACTGGCTCACTGTTCAATGAGAAAAGCCTCCAAATCCCTCCTAAAACAGCATACAGCACTAACTGCTAATTGAAATATGCTGATAACTAAACTGCACACAGGCCCTTGAGCAGTGCTTTTGTGTAGTGCAGTGCTTTCGGTGTTCTACTAACTTTATATCCTTAATCTTAAGTCTTTGCTTATTACAGATGCAGCATTCAGACATATTGAACACAAACCTTATTAAACTGATCAGATATCAATTAGATGTGACTGATTCACATTCAATGCTGATGTAGATAATGCATCTGAAAATCTCCATAAAAAATAATCAAAGGAACAATGTGTAAGATGTTTTGTTTATAACATTTCAAAATTAAGGTCATCAACTGAATGTGAAGAAATAACGATTTTGACTGCATGTTTCAGAGATATCTACTGAAGTAAGCATGCTAACCAGTTGGCTTTATCCTATCCTATCTCGTAATTCTGACGATGGGTGACCGCAATGTCAAATCGAATCAGTAACTTTTAATCTTTTATCAGTCATCCTGAAGGTCCTGCTTCCAGTTGGATAATTTAAGAACAGTTAGCCAATGAACACAGCGATGGCAGAAGCTTTTGTTAGGTGACCATTACACTGACCACCACCATCCATTCTCAGCAAAAATCCATGTTTGGCAGCAAACAAAGTAAGTGATATAAATAGAAACAAAGCAAGAGTTTGCCAAATTGCCATTTCTTTCCACCTCTGGAGACAGCTATGGGGATGAAGTTTGATGATGAACTTGTTTCTTTTACACTGTTGTCTGTCTGTTTTTCTGACATTATCTCAAAAATGAAGTAATGCAGAAAAAACTAGAGGAATTAATCTTTAACAGAGCTCTGGTATCCAGATTGGTACCCAGTGTTACCCTGAATTACCCAGCTACCAGAACTGGCACCAGGTGCCAAAAAGTTGGCTCAGTGCATCCTTTTTGCTCACCGTTTCTATTTGTCCAACCTTGGCTCAACCATACTACCTTGATAGACCTGTTTCTGCAGACCAATGGGTGCTCAGAGACAATGATTAATTTGGCTGCATTCTCACGGAGGTAGAGAAGAAAAAAGCTAATGTATGTGGGAGCCTTTCTGGAGGAGCAGCTCACTGCGCACCTTTTAGTATAAACTTTCAGTACATTTCCAAAAAACGAATGAATTTATCTGAAAATTCAGTAATGTGCAAAAGTCTGAGGCACTCAGGAAAATTGTTTACAACTATTTATTTGAGCATTAGGTGTGTTTTGTTTGTAAAAATGAGATGGCATAAATATGAATAAACATCAATACTATAAATTGTAACAAGCATGATTAGAGAGAATATATTTAGAAAAACCTTACCGCACAACAATCATAGTTCAATTCCATCAGCTGATCCAATTTACTAAACGACTGGTTAGCCTAACTAGGTACTGGATGGTAAGTGGAGAAGGTTGCATATGGTTTATGTGCCAATGCGCTGGTCATTTGTTCACTATTTTATTTTAGCACAACCATAATTATCAAAAAGTAAAGCATTTAGCTCAGGCCTACATGTTCAAAACAGCATCTCCTTTAATTCCACAGTGAGAGTATATGTTTCAGCATACTCTGTACAAATGTCCTTTTTTTTTTACAAGAAATACAGTAACCGTTTTATTTTGGGAGCTTCTATATTTAGTTTCCTCTTTATTCTCCATTCCTCTCTTTCTATCCTTCGGCTTATGTGTGAAGACTGCATAGCTCAGTGCGTGAGTGTTAGGCAGGTAGTAGAAGAGGTCTCTTGCACAGGTAAATTATAACTCGCACAGAGGCAGAACTCGTTAGCCGACCTGTCAATCAACATGAGGCACGTTGGGGAGGCAATCACAGCGATGCCGGCAAAGAGGTCACCTATGAAGACATTCATTTTCAATTCATCCATCAGATCGCCACTGAAATCAATTTACTGCACATCAGCGACATTGGCCTGCCCCCATGGCAACCAATGCCATGCCGCCGCCATGCATTCTAACTAACTGCACCTCACAGCACATCTGATTATGAAAACACTGGCAAACAGGAGCACTAGGCATTACCTCCATCTACTGCAAAACAAAACAATAAAGAAAAACAAAATAAAGAAAAAACAAAAATAATCCAACATTAAACAAAGTCTGTAAATATCTGCCTGATTGTGATCATTATCTGAATGGGGAGCTCTCTGTGTGTTCTTTGCAGTGTGGCTGCGTCTCCCTGTCTGTCTCAGACGCTTCCGTGCGCTCATTGAGATGCAGCGGGTGACACGCAGGCCACTGGGAGATTCGATCAGCAGCACTAGTATTAAATTAGTTGTCGGGCATTCTGCATATGTCAGCACAGTAGTTCATTAATGGTGTTTGTTTTTGAAAACCTGAAGAAATATGATAAAAAAGGGGGGAGATAAAGGAGAGGGACAGCATGGATGGAGAGAGTGAGCAGAGAGGGAGAAAACAGACAGAGTAGAAAAGATCAGCTCAGAGTCATCAGACAAGCCAAGGACACCAAAGGCAAACTTTATGAATTGCATTTAGAGGAGTATTAATAGCACTAAGATTGTCTGAAGTATACTTTATTAAAGGAGCAATATGTAAGATTTTCTGTTTAAAACATTCCAACGTTAACTAAAATTATCAACTGAATGTGAAGAAATCCCAGTTTTGACATTTAAGTCAAGTTAGCATGCTAGCCAGTTAGGTCTGACCCATCCTGTCCTGTTTTACTACTTTATACCTCAAAACCATTAGAATGACCGCCGCCGCTCACTAGCATCAAGAATCTACATTCGACAGGAAACAAAAGAAGTGATATAAATAGAAAGAAATCAAGATTTGGCATTGCAGTTTCTTTCCACCAGTGGAGATGCTATTATAAAGTAAGAGAAAAAAGTCAGATGCTGAACTTGCAATGTTTCTTCTAGAGTAAGTGAACAGCTGTAAATGCTTATATTGAGAGGAAGGGACTGTACAGTTCTTACAATGGGGAGGATACCACAACTGTCTAGTGATATGCGGCCTTCTATTTGTTTGTGACATCTTACACATTGCTCCTTTAAAGCGTCCAGCCTACATTATAAAGTACACTGCAAAATTCAGAGACCACCCTTCGTTAATTTAATTTCTATTTAAAACGGTCATAAAAAGCAAAATATTCCTTGTTCACCATCAGGAAATAAGCAGACGCGTACATTTGATAGAAATGTCAAAGCAGCTAAATATAAGTTTCAGTATTTGTTTTGTTGTTTGCCACAGTTGCACTTTTTATTCATATCAGAAGACCCAGCCAAAAATGAATGAATAAATAAATATAAATAAAAAAAATAAAAAAATACCACACCTCCAAAAATTTGATGTTGGTTGCATTTTCTGCTTCTAACAGTCCAAGAAATCCCAAACACATTAAATCATGTTAAGCTTTGAACTGCATGATGGTCAGTTCACTGTTCTGCTGTTCGGTTTTGTTTAAAATGTTCTTTTTTCTATTTGCTTTCATTTTTCCACCTCCTTTCCTTGACAGCTATACATCCTGTCAGACCCATAGCATTGAGTTGTCTTCTCACGGTGGATGAATGGACAGAAACACCTGTGGATGTTTTCAGATGTAAGGCAAGAGTAGAGCTAGATTCGCTCTTCTCTCTCAAATATAAAAGCTTTAAATACACATTGGTGTCTCTACCAGACCTTGTTGGGTTGTTAGAAGTCTTGTGTTCCCTACATGCTTCAGTTATTTATTAAACTCCTGTTTATTCTTCTTAGACTTTCTTCTTTTTTAGTGGATTACCTTTTTTCTATTCTCCTCACAAATATCTCCTTAAAATGATTAACTTAAATGACCATTTTGAAGGGAAATTAAATGAAAGATGGTCTCTGACATTTGCACAAGACTATATATCAGACCTAAAAAGGAAAGTAGCGCAGCTGCATGCATCAGCATTAAAAAAGACCCTAGACCCTAAAGCACAGAGGGAGGAATTAAATCTAATTTCTATGATATTATTCATCTACCCACATCCGAATGAAAAACGCATCTTTGCAGAGCTTTCCATTCCAGGCAGCAGACGCCACTCCCGCAGCCAAACTGGCAGGTGTCACCATGCCAACAGTTCAAAATGTGTGAGAATGGGTCTGTAGGGCATGACAGGGTGGAGGGGGGCACAGATGCACACCAAACTGGCAGAAAATAACCACCCCCTCTTTACCTCTCTCCCTCTCTCACCCAGGGAGTGAGGGCTTCTCACTGTGCCACTGCAGACTCATTAATGAACAACTGAACACCTGAGATTTAATTAGGACAAGTTAACGAGGAGAGGCAAGGGAACCTTATTAGTGGACCACTATGTTTTAAGTGGAAGGGGAGAGAGTCAAGGCAAAAAAAAAATCTTAAAGGTAGATCTATTCTGAGCCCAAAAGGTATGTCCAACGCATCACCCAACACGAGCCTGAGCTCATGCAAATCTCCCTCATCAACATAATTGTAAAAATCAGCAAAGAATAAATAAATACATAGATAAATAAAATCCAGGACAGGTGCTTGTATGCAACATTCACTCAATGAGAGAATTTCAAGTTTTCTAAACGCAAACCCCGCCTCTCAGCACATAATCTCCCCAAATAATATAAAAGCCTCATGAGAAAATCTATCATATGAGAAATTCTGGCACAGGCTCAGAAAGTGGCATGGCTTGTGCCAATGCTGCCGCTGCTGCTGCTCCTGGCTCTGGGGGGAATCGAAGGACTTAGCATCATCCTGCACCACTGACACTCTGCTATTAAAATTCATGTGTCACAGGGGCATTCTGCTAAACGCACAACTACACCCCTGCTGAGAGCTGCTACGAGATCATGCTAGAATAATGCTGGCTCAATGTTGATTTAACACTCATCTCGCAGATGCAGCTTCAGAGCAGCACAATAGCATTTCAAGACAGCAAAACCTTGAGCACAGGAGACGGACCTTTGCCAGTAGGGCAACAACAGAAAGAAACGTGCTGCTTTTCTCATTCATGCTAGTCAGTTCTGATTACCCTCAAGCGCGGCTAGGCCATTTTTATGAAAACATTTGGGAAGAAAATCTGATAAATCTAGTACTAGTACTTTTAACACGCAGTGCTGCTAAACTGTTTTGACACATGAGGTGACAGAAAACTATGCTAGCAAATCTGGTGAAATAATGAAAAAAAATCACCCAAAATTCACAGCAATAGACTTCAGTCTATTAACTGATGTCACTGATGTAATATCACAAGAACATACAGTGGAAAAAGGGGAGAAGCTTATAGCAGAGTGGTGGTGCTAAAGTCTGTGCATCTTAAGCACCTCTCCAGTCCTCTCACTGGGGTCTGCCAATCTGTATCGCCATCTAGCGGCAAAGCCTTCTTCATTTTAATACGCTAAGACAGCCTAAAACACCAGTCTGCAAAAAATGACCAGCGGCCTTGTCTTCATCAAAAGCTTTCACATCGGGGCATATCATATTTTCTCTGTTGATTGCCACAAGGGTACACAGGTAAAGTAAATTATACGCAAATCCAGTGCACACTGGCTCACACATACACAATCTGCATGCCTTTTAAGGCCTGCAAACAATCAATTATTGAATAATTAACCTCTTTTGACATGCCTTGCACAATCAGATCAATGAAGATCGCTTAAACGCTGGTGTAGTACATGATGTATCTTCAGTCTCCTTGTTCATACCAGGCAGTGAGAAGGGCTACAACATTTTATTAGCTGTAAAGGACAACTTTAAATCAAGGAAGGGGGAGGGATCCATATGCATTTGTTTTGCACTGCTCCAAGGCATATGGGGGGGGTTCTAAGGTGGTGGTGGCGGGGGGTGAGAGACAGATTTTGCATACAGATATTATGAATGCAATTGTCTTCTTCATGCTGGCAAGCAGGGGGCTCTTTGGAAATTGACTTTTTGATTATTCATTTAGTGTGATAATTAAATAGTCCTTGCCCTGGGAACACGGAATGACTGAACCACGTCGGGGATATCTAACAGGGCTTGACGGAGCCCTTAAATAATGTTTATTTATCACCACTAATATTTCATTGCCTAAAACATTGCTTGCTGCTCTTCTGTGACCCATGACTCACAAGCCTGAACTTCACCTTTAAACCACTATGAAAAGTGGCAATGTTAAAAAGAAGGCCTAAAGTTTTAGCCACCTTATTTGCCTTTCAGTCTTAGTAGAACAAGTCTACGATCACGCCTGTTTGTGTCAGAACAGCATTAGACAAACGTTCTTATAGCATGTTCCGGTATCGCTGTAGACACAAAAGCAAAAACGTAAGAATTTGATTTTCTTCAAATGCTTGAAGGTCTGCGGTCCGACTCGGAGCCCATCCACATGTATAAATTAATAAATGAATACATGAACATTTCCGTCCTGCATCTGCATGCCGATGTATTATGCACTGACCCCACCGTATTTCTGTTGCGGATATTATACTTTAATTATGGCTTTGCTTTACCATTGCCCACGAAGCTCATGAGATGCAGTATATTTGAATGTATTTTCTGCTTTCAAATGTCAATCCCTTTTGAGATCAACAATAAGTCTATTTGCAATTCGAGCGATATGTTAAAAACATAACCACAGAGGGGATATAAGAGTGAATGGTAACAGTTTGCAGGCTGACTCAAAGTTGAATAAGAGAACTGATAGGAACCAGCACGGCAGAGGACTATAGCAACGTTTCCCACAGATGAGATGATCGGAAAGGAAAGAAAAATAGAAATAAGCACCAGTTGGGACACAAGCGTCTGAATGACCTTGAGGAGAAATTCCAGGAATAGAGAAGAGGAAATAAACGAGTAAGTCTCTGGTGATCTACATTTACTTTCTTCTGTTATCACACAGACTAGCGATACAATAAACAGACTAAAGGGAAAAAGCTTTAAAAGCTTTCCAAGATCCGATTTGTTAGTCTGCTGTTGTTGTACAGTTGCATCTTCAACTAAAACCACTGCATGTATTTTAAGACTAGTTATAGTTATAGTTATATATACTACCTTTGATAAGATAGCTTTGACAATTTCCCTCCCCAACATGCTCTAAATGTGGGCTGTTACATTATCAATAATTATCAGTATTACAGTGGTATTATTGGTGCACGTTGAAGGCAGGGAAACTTTTTCACCCTCTCCTCACACTAACTTTGAGATTCTGCAGCTCTTTGCAGTTAGGCACACACAGAGCCTTGGTAACTTTGTACAATATTCTATCACTGCAGGGGTTCTGATTGCTTCTTGAAGCTGAATTGATTTTGTTTACCATGGCTCACGTGCCGGGACAGCTCCGCAGCCCTCTTCAGTGTGAAAGGCTTCAACCAGCGAGTACATGGCTCCTCTTAACACACTTTCCAGGCTGGAGCTCAGACGTCAGGAGAGCTGAGCTGCTGGAAAGGGAAGAGTTCTCGTTATGTTAATGCGGGACACTCTGATGGGCACGTTCTGTTTCGTGAATTAACCGCCTTGTCACAAGTCAAACTGCATTTGAATAACCTCTGAAAAACTGTTTCGCCGAGATGTGAAAGTAAGTGACTCTAGCGCCCGTCTGGATTTACCCACTGGTCTGAAAACAGACATTGTTTGCCTGCTCTCTCCAAAGAACGGGCATAATTTTTCATAAATGTTATTCAAATGAAGTTGTGTTAAATATGCAGTTGTTCTATAAACTTGAATAATCATAACAATGCAAATGTTAGGAATTTGAATAAAGGGCATTTGAATTATAAATGCGTTAATAAAATATGGAGAAAATTTTCCTTCTTAGTGTATATTTTTAAATGATTTTCTGCATGCAGTCGCTCTTTGCGCACACAGACATGACAGGCCATTTCTGCGAGGGGGCATGAATAAACATGTTTACGTTTACATCCACTAAGACGCAGTACCTGCGGTCACGGCACAAACTTTGTAAAAACTAGGGACGGTGGAAGAGACAAAACTGTATTGTGTAAATGTATGAAATGTTTCTTGAAAGGGCACTCATAATAGGTATTAATGAGAGTTTAAGGCTGTTCAGTTTTACATAGCCATAATTAGGTGTTCACCTTCCAGGTCCCTGTCACGCAATTTTTATTTATGGGCAAAGTCCTGATCTTCTAACGAGAGAAGTAGATTTTTTTTAGTTTTTGTGGCGTGTTTGGAGCAGGTAAGTTTCTTCAATTGCCATCTCTTGTGATATGCATCAAATACAAGAATGGAAGGAAATTACAGCGAGAGCTTTGCGCGCTTGCATGTATTATTCTCGAAATGTGTGCCTTTTATGTGTTTGAATGCAAGTAAATAATTATGCTGCCGTAGAAATTCAACAGTGTAAGTGTTTTTAAATTTGCGTATGTATAGCTGCACAGCTACATCACAAGCTTGTATCCTACAACAGTAATGAATACCACTGCTACCAATTCTTACCTCTCTCCCCTCTGCAACCCCTTAAAAAAATCGTTGAGGCTAATTTCAATATTCATGAGCTCTCCACAGGCTCAGTTCAGCAGTTTCCATTAAGCATTAATTAGGCGCCGGAGGGGGAAGCAAACACAAATAAGGAGCTGAATAACTAATTAAGGTGTTTGAAATGCTGGAGGCCCGCAATCCCACTAATGGCCTGTTAGGTTTGAACAAGGTATTGGGGGGGGTCCACTCGCACAAATGTTACATCCAATGTATGCATCTAATAGAAAAAACTCACAAACACATGGACAGTCACACATATCGCAAACTCAGGATTCACAAGAAATAAAAAATCATTGTACTTTTCAAAGTTTGAGCTGAATTTGCAGAAAATGGCTGACCTACCTAAGCTACAGACTCTGGCCTGCATAAAGTGCAGTACATGTGCTGCCCAGATGTGGCTATACTAGTCTGACGACAGGCATGCTTTTCTAGCTTTTCTATTTTATGTTGCTGGACAACAAAATCTTCTTTCAACATACAGGTGTTTTTTAACCTAAGAGCACTAGTCTACCACAGCAAAGCTCATCTAATCACATCATTTACCTTCTCATTAGCTTCGTAGAAATTTCGTACAGTAAACAAATTTAAATATTTTTATGCCCGTACATGGCAAAGGTGGTATCTGTGATTATATCCATTTTATTATCTCTTGATATGCTGTCCTTTAGTTAGAATCCAATTTCCATAACATTAAGATCTACATTATTCATTATCATATGTTTAATGTATCAACAAGAACATAAATGTGTATGAAATTATGCTTAGCATGTAAAGCAAGCGCATACATTTGTCATGTTCATAATTATTAACATAGGTATTATCATAACATTTTAATATGTTATTGTCATACTGACAAACTCTCCAAGTGAATGAATTCAATTACCATAACCTGTATAAACAAGCTGGTCATTTGAATTCAGTTAACATAATTTGCTCCAAGGAAAATTGCCATGAAATTTACAATACAAATCTACTCACGGTCTATATCTCGGTCAGCAAAAGGTGTACAGTTCAACATATGGGTTTCTGTTTTCTCCTGGGCCTGCAACAGCACAAAATGTTTCATTTTCTCTGCACGTTCCACTTTCATTAGGAACATTTGTCCCATTTGGCTGAGGCTTAGCAGGCTCAAAACACAGTCCAGGCTAAAACTGAGGATCTGAAACAGACAAGGAAAATAATTGATATTTCTATTGAGGAATTATCCATAAGCTGGGAAATAAAAATTGAACTGCTGAATCCTAAACAGGTACTCTAGGCTTAATGTCCCCAAAGTAAAATTCCCACATATTAGGTCTGTAATGTAAATTTCTAAAATAACATCAAAAGTGTTCAAAAGCGCCTGGAGCTGCATGTAAAATGGCACATTCGCCTGTCAATCAATCAAAATTCTTATTACTATACTTTGTTCTTTGACAAAATGTAATTTCTCACAGTCACATACTGTCCAAAAAAGTCACCCCTTTATTTTCTTAATTTCACTCAAAAAAGACTACTAAGCATGTACATTTAGGAATTTCCAAAAAGGGTGTATATCCATTTGTAATACTTTTTTAATATAAAGGTTTTAAGGGAAAAAAAACAGCTGACTTTTATAGAAAGCACATTTGTATTTCTCTAATAAAAGTGGTATTAATACTTTTGTAGAATTAATCTTCCTTGTATTTATAAAGTCCATTCTAAACATTGCAGTTCATAAAAAAAGAAAATTAATTGAAATCATTTATATTGCATTTTGTTACCTTTCGTACATCTAAAAGAAAATTATACACAGACGCCTCAATGCTAAGAATAATCTAAAATCTGCCACTCAATTTACACCAATCGGCCATAACATTAAAACCATATTCCTTGTTTTTACACCCATCAACCATTGTATCAGCTCGATTTACCACATAGAAACACTCTGTTTTTCTGAAGGTTACAGACTGTAGTTCATCTGTTTCTTGTTCTTCAATTATCAGGAACACCACAAAGCAAGTATTATTTGGATGTTGTATCATTCGCAGCACTGCAGTGACTCTGACGTTGTGGTGGTGTGTTAGTGCTGTGCCCTGGTACGAGTGGGTCAGACACAGTAGTGCTGCTGGAGTAAATTTGTCATTTGGATTACTTGGAATTATGAGAAGCAGAAAATGCAACCAACATATTCGACTGAACTGTGGAGGTGTGGAAACAATATACCTGCAGAAAAAAAAATGATAATTTTTCTCAGAAATGTCTCTGGAATTCCAGCCATTTTCTCTGTTACAGGTTGACATTATCTCGTAACACAATCCTTATTGCCCACCTACTGGCAAGCTTGGCACTTTCAGGATCAGACTCTGTCTTAAACTGATACAGCAGAGCTGATGCCACTGTAAGAATAGCACTTGTAGCAGAACTTGCAGCAGGATGCCAATTTAGAACAGAGCATATGAGCTGACCATGGGGGATTCTAAGACACAGGAACTCTAACAAGAACACATGTGAATATAGATGTACAGTGTAAGAAAAATATCATGTTCTAGGACAAATTAAGCATGTCAGTCTATTCCAACTGACCCCAAAAATATAATTATGTATGCTGAAAATTAGCATATTAGGTCCTCCTACACTGCAAAAATGTCTTAAAATACTAAAACAACCTTAAATAGTCAGTATCTAATTTTACTCATTTTAAAACAAACGTTGAGACGAAGAACATTGTATGATTATTGAAAATTTAGACACAAGTAATTTTGCTAAAATAAGTAAAAAAGTCTAATTATCTCACTGAAAGCCACATTATGTGCACTTATATAATCAGATTATAATTACTTATTTCTTTGAAATTAATTCTCACTTGTTAGTACAGTCTAGTTGAAAATTAAGTTTAATTGCATTTAACAATTTATGTAGTAACATGCAATTGAACTGTTTTAATCAATTCAAAATACTTGACTGAAAGAATTGTTAATTAAAAATACGTTTTAGGTTGAATAAGACTTACCACATTAAGTATTTTTTCAGGTTATACCAACAAAGCATTTTTAACAGATTTGGATGCATGTTTTAGTTGTCCTATCCATTTTTTCTCAAAGCTGTAATAAAAGTACAGAATGAGTTTTTTGTCTCAGGTTTGTTTAACTGTTGTGATAATTGAAGTAATGAGCAGTGAGCAGCAATGTTATGTATTCTCACTACATTTTTAAAAAGTTATTAGTAACTTGAAATCAATTATTCCAATGTTAGATCAAATCTGAGAGTGACGTGACAAACCTTTAGTTTTCCTCTCTTGTCTGCCTTTTCTCCTGCACTTGGAAAACTTTACTTCATTTTTTCTCTCAACACTCAAAAGTAAGTCCCCTCCATGTAGATTATTGCTATACAGACTTACCAGTCTGTTTATGCAGTTGTGTCATCATGGAGTGGAATATTCCATCAAAAACCATACAGAGGAGTGAACTTCTATTAAAATGACTACAAAAATAACTGTTGAAACAAATATCAGATATTCTTAAATGAATTGTATTGTCCTGATACTGGCTGCCCTACCTCTAAGAATTTTGGCCAAGCAAAAGGTCATTCAAGAAGACTTATGGGCGGCATCCTTCGATAAAAATGTATTAACTTATTAATGTTGTTCGCTTCTTGCAAAATAATCATGGCCTTATCTGTGTTTAATTATGTGCCAATGTCACATTTTGTATATTGTGGAATCAATTATTTATCACCAACATGTACATCATTGAATTTGTATTTTCATGGATCATGGGGGTCCTTGGCAGCTGCCTAACTTAGTCTAGACTAAAGACCGGTCCTTGAGGCTAAGGTAACTTTCTGTTTTTTTTGGTATTTCTATGTGTTTGTATGTATTGTTGTTAACTTGATTTTATACATGTTGCACTGTACTGAAAATGCAGGCCACATACATTAAACAGTTACATTTATAATGTTTGTACTGTAACATGACCAGTGCAATAAACATCACTGTCCTCAAATCAATAGTATCCAACAAAACTACCTAAATAAGTGTCTTCAGTTGTAGTTCTTGCATCAGCATGAGCACTTTTGCCTTGTACTATAATCTACAGGGGGAAAAATTGTGTACATTGACATCTAAGAATATGCAGCTGCAGGCGGGTGAAATATAGTATTTTCTGTGCCCCAGTCTGAGGATATTTTGCCCCCGAGAGGCCGCTTTTGCCCCGTATGACCCAAAGCCATGAACCGAACCCCAGCTCTTCACACGCCAATCAAAGCCTCAGACCTCCAGCAGTCCCTACTGTTCACCCCTACCTGCTGTGAGGCAAACCTTTTTAAATTAAACTAATTACGCCAACACCCAAATGCCTGCTTATGTTCTATTGCCGGGGCAGTGCCCAAAACCTGCTTCAATTTCAAAACCTATTTCAATGGAAGCATAAGGTTTACCCACCCCCCACCCTTTCCCTCATTTTTAATTGCAACTCATTCACATTCAGAAAGTTTTTCTCATTTCCTTCTGACACAAAAGCATTATTATTACACATGAGGACACCACATTCAAGAAACAGAAGACCAACTGCAAAGAAAATAATTAAAACATACAAAACTTAACATGAAATGTATGTGCTTTGTGTATTAGCTACTACTAAAATTACATCTACAAATCTAAAGAAATAAATAATCACATAATACATCTAACAAATAAATACATTTAAAAACTGCTAAATATTGTCCGTGCAAAAACTGGTCATGTTTGAAGTTTAAGGAGATATTACAGTTCTGAAGTGCTTAGACAATATTACTATTACGTAGCATTCTTGTTTTCATTTTTGAAAGAACAATATTTGAGAACAGCAAACCAAATTAGCTTTGGCTTGGACTGTAATAATATTATGCGTCCCAGATCAAATAGCAATTAAATCACTGTGTGTTTGGAATCAGTTAGTGAACCCTACAAGTGATGTACGGCACACACTTGCAGTTGCCAAAGCCCAACAGCAACTTTGCTAATTACAATGAACCTCATGCACTGTGTTGTATTTTTTTAAGCCATGTATGAACTAAACAATTATATAATATTGTTTGACTGTGATTTTATTACCATCTGAATGCATTTGGAAGTTGCATTTTTGTGTTTATAGTGGATTTTTAAAGAGCAAACATCTGAAAAGCTGCAGGAGTGGACAGAAAAAGACAAATCTCAAGATAGTGTCAGTGCATTGTACTATTCTCACATTGAATTGCTCATAAATTCACTGGCTTACAAGCAACCAGACACTCCATATTGTAGGTGTGTATATTCACTTATTGTGCTATTTTCAGTCTAACACTGTTTTAATGCATAATTGGCCATTTGAAAAACAATAAGTGACATGTTTCTCAGTCAGTCACAACCATCTCTAAATGCTGCTTCCTTCTTCAAGCCAAGTAGAAACTTACTCAAACAACTCTCATCAAACCTGCAGTGAGAACAGCGGTGGCAGTGAATTAATCATAATTATTAGACTTAAGAGATGTGAGAAGATGTTACTGAGGAAAACTTAATTCAAATATATGCTGTCCTGATTATCAGGAGGAAGGTGGTGTTTTTATTTCATCCCTAAAGCTGATGAAGTTCTGGAGTAATCTGTGTGGAGGAACTTATTTTTAAGGACATTTTTGCTGACTCTTTTGCGTAAACCTCATCTGGATTACTGCACTTGTTAATGTTTCTGCTATTGATAGCTGTTAGGGTTGCACTTACATTTCAACCACCACAACATTTCTGCCAAGAACTGGAACGATGGCATCCAACACAAATCAGTGATTGAAAACTTTTCAGTAAAATTGAAAAAAAGGTTAAACAACTCTTTATTCTTGATCACTTACCTCCAACATAAGTGCTTCTTCGTCACTGTTAGTCTCCGTCTGTGTTAAATAATATATCATTTTATTAACTTAGATTTACAAGAACTCAAGGAGTCTATTCATTGTTTTATCTTCTCCTCCATCTGCAGTTTCAGGGATATAAAACTTTGGTATGACCAACACTGTGTGACTTTTTCCACTGACATAACTTACTGTACACAAACATATGGTAGATACTGGCATCACTGTTTCCAAATGCTAAAGAGAAATACAAAAACAAGGAATATAAAGAGCTGTAACAACATTATTTCTATCCCTCATGCTTTTACTGCAATGCTAAACTAGTTAGCTAGCTAATGTTATTGTTAGCCTAAATTTATCTAACGTAAATGTACTGGCTAGAAAAAGCAACCCGACACTTAGCTGTACTGACCATAATATGCAATAAATCCATATTGTAGGTGTGCATATTCACTCTTGTAAATATTTATTGTTTTACATTGTGTACTATGCATTTTTAATAATGTCTAACGTTTAGAGAGATTTTAGTCAACACCCGTTTTCAGCGATGGACGACTCATTTGCTGTACCAAACGAAAACCCTCCCCAGCTCTGATATGATTGGCTTACAACTTATAGGGTGTAAAATGATTGGCTTATGTCTGAGGAGCGTTGATATGATTGGACCAGAGCCATGTAGCGACGACTACATGGCTCTGGATTGGACGTGCCGGGGTACGTTATCGTGTTACTGCAGTACAGTAAATAAGACTAAACTACACATTTGAACCAGTACATTAATTTGGAAAGTCCCTAAAATTTGCGTAGCGACGCGCCTAACGATGGAGCTATTTCATGGTTTCTATTAGAGACTAGCAGTTTATAACCTTTTATAACCTTTTATTCGGAGTATCGGGACAGATCGCTATGCTCAAGAATGTGTCTGCTACAGGTTTAATACCACTTAAAACACATCATCTAGCTCGGTGCAGCAATACAGCACTAAATGAATGGACATTTCTTTGAATGACCAACCGTTCTCTGCTGTAATTCAGTTTAGTTCAGATTTTGTCAGTTGCACTTACCAAATAGGAGCACTTTGTAGTTCTACAATTGCAGACAGTAGTCCATCTGTTGTTTTATCCCACCTTTATTTTATTCAGAGTTGGTCAGGACCACCACAGAGCAGATTGTTTTGATGGTGGATCATTCTCACCACTGCAGTGACACTGACGATGCCTGGTGGTGGTGTCTTAGTGTGTCTTGTGGTGGCATGGGTGGATCAGACACAGCAGTCCTGCTGGAGTTTCTGAAACACTGTGTCCACTGACACCACTGTTGGTTCAACTTGTAGCTCGAAAGTTAGATACAGTAGCTCATCTGTTACAGCACAGTTCATGTTGGTCCTCTAGTCATCAGTGCTTACACAACGCTGTTGGCTGGTCTTGCTTGGTGGACAGTCCTCAGTCCAGCAGCAACACTGAGATATTTCAACACCCCAGCAGCACTGCTGCGTCGGTTCTACTCACTCTCACACTACTGTTTCATTATGAACAAGATGACGAGTCCTTCTCAGCATCTAACTTTGCTTTGACTCTTGCATTAGCTTTAGTTCTCAGCATTCTTAGCTCAAACTTCCTTCTCATGAAAATTTTAATAGCAAATTTCTAAAAGATTCTCCACTTTCATTCAAGTAAACATGGTTTTTAGAATCCTTGCGCACTTTTAAATTCATATTTTGTTGGTTCTAAAACATACAAATTCTCTGAACACCCTGTAAAGCCTGTCTATTTTTGAATAATAAAATGTTTTAAACAAATGTTTTCGAACATGATTTCTCTTGTACTACTGAACATTTTTGTCTGTTAGTACAACCAGGTACACTGAGCTGAAATGATGGCAGAAATAGGTAGGTGGGACTTGTTTTGCTTAATTGCTTGGCTATTAGTGGCTATGAGGATAAATAAATAAATAAACCAGCTGCATCAGACAGCTGGCCAACCGTGGGTGAGCAGCTCCGAACACAATAAGAAACTGTAGACTGTTTTACAAGATCCGTTTAAACACGGCCAGCGTTCATGTTTACAAGCCTCATGTCACAGAAAAACCAAAGATCCAACTTTGTTTGTATATGATTGGGAGCAATCAGTGCTCAGACCACTGCCCCAGCACTAAGCACCTGACACTACAGATCATGGCTAAAGGGACAAAGTAGCCTCAAACATACAGTATAAACACAACCTGTAATTTCACTTGGCGCAGCTGAAAAGGACTGTTTACGGTAACCTTGTAATCAACCTGCCTGGCAGCTCCGCCATTAACCACTATAACAAGCCCAGCACAATCTGGGAGTGAAAGAGGGAGGCCCGCCTCGTAGGCTCTCTGATGGAGCACGACGCTGGCCCTGCCATCTTCCTCTCATCATTTGTTTTCAAGAAGCGCAATTTCCATTTCAGTCGGATTACACCTTTTAATGTATCACAAGCGTTAAGTGGAGGGGAGAAGGAGGGGGAGAGAGGAGGAGAGGGAGAAAAAAAAAAATCAGCGTCTCACACGCTAGATTTCAAACGGGGCATTTGAGCCTTTGAGTGAAGAGGAGTAGATGAGTGCCACCGCAATTAAAATCAAAAGCCTGGCACAGCAGAGCAACAGTCCACAATAACCCTTTGTGTGCCACTGAACAGATGGGATGACACGGACAGCTGAAACTGGCTCACATGATGAGACATCACCTACATTCTTACTGCTGCATCAAATGGCACGAGTAGGCCGTCACTTCACCACGAGGAGATCCCTCTCTAATTGCAGCGTACAGGCACATTAACAAAATATGAAAAGACCCTGTAATCTTATTAAACCATGGCTGGTGATTAAATAAAAATGGTTCAATAATGAGGTGCCATCGTATGTTTGAAGAGTCAGAGGACCCCATAGCCACGTCACCCTCGCTCTTTTTTCCATCTCTTTTAATCACGTTAAAGTGCAGCTTATTTTCGCTGGAATCTCAGTGGCAAATCTTAAGGTGCACTGGGCCACATAACACGTTCTCGTGGCTGTAAGCATTAAATCCAGTGGTGCTGGTTGAGAGAGCGTGCAGGTTTGGGCCTACTGTTTGTTCTCCATGAGCACACCTCCACCAGCTCACTTCATCTGGAATTATGAGGCTTAATTATACGCTCGTGCCCTGCATTAATGCGCCTATTTACATAACCCATTGTTTATTCATTATTTCAGAGCCGTTTCTGAAATTATGTTAAACCATTTCTAAACAAAACCCAGTCTTTAATAAGACTTGCCACTTTTTGTTCATGCAATTCAAATACTTGCAACTTTCCGAGGGGCAAGCCTAACAAAATCTAAATCAAACGTCAGAAGGGATTACAATTGCGTTTTATTATATAAATAAGGCCGTAGGAACATGGAGAGGAAGAACTAAGTTTTTATGTTTTCTCAGACTTCTCTGCTGGCAGTGGCCTGTTCAGCTGTAGGCCTACAGTCAGCCTGAAGAAGCCTGTTAGCCCACTTAAAGTGGAAAAGAAATGTTCCCTTCACATTTACAGCGACCTGATCTCAAACAGTTGACTCCTGCTTAGTGTCTTAATCCACAGCCCCATGTAGATACACTGGTCTAACTGAAAAAACCTGGCTGCCCTTAGCTTAGTGATAAAAACCTGATCTGAAAACTAAAGGAAATCATCTCTAGTCTTATCTGTTTTTTTTTTTGGTTTTCCGTATTCAGTATTGTATTAATAAAATCTTATTCTTTGCTCTTATCACACTTGTTGTTGATTAAAGAGGAATGGCTTTCTCCTCTGAGTCTTTCTTACTCTCTAGTTTTCCTCCTCTCATTCCTAGGGAGTTTAACTTCTTACTGTCACCCTTGGTGTACTTATTTGGGACTCAGGAAAGGACTTTTGTGACAATGCCTGTTGTAAAAAGCATTGTATAAATAAATCTTCATTGACTGGTTAATGGATTGGTATAGGTATTAATTTGCTTAAATTAACCTATTTTTAATTAGATTTAGAAACAGTTTTTGAAGTTATTTAAAATGCCTGTTGCCCTTTACATTTGTGTGTAAATATCATGATGAGTGGACCAAAAGAAATGACCCAAAAACATTTTACATTACATAAAGTAGATTTTTTCTTCTACTGTAAGGTTTTTATACATTAGCGAATGCACAAAATGGCAACCAAAATAGCCTTTTCCAAATTATAGAAGTCATTTTATACTGGAAAAAAACAATGCGCTGAATTTACTTGACTCAAATGTGTTTGCTATTTGCACATGAATAAATTATGTTATGCACCACACAGTTTTACTCCCTTTTGGCAATAACTGTAGATGTGGTACATTTTATTCATGTGGAATTGATGCACATATTGGAAGAATATAAAGTGATGCATTACTGTAAGTGTTATTTTATATCGAAAATTATCATCTACTTTTAAAAAAACTTCTGTTTACAATTTTGAACAGTAAGGTAACTAATTACTCAGGTACTCTTTAGTTTTTTTATGTTTTTGATGAAGTATTTTCTCACTTGACGTAGAGAAGTGAGTAAACTGCATAAAAAAGCTTTTAAAAACTTTTATTCCAGTACATTGTCAATGAGATATTTAAATGGTATTCCATTTCATTAGTGTTACTTCTAACAAAGTGGGTTTTAAATCATGTTAAACCACTAAAATCTGAATTTTCGCAAGTAACTTTGTGCAGTTTGCCATTTAGTTCAATTTTCTTGAACTATTACTAGTCAAATAGGTAATGATTTACTTCCTCTGGTGAAGCAGCACCCTCTAGTGTTTGATGTCACTTTTCTTCTCCCATTACAGGTTTTGTAAAGACTATGTTATACCCATTGTGATGTATTTTTATTATCTTTCTATACTGTTTTCATCCGTTATATCTATGTTACAAATCAGTGCAGTTATATGTAAAATCATAAGTTTTTCTCATGTGTTCTTCTGTCAGTCTGACCATTAGATGTTGGGTTATGATCTCTGTATTAATAGGATGGTTTCACTGATTTGTAAAATTCCACTAAACAGTATCAAAAATGCTTTTAATCTACACTATATGGGCATATGCATAGGGACATCTACACATTACATCTACAGGAGCTTTTATGGCATGCCATTTTATATCGATAGGCATTAATATGGAGTTGGTCCCCACTTTGTAGCTATAACAGCTTCCGATCTTCTGGAAAGGCTTTCTACAAGATTTTGGAGTTTGTCAGAGGAATTTTATTCCCATTCATCCACAAGAGCATTTTTGAGGTCAGACACTGATGTTGGATGAGGGGTCCTGGCTCACAATCTCAATTCTAGCTCATCCCAACAGTGTTCGATGGGGTCAGGGCTCTGCACAGGCCTTTCAAGTTCTTCCACACCAAACTCACCAAGCCAACCTTTATGAAGCTTGCTATGTGCAGTGGGGTACAGTCACAGACAATGTTCTTCCCCAAACTCCTGCCACAAAGTTGGAAGCACACAGCTGTCCAAACGATCTAAATATTCTAAAGCATTAGGATTTCCCCCCACTGGAAAAATGGGTTCTAGACCAACCTCTGAAAAGCAGCCACATAGCATTATCCCTCCTTAACCTAACCTTACAGTCGGCACAGTGCAGTCAGGCAGGTAACATTCTTCTGGCATTCACCAAACTCGGACCGGTCCATCAGACTGGCAGATAGAGAACGTGATGCATGACTCTACACAATGTGTTTCTACTGCCTAGTCCTGTGGTGTTCGACGCTTGGCATTGTGTTTGGTAATGTAAGACTTGCATGCAGCTGGCCTTCTATGTAATTAAAATGCAAGCTCCTGATTTTTTGTGCTTATAATAATAATGTTTTAGAACTCTGCCGTTAGCGAGTCAGCAGAGCATTTGAACAGTGTTACACACTGTGTGTTATAGCGCTCAGCATAGCTGCTCTGTAACATTACATGGTCTTTTCAATAATAACTCTCACAGTTGATTGTGGAATGTAAAGAGAGGAACTTTCATGAACTGACTTATTGCAACGGTGGCATTATTTTACAGAACCACACTGGAATTTAGTGAGCTCTTTCATACACCTGTGGCAACAGGACTGACTAAAACATCTGATTTCAATTATTAAGAGGTGCGGCCCAATACTTTGGTCCATGTATTGTAAATTAATGCAGTGAAATGCAATTTTGGATTGCTTCTGTTGCTCTGTTACAAAATAATAAAATTAGAATGATGATACGACATTGATGACATATGAAGTGTCTTCATGAGAATCCATGTATGTGTAACTTTATTGCAGTGTCCAAAACAGTGTCCAGTGTCCAGTGCAGCTTCAGTGTGCTGGGATTATGTCGGGACTCTGAGTTGTTCTACACTAAGCAGGCAGGTTATGCTCTCTGAGCTCCACCTCTATTCTAATCAGAGTCTTTAGCCTTATGCTCTGCCACCACCTTAATCTGAGCCTTTAGCCCTCCAGCTCTGCCCTCATGGCATCTATGGGAAGCTCGCCATGGAAGAAATGTATTCCTCCAGGCCCTGTGAACACTCCTGCTATCAACACACAATTATCTGGCTTAATCGTGTGGAACTGCGCAACAATCACCTGGGACTCAGGAACTAATGACATTTTCACCAAGACCAGCACCGGCAACAGCACGCACATACAGAACAGTACCATATACTTAACAGCAGGAGAAATACACTGGAGTCTCTTTCCCTCTCTCTCTCTTTTCACCTCCTCTCTCTCTGTCTCTCTCACTCTTGTTTGTTCTCACTCCCTCTCTCTTCTCTCCTCTGTCCTGTTTCTCTTATTTCTCTTTTCTTGCTTTTTCATTTTCTGTTTCTTTCTCTCTGTCTTCCTTTTGCTGTCTCTCTCTCATTCTCCCATTCTGTTTTTCAATCACTTTCACTTTCTTCCTTCCTTTCACTTTCTTTCTCTTCCTATATCTCTTTCACTATCTGTCCTGCCTCTCTTTCTCTCTCTCTCTCTCTCATATGTTTAGTTAATTTCTTCTTTTCTTACATACCCATACTCACACATGTTCGGCATATTTTTTCTTAGCAATCAATTAAGGTGCAGTTTCTTCAAAGACAACTTTTCCCATTCACAAATTCCAGCAGACGTCAAAAAGCAATGATATAAGAAAAGTAATCCATGTATGGGTGGCACTACTTTGATTACCTGACATAACTTTTGATAAGCCACCCATAAGTCATCTGCAGAGAATGATTGTGTTTCACACAGACTGGAAGTTAATTCACACCTCCAGATCACATGTACAGCATTGCACTACCAAGAATAATACATTGTATGGAATCCATCCCATCGCTCTGATTTCAGAGTTCTTCTTAAAGCAAGAATAGCCTCATACTGACCACAGTGGAACTGTTTGAAGATAAAAATAGAAAAAAACAAGAAAGACACAACGTGTTTTGGTTGCATTGCTTTACATTATTGGTAAGTATGCACTGTAAGTATAGTGTCACAATGCGCAGAAAAAAAAATTACGAGTGAGAAATTAACAAAAACTGGTAGGAGTGAATGAGGCACAATACAGAACAGTCAATCAGCGTTAATTTATATGAATCAGTCTTAAAGACGCCTGTTTAATGCTAACACATAAAAAGAATGGGTCATGTAAAATGCATTCAAACGTTGCAAAAGTTCATTATTATGTGATGCAAGTCTGACCTCTGGTGGCTGTTATAGTCAGACTTGGTGTAATACATGTGCTGTGATTTACTGCTGTTAGGAAACAGTAGCCGTGTTGCGGCTTGCGTTTGTGTTTACACAGAAGTTGGAGGTCAGAAGTCAGGTTATGGTTAGAGCTCTCGCTATCTGGCCCTTAGTGTGTTATGTGCAATATGTTTTTCTCCCAAACTTTAAATAGCACACTGACCAGCCTTACTCAGTGGGTTAAAATGTAACACAATCCAGAAATCTAAATATTTTTGTAGTTTCTTCTAATGAGATCAGAAGGAAAGATGAGATGGGATACATGTCCTGAAAAAAACACCTACTCTTGAGTTTAGTAGCCCACATTGTGCTCAGATATGTCAAGGCATTTATGCTCATATACGTTTGCAACAGAAGCCAAGAATTTCAAAATGAACTCAACCATTTTATCATTTCTTAGTTTTAGGTTTTATATATAATAATAATAATAAGATGTGTGTGAAGACTACTTTTTATCTTACTGCCACTGTTTTTCTGTATTCTTTGAACATGGCTGCTGCCCTTTATATCCTGTGAAAGTTTTATGGTGAATGTACCAAAAGAAATACTCCAAAAAATCTCTTTACATTAACTTACACTAAGTTACTGTGAAGTTACTGTTGTGGAGATTTTTCTTTGGACAGTGACATTATGCAAATCAAACATACTCACAGACAAACTTTGAGCTTTGCTTCTTTTCTTGTTTCTTTCTCTACTGATACTGAAAGTGTAATTGAACTCTCACTCACTCACACACACATTAACACGTGCACTCATGCACACATACGCACAGAGCAGCTGTTCCCTGCCATGTGGTTGAGTCATATTTCCCATAGCTGCATGTATTAAATGGAATCACCTGCCGGTGTCTCGTCTCCTGACAATGTATCTCTGACAGCAGATCTAAGTTCACCATAAGCCCTGTGTGAACACTGTTCTTAAATATAGCGTCCTCCCCGTTCTCCCCCGAGGACACGGAATTATTACTGCAAGCACTCTTTAAAAGGTTATTTAAGGATCATTTAGTAAAGGCAGTGTTTATATCTAGATCCATAACTCCTGGACGAATCATTTTAATGCTCTGCAGTTTAGAAAATGGCTCTTTTAATGTCTGCTGTGTTTCTTTTTTTAATTACAAGTTATACAGCCTTTTTGCATGCTACATAAAACCCTTTAGGTGTGAAAGTCTACTTGTAACCCCAAACACAGAGAGCTGAAACAGTATTATACAATATTATACATGTAAAAGTATCCTTAAAAGGTTATTTAGTACAGGCAGTGGTTATACAGAACACTGACCTCATACTCTAAAGCTTCTACTTTATTTTTTTTCTTTATTATAATCATTTATTATTTAGTAAAAGTAACCAGTTTTTGTTATTTGAATATGGCTTTAGCCTACTCAACCTCCAGATATTGCTCTGTGATTTCTCCCCTGAGATCATTTTTCTGAATTAAATTGTTAGGGCAGATGTGAAATCTCATATTAAGAATTCTTATTCTTATCCTATCCTCAGAGGGTGTTGGTAAAAAAAGACCCCAGAGTGATTTCTAAAGTATCAGAAACAATGTGTGAATTTTTATTTTTAGAGTTTATTACCACTTAACACAATTTTTTAAGCAAAATTAAATCATATGTACAAAGCAGATATAATTGCACCCATATGCTAAAAAGGTTCCAGTTTTAGCAAAAAACTACATCATAGGAGAAAACTAATAACAAAAGCAGTATGTTATGCTGTATGACATACATGTCATATAATAAATGACATTACCATTTAAAGCTGGTATAAAAATTATGAAGAGGAACATACATGACAATCTATGATTTATGTTCCAAAAATATTTTTGTCTAAAACAAAAATCACTCATCAAGATCAGTCAGGTGCAGTTTATGCTAATAAATGTATATGAATGCATGAATTAACACAGATCTTAAAATCACACTGATAACATGTATATTACATAAATACATATATGTAAGGCCAAGCACACACATATACACATACACACACACACACACACTCTGTGATCCCAAACTGTTCTTCATCCTGACACTCAATTTCACAATTTAATAATATAACAGTACTCAGGACTAAGCCACTTTAGTGGGTGCATAAACAGTTCTTACCTGTTACTTTACAAATATATTGCCCTTCATCCTTTCATCTCTTTGTCCCACAGCTTCACTAAATAAAAAAAACATCCCGACTGTCCCATCCTAAAAACTTCTTCATCAAGATCACATTCTTTTTGTCTTAAAATCATAACAACGGACATGAAGCTTTATCATTTCTGTGGCCACTCTCCAACTATGCCATTATGTATTTAGCGGTAATGCATTTGCACTGACCGACCAATCAGGAGGAAGAGGAGACCAGACAGCAGGCAGAAGAACACGCCCACTGGTGCAAACATGAATGAGAGGCCATAGTTGATATTCAGCTGAAAGCCTGAACACAAATGATCCTTTTGGTAAGACACATACAAACCCACCACATCCATCAACTCCACCCAGATCACAAACATCACAGTGGCAGCAAGGAGGAAGAAACCTAAAGGGAGAGTGAGAGAATGGGAAGAATGTAAAAAGTGGAGGTAGAAGGAAATAAACAAAAAGATTTGTATGCAGAAGTTTTTGTATGTTGTCTACTTAATTTGGCACGTCTTTTGAGTAAAATAAAACTTAAAAGTACAATTTACTGATAACCTTCAAATATAACAAAGGATATAACCAAGGAAAGAACACTGTGATTGTATAACAACATGATTTGAACCAAAAAATTAACAAGTAGATGTCAAAAGATAAAAAAATAAAGTTCAAACATAATGTAAATGATCAGGTAATCCATGATAAAGATGTCCTTTGTTTACTAGGAGTTTTCTCTTTTTGATGATATATGTTAAACAAGTCTAGTCTGTCTCACAGTTTCTCCATTGGAGAATCTGTATTGTCATCTGCCACTTGTATTAACTCAAGTGAAGTTTCAAACATTAAAAACATTAGTTTAGAAGCCAGAACAATGAAACATTGTAAAACACTTAAAGAAGTAGTGTGTAAGATTTAGAGGGATCTATCAGCAGAAATGTAATACGATATACAAACTGATATTTTCATCAGATTTTCATAATCTACATAGGACTAGGTGGTGTTCCGGACAGAGGCTGCCTCAGAGAGTCACAATGTTGTTACAGTAGCCCAGAATGGACAAACCAACCACACAATGACTGAGAGTCTTTACACTGAAGAGGCAGCTTGAATTGGTTGGACGATGGTTGAAAGAATAATTTTTGACACCAGTACCACCCTACTGGATAAGCGTGACAATTTAGCAAATGGGGCAAATTTTGAGTTTCACTCCTGTGAATGGATATATATATATATATATATATATATATATATATATATATAGTAAAAAGAAACATAAGTTATTTGCTAGGTGTAGTTCAAACACTGAAGTAGGAAGAAAAGAAAAGGTAACTTCAGCTCACCAGATATGAGGAAGAGTCCACCGCCTGCCTTATAGAGGCAGTAACTGGCAAATGGAGCAGCACAAATAATGATAAAGCCCCCCAGTATGACTGCGGTTACACCCAGTAGCACGAAGACACTCCAGAAGCCTCTGTAGACTAAGAACACAATCAACCAGTCATTAAAACAAGCAATAGTGCTACGACCCATTAATTTTTTTAACAATTATAGTAATTGTGAGGAGAAATGATAAATGAACAAATGAATGATTTTTATATGAAGACAGTACAATCAGATTCACAGATTACAAAGCAGGCAAAAAGTTTCTTACTGATAGCAGATTGATAGGTGGTTGCATTGTGGGTCTGTTCAGATAGAGGGAAAGGGAACAGGTAGGCATGGATGCAGACCTTGGAGTTTGGCTGATTTGCTACGGAAACAAGAAAAAATAATAATAGTTCATATTATCACTGTACTGTTATATAATCATTTATAGGCTGCAAATGTAACAGTAATCTTGTGTTTATACCTGCACTTTGGAACTAAACCCTTCAATTACACTTACTGTACTGATATCTCATGCTTTATATTTCAATATCCAAACACTACATCAATAATATTAACAGACATTGTGTCACTTGTCTAGGACAGAGCTATGTGTTTTTTTTGCAAAATACCCCAGTAGTAATAAACAAAGTGGTAATTTAGAATTAATATGAAGGACTATTAATAACTGTAATGGTGTAGGTTTTGTCTTTTTGTTATTACTGGCTATGACTGAATAAAATAACATTCTATTTTGGCTTTAATTTGATAATTAATAATTAATATTTGACATTTATATACAACCCAGCTATGTGTTTTTTAACAACTATTAAGAAACCCCTAAAATTAACTCAAAAAGTTGTATACCCCCAAAATTGGCACCAATGTTTAAAACAGTTTAAAGTTAAACTTTCCTGTCAGGTTAAAAATACTTAAACTCCTTCTCTAGCCTATGGATTCTGCCAATAAAAAATAGGCCAGTGGCAAAACATTCAGATTTAAATGGTCTTGTTAACAAATCATTAATATACAGATAAAGTAATGAGAAGCTTTTTTATTTTAATTTATTTGAATAGTGAAGTTTTGTGGGTGAACTTGCAGAAAGCAGCACTGATGACTTGAAACAGTTGAAAAACATTGGCAAGTTGTTTGTGTTTAATGTGAGATATATCAAATATATCAAAATATTCTATTGGGTTTAATGTGAAACTCTGATGAGGCCAAAACGATCAGCAAAATATGTTGTACTTTGGGCTTGGCCATTTTTTCTTCGTTTCTTTTTTTCCCAGGGGTGTACATTCAAATGAGGAAAGAAGATTTTTCTTACTGAACCAGAACTTTAACATGCTGTCCTCTTCCACTCTGCCTCCAAAAGAGCAGCGCCAGAAAAAACCTTCATGGTAAAACATAGAAGTGTTTCCAGCATCTGCAGCATCATTCACCACCAAATCACCTCTCTGTGGAAGAGCACAGGGGTCAGAGGGCAAAGGGCATCTGAGCTATGTGTGGATATGGGGCGTGTCTGAAATGGTCCACTCGTTAACTCGTTCCTTGTTCACTACAGAGACTGCTCTATGTAGAACACTTTATAGGGGTGCAGTGAAGGAGACAATAGAGGGGATTCAGATGACGAACTTTCCAAAGAAACCGCTATGCATTGTGGGATGTCATCCTGTAAGTAGTGTACATCGGTTGTCCACTAGTTTTATGGTGCATTGTGGATAACAATATAGTGAACTATATAGGGAATCTAATTGTCCACGGAGAGTTCGGACAACGCGATAAATTTGGCTGACACCCTGAATAGAACACTAAACAGAAACTAGAGTGCGATTTCAGACACACCCATGGAGTTTCTTGGTTGACTTATTAAATATATACCAATCAGCCATAACATTGAAACAACCTCCTGTCAATTTTGTCAGTTCTGCTTGCCAAATAGGTTTACTGTGAAGTTCTACTTTTACAGACTGTAGTCCATCTGTTTCTCAGTATACTTTGTTATTCTGCCTTCACCCTGTTTTATGGCTAATTTGAGTGTGTATATATGCAGAGTAATACCTAAAGCTGTAATAGACAAGCTCCGATGCTGTAGTATTAATTTTGAATACATAAAGATAAATTTTACTACCAACACCAACATTTTTAAGATGGATTTTAGAACTCTTAAGTAAGGATTAACAGCTGGAAGGCCAATGTTGCCATATACATATACTTATTATGACACTAACACATAGAAAATAAAAGTTATTAACTAATTGCTTTTAAAAAAATATCCATATTGCATAATCAGCAGCCATGATGTAATTACCGGTATTAGAGAGTCCAACAAAATGTATTAGAATTTTATTTACCACATTACTGCATCAACTTTGGAAGAATTCTACTGTAATTTATCAGTATTGAAACAAACAGTGTGCCTTTTCCATCAAAAGAGTTGTAGCCAGGAGTCACTTCCGCTAGTGCATTTACAGAGGGAAAGGTTGGCCCCTTGGAAACTACTGCAATGTGTGTGACTGCCACAAATAGATTTGGCAAGATAGTGCAGACATTGCAATATGATTCCAGTTTCATTGCTCACTATTAAGTCTGGTATCATGCTCCAGCATGTGATATTCTACCCTCTGAGCTTCACTGAGACTGTAAATACTGATGTCTCATACACAAGGTCTCAATCATAACCTGATCCAAGCCTGATCCAATATATTTATGCAATCCTGGACTTCAGGTTGCTTTCAGAATGAAAGTGTCCATTTGGAATATCTTAGATTTTAAATTCCTCTAATAATACCCAGACAGACAGTGTGATGAGTACAATTATCCAGAAACAATGTGACAAACTGACAAATTGTCTTTCATGGCACTGTGATATTCAAATATCTCAGACTTAACCCTGTTCCATCTAATTAATCTCATTTCTTTGTCTGGTGCTTTTTATAATAAACAGCGATCCCACCCACCTCGATAGGAACTGCATAATTAGAATTTGTTTTGCAAGTCTCCGAAGCCAAGAGCCAGTAATCTGTACCAAAGGACAGGAGGATGAAGACTGCTGCCAAGGCGCCAAAGAGCCCAGCGAAAAACAATGCCACACTCAACTTCATGGCTGGAATCCCACTCTTTTCCTTCTGCGCTATGAACAAGAAAAGCAGTCAGTACTCCAAATATGTAAATTAAAATCCTTGGCTTGTTTCTTTAGGAATGGTTTAGGGTCAAAGTTCTTCCGCTATCAGGCTGTGCAGTTGGCCTTACAGTCTTCTCCACTCGTGTTTATGGAGCTCTGTCCTGAAGCCCTCTCCCTTTTCCACAGCGTTGGTGTCAGAATGAAACTGGACTGAGGATTGGATGGAGGAAAGGGCTTCAAAAGCACACTCTGGTGTGGAGCCATCCCCCTTATGCTATTTTGGACTGCTGATTGAAGGTGCCTGCTGGCTCTCTTAGAGGTGTGGCCTGGGAATGGGAAAAGTTTTGTGGGCGGAGAACTGGTATAGACCAAAATATCTCCTGCCAACTGAAGGCCACCCCTTAGGACTAGATATTTGACAGTGGGAGAGGAATAAAGACACCAGAGCTGACATTCCTAGCATCGTCTCCCACAGAAAACTGGGTAGAGCTGAGTAGGAGGTTATGAAAATGAAATTCATCTTATTTTGTTCCTGGAAGTTTCAGGTGGGTAGAATCCCCACCCCTAAAACTGTATCAATAAAAACTCAATAGCAGAACTGATCAAAAATATGTCTGGTCTGATGAAACAGGAATTTAAAATTAAAGCTCATTATCTGCTGAGTGGGACATTTAGCAGAGAGCAGAGAAACCAGCTATCAATTAGCACTGTGCTGTGAGTGGAGATCAGAGCAGCAGAAGTGAACTCATATACATTTTCCTTTCGATCACTATACTCGCTTTACTGTGAGATTCAAATCAAATCAAAGTTTACAGTACATGGTACAACTAGCAGTGAAATGCTTTGATGTTCAGATACACAGAGTAAGAGAATGCAGTGTTGTAGGTAGACCACGTCTAGCGCTACAGATCAAGAATGCTTCTTCGGGTGCTTAGATCGTCATGCTGCCTAACGACTGGATGTTAATGTCTATGGTGTTTTCTGACAGCTGAAGTACAACATGTGATGTTAATATTAAAGTTTACCAATGAATGTCATAAATCTTACCTCATTCACCCCCATGGTTATCTATACATGCACCCAGTTTATAATTTTTGCTAGTCTTCATTTAATATTTTAGTAGTTTGTAAAAATAAATCACTAAAACATTTCTGGCTGTTCTAGGTTAAATACTCACTCTTGAAACACCTAAAACATTTCATTTTTTACTTGAAGCTTGTTATAAACATATTTCAGTAAAGAGGCCTGGCATTTCTAACAACCTCTTTCTTTGGTATTCACAGTCGGTGAGACTTCCAGAAGGCTGAGAGTCATGTTTTTATCTCTATAAATTTGCCCCAGTCATTGAAAACTAAAATATGATTAATGATTCCATTGTTACTACCTAATTATGCTTTTGGTTAAAGGAGCAATTTGTAAGATGACATAATCTGTCAAATTCAAACTACAATAGAGGTAAGTTTCTTGTCAGTCTAATGTCTCTAGAAATATTGCGACTTTAGCATCAAATTTCATGACTTGTAGGTCTCTGCCATAGTGGAAAGCAATGCCCTGACTATTGTTTTTCTTCTATTTACTTTCCTTATTTAGTTTGCTGTCAAACATGGCTTCTTCCCAAGAAAGGGTGGCGGCCATTGTAATGGTCACATGCCAAGAGCTTCAGCCATCAACTGTTTGTTTTAATAGGTAATGTCTTTAATGACCTAATCAGGAGAAGGACTATCAATATCATTGACAAGAAGTTAGAAACTGCACTGGAGGTAGCGCTGTTTCTTTATCTTCTCATGTTGGACTGATTCGATTTGATGCAGCAGTGACTCACTATTGCTTCTTGAGGTACAAAGGAGTGTTACGAGCTAGCACAGGTCAGAGCTAGCTGGTAAGCATGCTGACTTCAGTAGTTTTTAACATACCTTCAAAGCTGTTATTCTTCACATTCTGTTGACAATTTTAGTTCATTTGTTAACTCTTAGAACCCTGTGGTAATTTTGTACAATTGTTTTTCTTAGGTACAACTACAACGTATTTACATGAGACAGTCACACTGTTATTGTCAATACTCAGATATGCCATTATGTGATATGTAAACACTTTAGCAAATTTTTGATCACAAATTTGCTTGCACAATTTCTTACAATTTTGCGTGTACAGAATTTGAAAACAAGTGTCAGCTCAGATACCGTTTGGGGAATTGTGTGTTTGAAATGTTTATGAGGTAAAAAATATTAAAGTAATTTTGATAGTGGTTCATTGCTTAGTTTTGAGTGAAAATTCATAGTTAGGATAACACAGACATGGTTTCTATTGATTTTCTCTCCTCTTGGGATCATACTGAGTGCTAAACCTCTGTACTGTTTATACTCTGAGACTTTGAGCTTCAAGTTTACTAAGCTATTTTTAAAAACTTTAAATCAATGCAAACTGAAAGACAGCACTAGATTCATTTTTTAACAATATTTATCATATTTATTCATATACATTTGTTAAAATGTCTTTTAGGGCCATATTACACATTTTAAGGGAAAGACTGAAGTGCGCTAGTATGGTTAATTGAGACTGATCGGACCACCGCTAGCAATATCCCCCCTCCCACACAAACACGGCAAAAACACAAGAACTCACTGTTTAGAAAGACTGCTTTTGTGGTAATTAGTTGTTTTAGCTGTAAATGTCTAATTATCAGCTCTACCGAAGTAATTGCTGGCAGATAATTAAAATGGAGCGTAAATAATTTTATATGGTGTTTCTGACCTGAAGATGGATGCCACATGAAAGCTATCAGGTAGCTAGGTGGTTTTTGGAGCTAAATAGTGGCTGTAAAGTGGTCTGAAATGGAAGGATTCTTGCTGGCTAGTGAGGGAGTGTGATGAGTGTGCTGATGTGTGTCACTGTTGGCATATGTTACAACCCTTTGTTTAATAACATGAAGGCTAAAAGCAGAGAGCTAATATAATAGCAGCGAGTGGATTTTGGGGGGGTTTTGGAGCTGGATTATTGGATGGTGGGTGCTTAAAATTGAGTGACATCACCTTGGCCAGCGACATAAGAGTCTAATGAGTTTAATGATGTGTGAATAATGTCAATGTTTTAACCCTTTGCTATAAAATTAAGGCTAAAAGCAGAGAGCTAATTACAGGACTTGGGGTGGTTTTTCAAGCTGGATTATTTACTGATGCTAACACCACAGCTCGATGATGTCATGCTGGCTAGCCAGGGCTTCCATGGTGAAGTGAAGATTGAAAATAGCATTAGAGAGGTTTCTTCTATTGTTACATGCGTGACATCATAATGAACACCAAAGCCAAGTGTCTCCCTTGCTCTTCATCCTCAACACGCCAGACGTCCCCTACAACACCAGATGGTTCTACCTGCAGACGTACTTGGATCATTCTTCTATAACGGGATGTAACCACAGTGGAAATTAGTCAAATTACATGAGGCTAGCAGTAGACTTCGTTTTGGAGAAAACAACCTGCAGCTTCAAAATCAGCAAGACAAAGGAACTAGTGGTAGATTTCTTTTTTTAAGGAGACCTGTAAATCCTGTTAGCATTCAGGGACAGGATGTCGGTATGGTTCAGTCCTGTGGGTCAACTTTAGGGTCCACCTGGAGAACTTGACTTGACTGACAATGTAGACGTTTTGCACAGGTGAGGTAAGGAGATTTTTTTAAATTCTGCAGTAGCTCATGTCTTTCAATGTGTGCAGCAGGTTCTTCTGTGGTGGTTTGCTGGGGGACCAGCGCCATCCCTTGGCCGGCAATGCCAAATACATCAATAAACAGGTATACAGATTAACAGATTAGGTTAACCAACATCACTGGGTTGACTAAAACTCATTGGACGAGCTGACAGAAAAGAAGATAGCAGAAAAATTGGAGGACATAATGATCAATTCTGTCCAATCACTCTATAGCACAATCCACTACCCACATAGCATAAATTATTTGGCCTGGATTTGGCGCAAATTATCCAGAAATTATGGCCAACAGCAATGTCCTTACTCATACGGTTCAAATCCAGTGTCTAAATTCAAAATGAGCCAACAATATTTTCCATATTAGACTTTATATATGACATACAGTACATTTCCAAATAAGATTACAACAAATAAGCACGTAAAAATATGAATAATTTATAAGAAGCAGCCTTTAAAATTTCTATTTTTAAATTTTTCATTCCACACAACCTTAACATAAATAGCCATTTCCTACATTAATCACAGCATTGTAACTCACGTTGATTCAAATTTGTTTGTTGTTGTTTGTGAGGTAAACATGTAATTGTCAAAGCTAACAACGATGCTAATAACAACTAATTGCTGTCATCTTAAATAATTGCGATTAGCTCAAATAACTGTAATCATGTGATTATGTAACCATCATCATAACAGACCTATTGCTGGCCACTGTCAACAGTCTTTATACTGTTTCACTTTATAAACTGAGCCATAGGAAACAAGGTGACTAGGAGAGAAAATTTTAGAAACTCCTAAAAAATCACACAACTGCATTGTTAAAAAGGCTGTTGCCATTAGCTAGAATAACGTACCCTATTTTTTAAATGTGTGCTTTTGATCACCAAGCAGGAAGTGTTGAGAAGCACACAAGGGAAAAAGTTTACGCAGGATGTGCCATGAAGAAAAAACTGTATTTACATTGTTGAAAGGTGCCAAAGAAAGCATTAATTCAGGATTTGAAATTCTTCTCTGATGTTCTATGTAGAAGTATGACTCTCAGTGTCTGTTTTACATATTCATTTGTAACCTATGGTATGGCTCCAGAATGAAATGAGCTGGTTTCCCTTATTTGGGGACGTCATTTTGGGTTAATTGTTAGGTAACATAGCAGGATTTTGTACTTACTGTCCCTCTTTTGTAAATGCAAGATTTGTATCACTGTTGTATTGAAGGTTCATGATATGTCAGGTCTATGTACTCATTGTTCAAGTATGACAATTTTAATATATTTTTCCATTTAGTACACAGTACAGTACCATACATAATACATGGACAGTGTTTTAAGTACATACTTGTGAACACAGTTGTTTATTTGTCTGATACAAATCCTGCATTTACAAAAGAAGCAAGGTAAAATGGGCTGATTTCAAAATTCTAAACTGTTATGTAACAGACTCATTAATATCAGCACTACATGGTTTATGTACATCTTTAAATGAGGCCTAACATGACTTCCTGTTCACCGGCTTCTTAATTGAATGTTCCATTCCACCTTACAGCTTGTACAGGTGCCAGAACTGTGGCATGTAGGTTCAATTTGTTTTTGTCTATTTAGACATGAAAACTGCTTGTTTCATTCTAAAATTAAATTATAGAGTGTAAATGGGTGTGTAAAACTGCATCTGGACATGTTTTTTACCCCTAATAAAGTGTCATACCCTCCATGTAGAACATCAGAGAATAACTTAAAATACTGAACAGACGCAACCTATGGCTCCAACATGTTAACTAGATACATTTGGCTGGGTAACCTATAAAATAGAAATTATTATCCAACATAACATACATTAGATGATTACAAACCTGTAAAAAAACAATTTATTTTAACAATTTTAAACATTTATTTACTGAACTAAACGTAACCCACCTTGTTTGGTTGATGCAACAGGGCTGATGTTCAGGTTGTTGGTCCAGTAAAACAGCCTGTGCACAAGTAATAGGTCAAATGGAGAGTTGGCATCTCAGACTTCAGCTGTGTGGCATGATTCTGTCACAGCAGTGTAAAGAACTTGGGGTCACACCTAATTACACACTTAAAATAACTAAATTGCTATGGCACTATGGCACATACATGAAACAGTAAACAAGTAAACGTGACAGTGCTAAAGTAGGGTTACATGCTGTTGCTGCTAGATCTTTCTGACTACAGAGCCTATAAAATACAAAAATATTGACCTGTGTTATCTAAAATAAAGTGCGATAGATTAATCCACATCTGTAAAAAAAAAAACAATTTCATTAACTGACTTAAATGTAACCCTTCTTAAATTAATGCAACAGGCCTGTCTTTCTGGTGTTCAAACAATCTGCCTTACCCATCCATTCAGAGGTCCTACTGAAAATGTGCATATTATCAGCACAGTATAGTAACTTTCTGTTTCCAATGCTTTATTGTGTTTTTACTATTATCCCATTCAGTTTAAATAATCCCTTCTTTCTCCCAGTATGCTGCTTTACACTTTCAAAACATCCTAATTATTATTTTAATGCTGGAAACATTTTCTGATGAGGGCATTCACCAGCTTCTTGTTTACGTTTTCCCAGTCCACCTTAAAGGGTGCCTTTTTAGCATGTGGTCCCATGTTAAACATGTGCTAAACACCAAACACAATTCTTAAGTGACTTCTTTTACAAAAAAAAAAAAAAAGATGTAGCAGTGCATTAGGAAAATTACAACAAGTTAAAGATTTCATTTGTTCATCTTGGTAGCTAGTTGACGTTAGCTAGCTAGCACTGTTAGCTGAAGCGATTGCCTAGAGAGCGAACTGAAGACTGTAAAATCATAAAAAACAAAAATGTCGCCCGCATTATCCAACATAAAGATTTTTTTTGGTACAAATTTAATTTGTTTAAGTTTAATACACTTCATTAAATAAAAACTCTGAGGCTGGTGTCCGTTGCTAAATATCCGTTGGTATGTCCTCGCGCACATTTTGAATATGTTCCGGTCCTGTGCTCGTCCGGAATTGGACCGGATACGAATGTAAACTACGTATGGTATTTGACTCTATTTCGAAGTCCTATTGAAGGTGTGAAATAAGATGGTAAAGCGGATCTATATAAGAGTTTCAAATGCACTAAACAGTTGTGACTGCTGCGTGGAGGAAACCCGGATCCGAACCGGAGTAGTCTGCTATGTGGGTAGTGTGCACTAAAAGGATCCACTATTGTGGATCTTTTCTTCAAACTGACAGATAATTCAAGGAGTACCATGAGATAGTATGGCATACTTTTGAGATGCTAAGTAACTATTTTGTGATACTATGTCATTGCTATGAGCTAGCAAGTCAATTATCTGTAAATCAATTGTTAAATTTTTGTTACATTTTGTTAAATCTTTGTTAAATTTTCAAAACACTTTGCCATTATTTTCATATGCCATGTCGTTATTGTTTTCAGATACTACAATATGTCATTATGTTGAGATATTGTGCCATTCTTTTGAGATAGTAAGTCATTACAATGTGACACTGTGTCAGTTTGATGAGCTGCCAAGTCAGGTATTTGTTACACAAAATCAATTTTATGATGTACTTTGTTAAATTTTTAAGATAATAAGTCATTCTTTTCAGATGCTACTCATAACTTTGAGAAATGTCATTATTTTCTAGCATTGTTTTATGATTTAAAATGCTAAATCATTATTTTGATATAATATGTTATTATTTTATGTTTTTATGCCATACTTTTAAGATATTATGCCATACCTTTCATTAGTCATTATACAAGTCATTATTTTGTGTTACTGTGATATATGTCATGGTTATGGGCTAGTAAGTTAATTATTTATTATACTGAATCAATTTTATGATGTATTTTATTACATTTTCAAGACGCTATGCCATTATTTTCACATACGATGTCATTATTGCAATTTTTAAAATACTAGGGTATTATTTTCAGACCCTATATTATTACTTGAGAAATAACGTTATTTTGTGGCATTGTTTCATAATTTAAAATGCTAAATTATTATTTTGAGATACTATGTCATTATGTTAAGATATTATCCCATACTTTTCATATACTATGCAATAATCTTGACATTCTAAGTTACTATTTTGTGGTACTGTGTCATTGTTATGAGCTATTAAGTCAATTATTTTTTTTACAGTGCATTAATTTCATGATGTACTTTGTTTAGATTTCAAGACACTTTTTTCACATACCATGTCATTATTGTTTTGAGATTCAATGTCATTATGTTGAGATATTATGCCATTCTTTTGAGATGTTAAGTCATTATACTGTGACAGTGTCATTGTTAGGAGCTGCTAAATCATTTATTTGTTACACTAAATCAATTTTGCAATGTACTTTATTCAATTTCTAAGATAATATGCCATTATTTTTTATATACTATGCCATTACTTTGAGATATGTTGATACTTTGTGACATCGTTTTATGATTTGAAATTATAAATAATTATTTTGAGATACTATGTCATTATATTAAGGTATTATGCCATACTTTTGAGATGCTAAGTAACTATTTTGTGATTCTGTGTCATTGTTATGATTCTGTGTCATTGTCATTGTTATTAGTGAATTAGTTTTATAATTTAATTTGTCAAATTTTTAAGACACTCTACCATTATTTTTTACATACCATGTCATAAATGTTTTGAGGTACAATGCCATTATGTTGAGATAGTATGCCATTCTTTTAAGATTGTAAGTCATTACTATGTAATACTGTATCATTGTGAGTTGCCAAGTCTTTTATTTTTTACACCAAATTAATTTTATGATGTACTTTGTTGCCATTATTTTCATACCATGTCATTATTGTTTTAAGACACAATGTCATTATGTTGAGATATTTTGCCATTCTTTTGAGCTGCTAAGTCATTACTATGTGAGATTGTGTAATTGTTATGAGCTGTCATTTTCACTTATTTGTTACACTTTCATGGTTTCATGTCAATTTCATGATTTACTTTATTCAATTTTAAAGACACTATGCCAATATTTTCATATTCTATGTCATTACTTGTGGCCTTGTTTTATACTTCGAAATGCAAAATCCTTATTTTGAGATATTGTGTCATTATGTTCAGATATTATGGCATACTTTTGATATATTATGGCATAATTTTGTGATTCTAAGTTACTGTTTTGTGATACTGTGCCATTATTATGAGCTGCCAAGTCAGGTATTTGTTACACAAAATCAATTTTATGATGTAGTTTGTTTAACTTCTAAGATACTATGTTATTATTTTCATATACTGTGTCATTACTTTGTGAAATTGTGTTATTTTGTGACATCTATTTATGATTTGAAACGCTAAATCATTATTTTGAGATACCATGTTATTATGTTAAGATATTATACCATGCATTTGAGATTGTACGTCATTACTATGTGAAACTGTATCATTATGAGCTGCCAAATCATTTATTTGTCTCACTAAATCAATTTTATGATATACTCTGTTCCATTTCTAAGATATTATGTCAAAAGTTTCATATATTTTGTCTTTATTTTGAGAAGTTTCATTATTTCTGACATTGTTTCATTAATTGAGAGGCTGAATCATTAATTTGAGATACTATGTCATTGTGTTGAAAAACTATGCCATACTTTTGAAATGCTAAGTTACTCTTTTGAGATACTGTGCTATTGTTATGAGCTGCCAAGTCAGGTATTTGTTACACAAAATCAATTTTATGATGTAGTTTGTTTAACTTCTAAGATACTATGTTATTATTTTCATATACTATGTCATTACTTTGTGAAATTGTGTTATTTTGTTACATCTATTCATGATTAGAAATGCTAAATCATTATTTCGAGATACCATGTCATTATGTTAAGATATTTTGCCATGCATTTGAGATTGTACGTCATTACTATGTGATACTGTATCATTATGATCACATATGAGCAATTATTTGTTAGTGAATCAATTATGTGAGGTAATTTGTTACATTTTCAAGACAGTATGCCATTATTTTCATACCATGTCATTATTGTTTTAAGACACAATGTCATTATGTTGAGATATTTTACCATTCTTTTGAGCTGCTAAGTCATTACTATGTGAGATTGTGCCATTGTTATGAGTTGTCATGTCATTTATTTGTTACACTTAATCAATTTTATGATGTACTTTATTCAATTTATGTGATACAATGCCATTATGGTGAGATGTTATGCCATTCTGTTGAGATTGTAAGTCAATACTATGTGATACTTTATTATTATGAGCTGCCAAGTCATTTTAATTAATTTTTCACACTACATCAATTTTATGATTTACTTTTTTTTAATTTTATAAGATACTATGCCATTATTTTCATATTTTATGTCATTACTTTGAGAAATGTCGTTATTTTGTCGTTATTATATCATTATTTTGAGATACTATGTCATTATGTTCAGATATTATAGCATACCTTTGATATATTATGCCATAATTTTGTGATTCTAAGTTACTCTTTTGTGATACTGTGCCATTGTTATGAGCTGCCATGCAGGTATTTGTTACACAAAATCAATTTTATGATGTAGTTTGTTTAACGTCTAAGATACTATGTTATTATTTTCATATACTGTGACATATTGTGACATCTATTTATGATTTGAAATGCTAAATCATTATTTTGAGATACCATGTCATTATGTTAAGATATTTTGCCATGCATTTGAGATTGTACAGCATTACTGTGTGATACTGTATCATTATGAGCTGCCAAATCATTTATTTGTCTCACTAAATTAATTTTATGATGTACTCTGTTCCATTTCTAAGATATTATGTCAAAAGTTTCATATATTTTGTCTTTATTTTGAGAAGTTTCATTATTTTCTGACATTGTTTCATTAATTGAGAGGCTGAATCATTATTTTGAGATACTATGTCATTATGTTGAAATACTATGCCATACTTTTGAAATGCTAAGTCACTATTTTGTGATACTGTGTCATTGTTATGAGTCAATTATTTGTTAGTGAATCAATTATGTGATGTAATTTGTTACACTTTCAAGACAGTATGCCATTATTTTCATACCATGTCATTATTGTTTTAAGACACAATGTCATTATGTTGAGATATTTTACCATTCCTTTGAGCTGCTAAGTCATTACTATGTGAGATTGTGTCGTTGTTATGAGCTGTCATGTCTTTTATTTGTTACACTTAATCAATTTTATGATGTACTTTATTCAATTTATGTGATACAATGCCATTATGGTGAGATGTTATGCCATTCTGTTGAGATTGTAAGTCAATACTATGTGATACTTTATTATTATGAGCTGCCAAGTCATTTTAATTAATTTTTCACACTACATCAATTTTATGATGAATTTAGTGAATCAGTTATGTGATGTAATTTGTTAAAATTTCAAGACAGTATGCCATTATTTTCATATTTTATGTCATTACTTTGAGAAATGTTGTTATTTTGTGGCATTGTTTTATGATTTGAAATGCTAAATCATTATTTTGAGATACTATGTCATTATGTTCAGATATTATGGCGCACTTTTTATACATTATGGCATAATTTTGTGACTCTTTTGTGATAAGAAGTTACTCTTTTGTGATACTGTGTCATTGTTATGAGCTGCCAAGTCATTTATTTGTTACACTAAATCAATTTTATGATGTACTCTGTTTAATTTCGTATTACGTATTATGCTATTATTTTTTTTATACATTTTGCCATTTTTTTGGGGATTGTCATTATTGTGTGAAATTGTTTCATGATTTGCGAGGTTGAATAATTATTTTGATACACTATGTCATTACTTTGAGATGTTATGCCATACGTTTGAGATGCTAAGTCACTATTTTGTGAAAATTTGTTATTGGTATGGGTTAGTAAGTCAATTATTTGTTACAGTAAATTAGTTTTATGATATACTTTGTCAAATGTTCAAGACACTATGTTATTATTTTCACATACCATGTCATTAATGTTTTGAGATACAATTCCATTATATTGAGATGTTATGTCATTCTTTTGAAATGCTAATCACTATTTTGTGATACTTTGTCATTGTTATGAGCTAGTAAGTCAGTCATTTATTACAGTGAATCAATTTTATGATGTAATTTCTTAGATTTTCAACACATTATGCCATTATTTTATAACGTCATTATTGTTTTGAGACACAATGTCACCATGTTGAGATAGTATGCCATTCTTTTGAGATGGTAAGTCATTACTATGTGAGATTGTGTCATTGTTTTGAGCGGCCATGTAATTTATTTGTCACACTTAATCAATTTTATGGTGTACTTTTTTCAATTTTTGTGATACTATGCCATTATTTTCAATTCCTTGTTATTACTTTGAGAAATTTCATTATTTTGTGGCATTGTTTTATGATTTGAAATGCTAAGTTACATTTTTGTAATACTGTGTCAATGTTATGGGCTAGTAAGTCAGTTATTTTTATACTAAATCAATTTTATGATTTTTAAGATACTGTAGGTTATAAGTATGTACACACCCCTAGACTATGGTATATGTGTCATTTATAAAAATTTATTAGACATGTATCAGAATCTCACTATCTATTCTTTCAGAATTCTTTTCATAAATATCACCAATTCACCCACAAACAGAAGTATATTTACCCTAAGTAGCATTTATAGACCACCAGGACTTAATTCAGAATTCTTCATCGAATTCAGTGATTTTGTTGCAGACCTAGCAGTGAACACAGAAAAAATAATAATTGTAGAAGATTTTAATATTGACTTTGAGAATTCAGCAGATCCATTAAAAAAGGCATTCTCATCTATCTTAGACTCTGTAGGCCTTACTCATAATGTAATTGGGCCTACAAATTTCTGAAATCACACTCTAGATCTAGTTCTGACTCTATGTGTTGACATTCATAATCTAACTGTTTTTCCACAGACTTCAGTAGTTTAAGATCATTACCTAATTTCATATGAATTGAGTCTTAGTGAAAATGTATATACATCATCCCGTTATTGCATGAAACGTTCAATAATGCCAAATACACCTCAGCACTTTATTGAAATCTTTCCGGATTTATCAACCATAGCTTTTCTCTCACCAGACCTAACAGAGCTAGACAGACAAATGCATTGCATAGAAAAAACATTCCGATCAACTTTAGACAATGTTGCACCTGTCAAAACTAAAATGATACAACAGAAAAGGCTTACTCCATAGTACAACAATTAAAGAAACACCTTAAAACAGACAGTACGGAAACTAGAGCGCAAATGGCCTGGCAGGAACTGAACCTTAAATACCCGCCAATTATAGCAGCAATGATTTCATGAACCTTTTCAATCGCAAGATCGAGAATACTAGACAAGTTCTACCGATACCAGTAACCTATCCATCATCTGGTATTACTGAGACAACGCAAAATGTGATTTTAGAGCAAAGACTACAAACATTCTGCCCACTTCAGCAGTCAGAACTAGAAAAACTTATCTCTTCTTCAAATTCTGCAACATGCACACTTGATTCCAACAAACCTATTTAAACAAGTGCTACCAGCTATAATTAAACCCACCTTGACAGTAATTAATTCTTCTCTTAGCCTAGGACATGTACCAAAATCATTCAAGGTAGCAGTTATTAAACCTCTGATAAACCAACCAGATCTTGACCCCAGCGATGTGTCCTGCTATACACCTATTTCAAACTCACCATTTATTTCTAAGATTTTAGTAAAAGCTGTAGCCCAACAATTTTGTTCATATCATAAGAACATATATGAAAAATTCCAATCTGTTTTAAAGCCCCACCACAGCACAGAGACAGCGTTAGTTAAGATAACAAATGATCTTCTTCTTGCCTCTGATCAGGGCCACGTATCTCTGCTGGTACTACTCGATCTAAGTGCAGCTTTTGACACTATAGATCACACTATTCTCTTGGACAGATTAGAAAAATATGGTTGGAATCACAGAAACAGCCTTATCCTGGTTCACATCCTACCTCACTGACCGGTTTCAGTTCATACAATTAAATAATGAATCATTTAATTATACAAGAGTGAAATATGGAGTTCCACAAGGTTCTGTTTTAGATCCTCCGTTATTCACATTATACATGTTTTGCTATTAGGCTCGGTTAAAAATAGACATGGAATCAGTTTCTACTGCTATGCTGATAATACACAGCTATACATATCAGCCAGACCAGATGATGAGATATTAGACACTGGATGGTGCAGAACTTCCTTCTTTTAAACCCAGATAAAACGGAAGTTCTCCTTCTCGGTCCAAAGTCTACTCTGACTAAATGTTCAGATTTAACATTAAACCTTGCTGACTTCTCTGTAGTTTCTGGTTCAGTAGCTAAAAATCTTGGTGTAACAATTGATTCAGATCTGACGTTTAACCAACACGTAGGTAATATTACAAGAACAGCGTTTTTTCACCTCCAAAACATTTCAAAGTCAAGAAATGCATTATCTATGCTTGATGCTTAAAAGTTGGTACATGCCTTTATAACCTCAAGGCTAGATTACTGTAATGCATTATTGTCAGGATGCGCCAGCAGAAACCTGAATATACTTCAGTTAGTTCAGAACGCTGCAGCTAGAGTACTAACTAAAACCAGGAAATTCGATCACATCAGTCCAATTTTATCAGCACTACACTGGCTTCCTGTTAAATTCCGTATCGACTATAAAATTATTTTATTGACATATTAAGCCCTACACAGTCTCGCACCAGAGTATTTGCAAGATCTTATTTTCTATTATGAACCAGCGTGCTTACTCAGCTCACAGGGCGCTGGTTTGCTATTAATTCCTAAAATTCAGAAGACCTCAATGGTTGTGTCCAGTTTGAGGGTTTTTTTTCTTGCAACTGTTGCCTCTGGCTTGCTCACTGGAGGAAATATGTTGTTACTGTCTGCTTTTAAACTTGCTAACCATGCTAGTAAATGTCTCATTGCTATGAGCTGAACTAATCAGTTTTATGATTTACTTTTAAATTCTTTTGTGATACTGTGTCATTGTTATGATCTGCTTAGTCATTTATTTATGGCACTAAATCAATTTTTGATATACTTTGTGCAATTCTTCAAATACTATGCCATTATTTTTATGCACCATGTCATTATTTTGAGATACTATACTATGTCATTTTGTTGTTTTGATGCCCACAACATTGTCAGAAAGTTGAAAGGTAATTCCACAAAAAGTTGTGACAACTTTATCTGACAATCTTGTGATAATGTAGTGGCAACGTTTGCACAGCCTCCAAGAATCCTTCAAACGTTCAGTTATATTGTCTTTCTTTAAGTTGTCTACAGGTAGAAAAAATACCATAAAGTAATCTTACTAAGTAGTGCTATTGTGACAATGTTGTGATAACCTTGTTCAGACAATGTAAAAAACACTACCTTTTGACAACGTTGTAGCTACATTGTAAGAAATGAGACAATGTTGTGTCACAGTTGTGAGATTCAGCAGCACAGGGCCGCTCAGGAAACGGTCTTGGCAGCATCCTTCTTCACCCTGTACACTGCTGAATTCATGTACATTCACCGAACTGTCAGCTCCAGAAGTTCTCTGATGACTGGACTGGTGTCTGCAGAACCACCTCCAGATAAACGTGGGCAAAACCAAAGAACTGGTGAAACCGTCCATCAGTGAACATGGACATCGAGACAGTGGACTCCTGGATGTTCACCTAAACAACAAACTGGACTGTTCAGTTAATGCCACTGCACTTTACAAACAATAGCAAAGCAGACTCTACCCACTGAGGAGACTGAGGTCATTAGGAGTGCAGGGAGTACTCCTGATGACCTTCTTTGAAACAGTGGTGGCTTTTGCTGCATCTGCTGGGGCAGCAGGGTCTCGATGGTAGATAAGAAGAGACTGGACAAACTCATTAAGAGGGCCGGCTTTGTCCTAGGAAGCGCCCTAGACCCAGTGCAAGTGGCGGGAGACAGAAGGATGTTAGCCAAGCTGGAATCCATGCTGGAGAATGACTTAAACCCCATACATGAGACTCTGGCAGCTCCATCAGCGACAGGCTGCTTTACCCCAAGTGTGTGAAAGAGCTGTATCGCAGGTCCTTCCTTCCTGCTGCTGTTAGACTCTACAACCAGCACTGCTCCCAGTGGAGCCCAAACACACACACTTAAACTCTACACGCTTACAGGAAATAAGAGTTTTTTCAATGTAACATAACAATGTACAATACTTTCAATTCCCTCATGTGCAATTAAAAGTCAACGTGCAATGATCTGTGAATAATATTCTTCTTCAGAGTTTATGACTATTATTTATAATGTATATACTGTACCGTTTATTTATCTTTGTTTGTACTGAGTTCCTTGCTGTCCCTTTGCTGCTGTAACACAGAATTTCCCCACTCTGGGACTAATAAAGTACTGATTCTTGATATGGGACTAAATAAATGTAATTTCTTCAATTTAAAAATAAAAATACTACACACTACTACTAAATACTACATCAATTTGATATATTTATACACAGTAAAACATAATGCATGGGCATGTTGATATTCATATTTCTAAAGTAAGAAATATATTCAGGGCTTGATTTGGGCATGAATGATGACAGCAGAACTTGTGATACTGGCCTAAATTAATATATGAGGTAAAGAAATTAAAATGTTGCATGTGCCTTCAAACGTAAACTTACAACCTAATGATCGAGGAGTACAATTTGCTTATGTAAATTAAAAAAAGATGATCTAACTGTGATTTATTTCAATAACCCCCCTTAATTAATTTAGCATTACATTGATTCTGTTTTGTGAAAAGCTTTAGTGCAATTTTAAATCAAAGCTGATAAAAGTAAATAGACACAGGCTGAGACTATAATATTCAGAAATGGAAACAGGAATAAGTGAGAATACTAATATGATTAGGAAATTACAATATAAGCCAATCAAAAATAAGCCATGACATATCTTTACCTCGTTTTGTGATTGGTGCAGAGATAAGAGACGCTGCTTGCATTGCGATTGAGGACAAAATCTGTGAATCCCCCCAAAAAACTGTAATTAAAGTATTTAAAAATATATCAAAGTAATTTTATAAGCATACACAGATCCTTCAATTTTAACTTTTAAAATATTTGTATTATCATTAATTTCTTTAACACCAAGAATACTTGTATGACGTTTTGTCTCTTATCTCAAGAATCAGCGAAAAGATTATCTTATCTTAAAACAACAAAATCGTTATTTTAAGATCCATATTATTTTCAAATGCTGAGATATTATTGTCACAAATCCGTCTACTCCCCCCCCTTCAGTCAGTCTTCCAGCGTTCAGATTCGCCAATACTGACCGCCAGAGCCCACCCTCACTCTCACCTGCATCATTTAACCTGTGTATATAAACTCTCCCCAGTCTTTTAGTTTTTACGAAGTTGCTGCTGATTTTTCCTAAGCCCTATAATTCATTGTTGGTAATTGTCTGATTTTGTCTACATGGGTCCTGCGCTGTACTATTCCTGCTCAGCTTGTGTTTGCTGGCCTGAAGAGTAATTTTATTTGTTTATTATATTTTCAATAAATCTCTCATGCGATCGTGTCTCAACTGCCTCCAGTGTGTGATTGTTATTTGGCGTGTCTTTAATTTAAAGTGTCATTATTCTGAGACGCTAAATTATTATTTTGCGATATTCTGTTATTACTATGTCAATATTTTGAGATTCTGTCTCTGTATTTTGAGGTCCACGTTATATATTAGCGATTCTCCATGTTTTTGGAATAAGAAATATAAGGTATTTTTACGCTTTTATACAATTCAGTCTAATTAAAATACAGGTCTTTAAATGTAGCGCGAACTATGGCGACAGTACCATTAGAGGGGGGGGGCATATATCTAATACTGCAGAGAGACGGGTGATGCACGTAAACATATTTTGTAATAAATACTGTTATTACGTGTTTGAAAATATAAGTGTGTTTTTTAGAGGACACTAATGTAACACACTGCAGGGCTGGCGGGCTGCGCAGACCCCCCTGTTCTGTGAAAGGTGGTATAAGCCCGGCGGTGACGCTGGGTCTGTTTGGTAAATGAGAGCAGTCCGGTGACGCTTCCGCGTAGGTCGCGCTGTGTAGTGCGGGAGAATGAACAACTCAACATGTAGTATTAATCAGAAATCAAGGAGACCCACCAGGATTATAAGATGCATATATGTAGTTGGTTTTATGGTGAGTAGCTTTTTTCCTTCTGAAGTCGTTGCTGGGTCGTCTGGCTGCGACCCCTTCTTCTGTAACTTCGGATAAGGAACGACGTTAATGGTGCAATTCTAAGCTTCTCCTCTTTGCCCTTTATAACCTGCTGTCAGTGTTATTTTCTAGTTAATAGTAGCTGTCATTTAAAGATCGTTAAAGGTGGTCGTTAGTATATGAAATGGTTTTCAGGGTTAGTGCTAGTGGTCTTATGTCAGCTAAAAGGGAGACTTCACTGGGAAGAGCTTATCACTGTCACTAGGCTTGAAGATTTTCCCCTCAGGCTTTCACATGATCTCTCCCAAAACATGACTGAGCTGATCACGAACAATCATAAGGTCACATTTAGGTTTGCCTGGATTTAAGATATTTTATTTAAATGCCAACTCCCCAATTCACACACACGTGTTTCCCATACTTAAGGACTGCCAGAATCACACTGTTAGTGCAATAGGAAAGTACTGTGACACTGGTAGAAGTATGGTGTGACTTCAATCATGGTCTTGGCTGGCTTATGCCTGGGCAAGTTCTTAAGAACCTTGCTGAACAGGCTGTGGACTTGTCAGCATGTCAGCTCGTACATTTTTATTGTAAATGTCACTAATTACTTTTACCAGCAATCATTTCAACTCACATATACAGGTACTTCCAGTACCTTTTCTTATAACTATGTACTAGTAGTTACTGAATTATTTCTAGCTCAACAGGTCTTAAGACTAGTAAGATATGAATATGCTTAAGCTTTGAATAACATGTTAGCACTACACTGGTTCAGCAGTGTCACTCACCAGTGTTTGATTTTGCACAGGACCTGTTTGGGGTCAGTATGATCATCCCTCTGCTGAGTCATCACGTGAAGGCATTAGGAGCCAGCCCTACAGTAGCTGGGATAGTGGGTAAGTCTGTGTGACCTTACGGTGACCTATAGGACAAAGATATATGTTTAAATATAGGCCTGATCAGTATGGCAGTATATATATATATATATATATATATATATATATATATATATATATATATATATATATATATATATTTATTTGTTTGTTTGTTTATTTGTTACTATGAGAAATTGTGTCACAGTACAATAAAATATACTTTTCGGAACATATCATGAGTGTCGTCCGTACAGAACCTTGACTAACTGCATGTTTCATTATAGTGAAAATTATGATTAGATGTCTTGTCTTGACATATTGTATATTGTAAACATTTCTTGAAGTGATATTATATCACTCATCTCTATTAACATATATGGCTACACATAATATGTACAATAATATATGATACATTTGAACAGTTAAGTATAATTCCACCAAAAACGAGATGTTACAAATAAAACTTGAATGCTGTTGTAGTGGTGGGCAATGTGATGCTATTTCAGGGTGTTGTGGTAAATGACATCACTATACACTCCTGGGCAAAAAAGTAATAAATAGTAAAGCAGTAAGTTTTTAATGGTCTCAACAATGAATCATTAAACAAACAGATATTTAATATTGGAAGCCTAATGATTTTTTTATAGTGAAGATTTGTAGATACACTTGCAAGTAGTGTTTTACAGATAGCAGCCACTCAGCACTGATGGCTTCAAACATTGGCAAGTTGGTTTGGAAAATCAAAACAATCAGTAAAAACCTTATATACTTATACTTTGGGCTTGACCAGCTGTTTTTGTTTGTTTGTTGTTTGTGTATGCCTTTCTTAGTGGATATCATGAGTACTTTCATCAGGACACTGAATAACATTTTTAAAATGTGGCACTACTGGAGTTTTTTTTAATCATACCTCAGAAATCAGAAATGGAGTCATGGGTATCAATACAGCCATTGATGCATTGGTACACATATTATTAAATTATCTATGTTCTGTTTCCTATTTGAACATAGCCCTAGTCCCAGGTCCATGTGTATTCTCACACCTCATTACCAAAGTCATTTGCAAGGTGAATTTTGTTTGTTAGAGCTCAGCAAACGCAGGGCATTGGATCCCAAAGTTTAGGGAAAAAAATAGATGTTAAAAGTACTAGCCTAGACCCAACCATAACTTATAATCAATTAAATATGATGCTACAACATGCTTTGTTAATGCTAACCTCAAAACCAAAGTTCTCTGGAGAAGCTGAAGGACCCTAACATTTTAAACGCCAAAATGTTCAAATGTCTCACATTTTTCTGTTCTGAATTTCTTTTTACCTACAAGATCAAAATGTAAATATTTAATTTGTATTTATTGTACTAATACATTTAAAATACTAATATCACATTACAATAGTTAGTAGGTATCAAAAATACCTAGATATAACATTTTGCAAGTCTATAGACAATTATCACCCTGTTGACAGAGGAGGCTTTTTTATACGTCTTAAGGGGGGAAAACATATGGAAACAACTGTAATTTGCTGGGTCCACTGAGATCATTTTTGTTGAACATGTTTGTTAATATTTACTGTTTTATACAGTAATCATGGTGCCCAAGAAAATTCTCAGTCATGTTTTAATGTTGGGGTGTTTGTAAAACCTGTACATTGGATACACCCTGTGTCCAATCAAAAGGCTGGTTCTTGTGTCCGATACGCTTGAGATTACAAGCACATGTTTGCTTCTCCCATAAGGTTGACTTTCATTGAGATCACAAGGTCTCTTTGAAACTACTTCAAATAATCTATCCATCCAGTTTCCAAGACTTTGATCCACATTACCTGCATACACTGAGATCAGTCATTTCATTAGATAACTTTGGTATGATTATGAATAGACTTCGTAGGAAAACAATTCGAGAGAAATAACTGAACTAAATGAAGTCAACCTGTTTGTGAAACAGAACATACAGCAGTTATATATGTGCAAATATAACACTTCTTAAGGTTTAAAAATGTTCATGCTGTTGATTTTGCTGCTTTGGAAACACAAATAAATTTTCTAATCTATTCTCTTGCTAAGCAGAGTAAACATAGTTAGGTTGTTGCTGTTGGAATGCTTTTAGCTTCAGACGTGCACTTGTCCCACCTATAAGAGCATTTAAAGAGTTAACTGTAACTCTGATTTTCATATTACAGGTTCGACTTATGGGGTCTTGCAGCTGTTCTCCAGCACTATAGTCGTAAGTAATGCATAATTACACCGTTGACATTTTGCACCAGAAACTGGCTTTTTATAATAAAACTTAAATGCGATTATACAGAAAAAGCAAAAAAGTTGTGCTGCACACACTACAAGCACTCTTTAAGCTGTTGGGTTTACAGTGAGTACTACTACTATGTTCTTGCTGATTTTACATAATGCTTTAAACTGAAATTTTAGCTCATAAACTCGAAACACTACTGTAAAACATGTATGCATCATCCGAGCAGATCAGTTCAACAGTCCTCGGAAGCCACCTCCCTACTTTAAATTGGTTTAAAACTGCAGGGTCATGAGGCAAATTAAGAAGTGAAGGAAGCATTTGTTTTCAGTTGGATGCTAAGCATAGACACGGAGGAGAGGAACAGCCAAAGCTCTGTGATGCACCTCAAGCCAACAGGCAGAACACAGCAAATTCAATTGGGCCCTGATTGCATTATGTCAGCATGTTTGTAACTGTGTCTAGTATAGTGTACTGTGTGAATTTGTGTGCGCGTGTCATATCTCACGCTAATGAGAGTTGGTATGGTGGTGCCGGCAGCGCTTCCTAGGAATGAAGCTGTGGAATTTATTAAGCTGAGTCCTGAAGGTGCATCCAGAAATAAAACACTGGACTCAAACTTCTACCTTCACCATGTAAGACCAATTTAAGCAATCAAATCAAACCCCTTCACAGGATTACAGACATAGATTATTCTCTAATAATGCAGTTTTAATTAAATATACCATTTCCTGTACAGAAATGGTTTAATAACACGTCTTTGTTTCTTCATGCAAAACTATTTGTAATAAAAAGAGTATTTATAATCCTTTATACAGAAATGTGCCACCTTTCATTTATTTATTTCCAGTTGAACCAACGGTGCAAGACTTGGGAAACCACCGAAACTGTCATTATTGAAAAGTGCCATAGTATGCATTGTTCTCTGATGTCCATATAGAAAGCATGTGACTCTGGTTGGGAAGAAAAATGCACAGATGCATATTTACATGCCAACCCTATGATTTGACCCTAAAATGAAACAAGCTGTTTTCCCTTTTATTTTGAGCTCATGAATAATAAGTTGAAACAGACTGATGCAGGAAAATAAAAAGCATCTTGACATCAACGGAAAGTAAAATAAAATTGTTACTCACTATAAAACGTTCAGTTTATTCAGTTTAACTTGCAAAATGTGGATAAAATCACACACTATCACTGCTACTTATGGGTTGTGGTTAGGGCTGTAATGCTATTTAAGGTGGAATTGCTCCTTTCTTCCCCTCTCTTTGCTTTATGGAGCCTCAAGGTTTGAAAAACTGTCCATAGTAAAATTTGTAGAGCTATTTACATCCTGAAATTAAAGTTGTGCAGGATCTTCTTAAAGATGTTTTGCAGAAGTTGGCTTTCCTGTTCTTCAGCTTGTTTTGAACATTTTCGTTCCACCTTAAATGAAGCTGCAGCTACTCTCTCTACTAAGAGAGATAAATATATATGGCCAGAGTACACTGATGAGACAAACAGAAACACAAATTAGTTTAAAAAGTAATTTCAGTACCTACAAAGAGATCTGTTGTCATTGTTCTGGCTGGGCTAGAACTGGTAGAGCTGGTATATGTACATTTACAGTAGTGTAGGATTTTGGCTGTTACAAACACAAGATTTGTATTTAAAAGAGGAGACAGAAGTGTTTATGGTATGTCAGCTCTGTGCACAGAAGTCTCATTATTTAGCTATAACAATGTAAATACATTTGTACATTTTATGGCACCTTTAAAGCTTTAATCTTCAAGTAGAAGGGGAAAATCAAGTCTTGCTTCAGGTCTCTTTTTCTGTCCTTCCACTGTGAGATGATAACACTATGCATCTGAAAGGTGTAGCTGTCAAGAAGTCATTCCTGAGAAACAGTAAAGTGAGTGTTCTCTGAACATTGGACTGCTCACCCCAGAGGCCAGACAACATAATTGAGGGTTAAGATTACCTGGATTGTAAGAGGAAAATGTTGAACTTATGGGAATGTCCCTGCAGATTTCTTAGAAAAACTGAAAAGAATAAAAGCTGAAAAAAATAATAGTGTGCATATACCTTGTTGATATATATTTTTTGCCCTGATTCAAAAAAAAATTATGTTGAGTGACTTTTTTTTGAATGACAGTCGGTCTCTGACTTTTGCATAATACTCCAAACTGTCTCTCTTTGTCCCCCTAAACTTTGTTTGGCAGGGCAGCTGGAGCGATGTAGTGGGGAGGCGCTATTCCTTGCTGACATGCCTTCTGCTCAGTGCTTTTGGATATGGTCTTTTGGGGTTGTCCACTAGTATTGCCTTGTTTGTGCTGGCCCGAATACCAGTGGGTAAGTTATAGGGTGCTGTGCTATGAAAATCTGTGACATATCTGACATGCAGACATGACATTGAACATGCATACTGTATACAAGTGTGTCTAGTGTCTAGTATAATGTGCTGTGGGAATTTGTGTGTATGTGTCATATTTTATGTTAATGACAGTTGATATGGAGGTGAAGGAAATGCTTATCCTAGGAACTAAACTGTGAGATAGTTATTTTATTTTTAATATGCATGCAAGCAGAAATTGGTGGCAATGTCACTTGCAAGGTGTTTCATTTATGTTATTAACAGTAATGGATATCTTCCTTTCCACAGGGTTGTTTAAACATTCTCTGTCCATTTGTCGAGCGCTCCTGTCAGATCTTGTGTCAGAGACAGACCGCCCCCTGGTGATGGGTCGCTTTAATGCAGCTTCTAGTGTGGGTTTCATTCTGGGCCCTGTGGTTGGAGGCTACCTCACTGAACATGAAGGAGGATTCTACTTATCTTCGTTTGTCTGTGCAGCAATCTTCCTCCTTAATGCAGGTAAGAGCGAGAAATATATAAGGCCAGAGTACATTGATAGGGCAAACAGAATGAAGATAAACATTTGGTTGGAGTTCCATACCCTCTAAAATGTTCTTTTTTCTTTACTGTTGCACATTTTACTTGTGTGTTGTTTGGGTGAGGACAAATGCAAACATTAGTTCATGTTTGTTGGTGATTGTCCTACTGATGTATTCTGGCCTACAGAGAACCAAATTAATCATATGTCTAGGCTAAGTATAGGCTGCTAAGATCTACTACGGTCTTCTGACATTTCCTCCTAAGCAAAAGCTTTTTGCTCCTTCACACTACTATGTGTTCATATATGTTTAAACTCAAACTGGCTGGAATGGCTACATTTAATCTGATCTATTAATGAACTAATTTCATAATCTTCCTCAGGTTTGGTCTGGATGTTGCCATGGAGTGAGACTTTAAACCACCGTATAGATGCTAATAGTAATACTAACAGCAACAAAGCCTATGACAAGCTGAAGAACTGTCCTGTTGGAAACCACCACGACCACTCCTCTTCCACCACAGCTCGTAATCCTGCTGGAGCTTCCTGCTGGGGCTGGAGGGATGCAAATCTTCTCCAGCCTGCCTGGCGGCAGCTGACCTCAGTGTTGGTGCGGATCCGCATGTTGGCCTCCTCAGACATGTGGGACGTGTTCCTGGTGCGTCTGTTAATGGCTGTAGCTATAATGCTTTACTACAGCAACTTCTCCCTGGCTATGGAGGAGCGCTTTGACCTTAAGCCCAAAGTGACGGGCTACTTGATAAGCTATAGCAGCATGCTTGGTGCCCTTGCTGGCTGCCTGGTGGGACCTGTCACTCGTCTGTATGGCAACAACATGTCAGCTCTCCTTCTGCACTCAACCATGCTCACATGCTCTCTGATCTTCCTTTACACCACTGCGCCCAACGTGTGGCAAGTGCTGCTTACGTCCACCTTCTTCGCCATCTCCACCACCATTGGCCGCACTTGTATCACTGACCTAGAGCTGCAGCGAGGCGGGGCACAAGCCAGCGGGACCTTGATAGGGGCAGGACAGTCGGTAACAGCAGTGGGACGTGTTCTGGCCCCTCTTCTGTCTGGTTTATCCCAAGAGTTCAGTCCCTGTGGGCCACCCAGTCTGGGAGTGGTGCTGGCCCTGGCAGCTGTGGGTTTGTTGCTCGTCAGGACTCCAAAATGGGACGATAAAGCCAAAGTGAAGGTCAAGAGCCACTAACTGTGACAACTTGACGCTCAAATTTCCACACAGGAAAGAATGGGCATTGTGCTGTAGTTGGCAGTGACCTTTGTCTGTCTGAAATGAAGGTTGAAGCTAATTATGTGATTGTCTATCACTGATCTGACAGAAGTCAACTGATTTGCTCTTAGACCAATCACAGCAGTGAGTTTCAGCATTGTAAGACATTGACAGCAGAGTCACCAACAGAGCAGCCACCTGTCCCTCCATTCTAAGGAGGACCTGCAAGGCTAAATAAAACCCAGAGTAAGATGCAGAAGGCCAAAGCCCTAAACAGCATGCCTACATAGCAAGACATGCTTTTCTAATATCTGACTTAATTTATGACAAACAGCAGAAAGTGGGTTTTAACCAGGTGAGAATCTGAATCCTTTAAATATCACAAAGCATTTTTTTAGCCACTGGAGTCGGATTTCCATGGTCCATAGAGATCTATGCATTATATGGAAACATCACTTTTGGGTTTTTTTTTTTTTTTTACCTCAGTGAGGCATTAAAGGTACAAAACACTGTTCGTCCTTATTGCACTTCATAAAGAACATTTTCTCTTCTGTGGTTTTAAATACAAATTGTTTACTATGATACTGTTGTATTGCAAAGACTTATATGATCTTATAGCTCTTAATGAACATATAATAGACATAACCTACCTAACAGTACTTAGGTACTGTTTTCATTAGGTTTTCCATTGTGTTACATTATGAGCAGAAGCATAAAACCAGCTTTTCAAGTTTAACATTGGAAAAATGAAATGTTGTCATATTTAATTTATTCTTTACTTTTGACATTTTTTGTCCCTGTATGTTATAGTAATTATAAGAAATGAACATCTTCCCCCTAGGAATTTTCTTATGATCTGTGAATGTTATTAAATGTATAATTACATTTTAAGCTCCTCTAAAAAGACATGGAAAATAATAAAATCATAACCTGAAGAAAGTTTTGTTTTTACAGGTTATATTTTAGCAGGCCATTCCTTAATGATTTATACAGAGAACCACAAACAGAAAACGAAATGTGTCATATGGAAAAAATAAAATCTAACTAGTTGCAGAATATTTTTGCCAGACGAGTTTAACCTTTTCAAGTACCAGCGATTCCTGATATTTAATGATTTCATTCGGGAGTGGTACACAGAATTTATGAATTATACACTTATTATTTTTTTTATACAGCAAAACAATAAAGAAATGCATACAAAATTGCTATAAATCCAGAAAGCACAAAGTGGACCACTTCACCTCTTATGGCAGAGTAAGTTACATTATTACCCGTCTAATGTTGTAGTGAATTCTTTTTCTTATACCAACCATTACAGCCTGGTTGAAATCCTATGTCATTCACAGCTCTATAGGCCTTAAAGGTCCTGAGGTTTCCATTGAGCCCTTCGTAGCAGAGGGTTCCGTGGACCACCACTGCCCTGGTCAGGGGGCTCCGGAGTCCATGCCGGTGGGGGAGATTCAGGCTGGTGTTCTTCACCCTCAGTATCACTGTCTGCATTGCTGGGCTTGCCTGATGATCTGTAGCGCTGGTGTGGAACTTTAGGTCTAGAGTCAGTGGAGCTGGAGCTCTGACGGGATGACCCACGTCCCCTCTGTTCTTCCCTCACTTCATTCTCCAGACTCACTACTGAGTGCATCTCCCTGAGAGGGTCCAGTCTTGTTGCCCTGGACGAAGAGGGCCAAGGGTGTTTAGACCTGAGCCTGGCTGAATGGGAGCTCAGTTCTAAGCCAGTGTCACCATCGCCTGAAAAATATCATATGTGAGCCAGTGTTTTGCCATCCTTGGAGTATCCCATCTTGCACACTTTGGTGTTTTCTTGCTCAAACATGCTTTCTAGAGAGCTGATTACAATGTTTTATACTATATTTAACAAAGGCAGTCATGGCAAGTATGTCCATGATCGTAAATGGCTTGCTAATAAGCTATTTGTGAAATGTAATCATCAAATGATATAATTACATTCATTAACTGAGGAGAATGAGTCTGGCTGGTTACAACAACGCCCAAATCAGGTTTGTGAGTATTTCACCTAAATTGCGTTACTTGTATTTAAATCTCAAATTCCACTGCACGTCAGTACAGACAATACATGAAGTAAAGTTTAGTTGGATAGAAAAAAAAACTAGCGCTAAACTCTGTATGAAAGCATTTATAACCATTTCATTAAAGATTACCTGATGGTCCAAAATACTTTATTACATTTGAAGAATATAAAGTATGTCTTTTAATTAGCAGCTTAAGTATATGGTTCTCACCATTGTAAGAGAATCTTTCTGTAGCAAACCTGGAGTCCAGACTCTGACCTAGAGGCAGAGAAAAGTACTTCTGGGACCTGATTGCTTCCTAGAAGTGCAAAATGAAACATGAGGTTTGATTAAACATACAGAAAAGATGTTACAGTGTCAGAATGCGGCAGAGAAGATACTGTTTCATACTGAGCCTTGGATGTTTCTAGCTCTAAGGCTGCGTCGGATGCTGGTGTGCCGCCTGACCAGGATCTCTCGGGCTCTGCTGTCATTGGGCAGGGCATGCTTATTGGTGTAGGACACGGTCTGCGAGAGTAAAGGATAAAATCAGAACAGCACAAAATTCAGTTTACATTTCAAACTTGAACAGGGACAAAGTATTCCTTTATGACCAAATAAGGGCCTAGATTTAGAAAAGAAATATTTTCATGAACCACCTATTTACAAAGTAAGAATGAAGAGTTATTATATTTTCACATATTGCTAAAAAGTGGTGCAGTTATGTGGACAGTGGCTGTCTTTATGAGATGCTCGGCACACTAGCTCAACACTGGTCTAGCTCAACACTGTTTTGGGCTTGGACTGAACAACTAATCCAAAGTTTTACATTGATATAGGTCAGAAACTCACCCGCTCTCTTATCTTGTACATGTTCTTTGATAGGATTTCATGCATGGCTGTCAGGTCAGACGGCAAGAAAGTTTTCTTAGGTTTATTAGAACTCTTAGAAGAAGTCTTCTCCTCACTAAAACAACAAAAAAACAGAGTTATAAACAGTTATGATCCTTTACAACAATGATAATACATTGGCTGTACACAGTACACAATGTAAAAAAGTAATAAGAGAAACAAGCATACTACAGTGAGATGAGTGAAGGTGCTGCACTGATGTCACCAGAAATTGTGTCCAAGACTTCCATGGCATTCTGAAGCTCCAGCCTCTTATACAGAGCCACGATGCTCGATTCAGGTCGATTATCACGGATTAAAATCTTACGGATGAAACGGTTATTAAACCTCATAAACCTAAAAAAATTAATTACGGACAACCAGACATTGTAGCATGAATAATAACAATACTCTAAAATAACAGTTAAAGTAAAATCATGCTCATAACAACCATGTACCTGTACAACCATGTAAGTATTTTTATATTAATAGACAAAAGGCTTTATTAAATTACCTAACAAGAACAAGACCTATTAAATTACAGAGAAACAACATTTGAACCAGGTTAAATGTCATGAGCCAGGTTTCATTATGTGGAGACCCCTGACACATGGTGGTCTGGATCAACAGAATCTTACCTAATCAATCTTATTTAGCCCATCCTTTATCTAAACAATTTTATCTAGTCTATACATCATCAAAGTGAGGGAATGACAGGTGTCATCTACATAACCAAACCTGTGCTTAATCAACTGTACTAAATTTATCAAAACCACTGATAGCTGATATATTTTCAAAGTCTTGATGGAAATGACTGCACCAGAGTTAAATAATGCATACTACATTTGTAGACCTAAATTATACAGGCTTATATAAATTATACTGCAACATCATGTCCTAATCGCAGACCCAGTACTTACTTATCTTTCAAGGAGTGGTGGCTCCATTGCCCGCACAGATCCTCTATACCCGCAATGATGTGTTCCATCATCTGCAAGACAGGGCAGCTTGATCATGACCATCGAATGTGTGTTTCTTAAATGTAGATTAATGAGCATTTCACTTCAAAATGTCTCTACTCATCAACATCAAGCTTGAATGCCAGCCATAATTTAGGTCAGGACAGCTTTGGAAATACAAATCACTGATTACCCACCCTTGAGTGGATCTCAACATTGATGGTGCCAAGATTCCGGTTGGTCTTGCGGACATTCATCAGTTCAATAATTGGTCTTATGCTGATACCCTGTAAATATAAAAGGAAAATCATGTAGAAGGTTAAAGATAAATAATCATTAGGATGTACAAAGTGATTCAGAGTGGTTTGGTGTGAAATGTTTAGTTTTAGAAAAACTTAGAGGCAAAATTGTCCACAGTGGTGGTGATGGGAACCAGAAGTCTAGAATGTTTAGCGCCTCTAAAAGCTCCCTCACAGAGGCTAATTGTATGAAATAGTTACAAACATATTGTCTGATGCCTGACAAATTGGTTTACAGTCATTTTGAGATAAGATTTTGGCCATAAAATAGATTTTTTATTTATTCCTGATGTAAAGTTGCAAGAATAGTGATGTACCAACAAACTCACATGTAGATTAACTGGTTGTTTTGCAGTAAAGAAAAACTTAAGAAAACATTGCAATTACTCTGCAATGAACCATTTTACAACATGACATGTTAATTTGTTAACATTTTAATGATTGAATCGTTCAGGAAATTTTGAAACAGTAGAATTTACCTTTAGGCTTATATATTTCTTGACCAAAGCAGACTTAAGAAGACTAATTTCTTGACATAACAAACTTGTAATTGCGTGCCCTTCAATTACTGTAATTGCTATAAACATTATAAGCCCATTATCATGAATTCACTGGGGATTGAGTGCACTGGAACCAGTTGATCTTAGCTAAATTCACCTAATTATCTAATTACCTGGATAAAGACTGTGAAGATGATGACGACAATTGCGGCTGTGACAAAAAGGTTTTTTCGAAGAATTGTGTTTGGAAGAGTGTAGACCAGCGCAAATGTTATGGCCCCTCTAAGACCACCGTAGGCAAGACCAAACTGGTCTTTAAAGTTGAACGGAATGGTGCGGAAAGGATTAATGATCTGTGTTAGAACCAGGATGCCTGCAAGACAATTCATGGAGACACATTAATTAGGAAAGACATTTATTGCATTATTGCTCTGTATGATCGTTTAGATTTTCTTAACGCTATGATGCTTTTGATGTGCTTATATTTAGAATGCAGATAAAAAATTTGATTGCTTGATTTTGAAATGTTGACTGATTTTGAGATTGATCTGCATATATTTACTTCTTAAACATAAGTCCGTCCTTGTCCTTTCTATAGAACACTTCAACATAAGCAGCGTGCAAAGACACATTTACCATAATGAATACTCTCACATATAAACACAAGTGTACCCCCTTACCCAGGCCTCTCCAGATCTGGATGAACAGTAGAGTGAAGAGGATATAACCCCAGTTCCACTCATGATCAGTTGTTATGGTAACAACGCCCAGGAAGAAGAAGATGAGTGTTTCTGACAAGGTGCCAAGCATTTTGATGACATGACGAATAGTAGTGCATGAGCGCTGGGATACATTCTCCTCCACGTAGTACTTCATGGTCAGGGCACAGGTCACAATGCTGATGATAATATAATATAACCATCAGAGATGGACATGCAGATAATGCAGTGTGCTGTTTGTATATTCTGTGGTTGGTGTGAAAATAGATTTTTGGAGGTATGTTAAAAAATAATATGTAAATGTAAAAGACCACCACTCTTCTATTCATCTATTCTCCAGTAAAATAACATTTAAGTCCAGAACACTACATTTAATAGAAAATAACACAGAAGCCCCACTAACTAGCTATAATATGAATGTTTGTGTAATTGTTTATTAAAGCTTCCAATCCTTTTAGAAGACTTGCTTTTAGTTTTTTCACAAAATCTGCAGAGATTTTTGTCAACAAATATGAGTTTAGTTCTCACAATCCAATTAATCCCCCTCATCAATCCACAAATTCTTACTCAGCATCTCAGATTTTCATTTTAACTTAAGTTCAAGTCACATTTTCTTAGTAATGTCTTCTTGACAGCTACACATCCTTTAAGACCCATTGCGGTGAGTTGTCTTCTCATAGTGGAAGGATGGATGGAATCATATGCTCTTTTTTTCAAATCTGAAGCAAGAGTGGAGCTTGATTTTCACCCTTCTTTTAAACATTAAAGCTTAAAATACTGTTTATCTAATGGTGATAAGCTTGATGGTGTACTAGATCTTGCTTGTTTGTTAAAAGTCCTATTTACCTTACAGTTTTTTGGTTTTTTGTTAAACTTTAGTTTTGGAAACCCATGTATGATATGTTTGTTGCTTTATCTATTTTAATTCTTTCCTTCATGATGCAAGTTTATTTATATGCAATCCCCCCAGAACTATCACCTGAAAATTAATAACTTGGACATTTTCACAGGAAATGAAAACAATTAAGCGTGTTATCTGGCTTTTGCACAGAGCTGCACATGACCAGATACCAGCGATTTGTGTATGTGCATGCGTATGTGTGTGTGTGTGTTACAGTACTCACGCCATGATGCTGGAGATGGAAAACAGCTCAGCCAGCAGGTAGGCCAGATAGCTGTACATGAAGATGAAGAGAGGCTCAATCTCTCTCACCTTCCTCGTGAAGCGTGTGGTGAAAGCTGCTACAAAGCCAAACACGAAGCCAAAGAGCATTCCACCTAGACCCACCAGAAAAAAGCGCACCACACCCAGCAGCACATCTGCCGCATCTACCACTGGCAACTCCGCTACATGGTTGAAGAGATTATACAGCACCTAGAAACAAAACAGGGAGTTTTAAAACATGAGTCAATTTGCATATTATTCTACCAGTGTTTAACAAATGGCTTAACAAATCAGTTATAGAGTGTGTAAAAAGCTTATGAAACAGGTCTATAGCAGACAATTCTATATCTTCAGGCATTTTCCTGGCCTGACTGAAGAAAGTTTTGATCTTTTCCTTGCCATTGCACCATCGAAACTCTGTTCCCTAGTAGCAACCACGCCTGCTCTTACATGGTCGAATGTTTGCCCTTGTTGTCAGTTACTATGTAGAAAACAAAAGACCTCCTAACAAAGCACTGCTCTTAAACACCCACTAAAAGCCTTAAGTCAGACACTGTTCATACACAAACCAATGTCAAATACCACATCAATTTTTGCGTCCAGATTTTGAAAGATGGAGTAGAATTCTATGACATCCATCTGAGTTTGTTTTATCTTGGTTTTGTTTGTTATAGCAAGGTGGAAAGGTTAAGCTGATTGAGAGATTAACCCTGGTGAGACATTTCAGCTTCATTTCATGACTTCCGATATAAATAACCCCTGCACAGACTGAAAGGTGACCTGCTGATCAGACAACAGTTCTCAATAACTATCAAAACTAGAAATTATAACTTAAACATAATTAGTACTTATACTAATACTGCAATGAGCAACAAAAGCAAAAAAATAAAAAAATGTGTTAAACTAACAAAAATTAAAATAATGCTTAAACATATATACGTAGATTGATGAGGGGCAGGTATGACTATACACTATTAAAAATAAAGGTTTTTACATGGTACTCAAAATACAAATAAAGAAGGTACATGTGTTTCAAAATCAGTATTTAAATCAGGATTTTAATAACATTACACAATATTTTGTTTAAAAAAAAATAAAGTCATTGGGCGAATGAAATTGGGTAACTTTGCAGTGAGCCAAATCACATTTTCTCACTTTGATTAGCCCATTTATAGAAGTTCGACATTCTTGGAGGTTGTTTAACTTTAAATATGGTGCGGCACTTACATATCCAGAGGCATAGACAAGCGGTGGCCAGTGGTAAAGAGTTTTACCCTAGCACCACCCTGCTGGCTGTGCCAGTTATTCAGTCCACCACAATCAATAAAGCAGTGACAAGAAAACTGTTTTCCTACCTATTCTGTTTACACTTCACAGTGACAATCTGCCATGAGGATACTCACCAACTCTTACAAATAATGCTGTACGTCATCAGTTTAAAGTAGACATCAGACAAACAAGGCTCACTTAATTAATAATAACTCTCTAACTCTGTAAATCTGATTAGATGGTCCACAAAGGAACAAAGCAGATCTCATTATCACTGTTAAGAAATCTAACTATGCTATTGCACTCACCACAGTGATGGCATCATTAAATAGCGATTCACCAAACACCACAATGTAAAGCTGCTCGTGAATGTTCACATCCTCAAACACAGTGAGCACTGCCACTGGATCCACAGCTGAGATGATGGAGGCAAAGAGCAGGTTCTCCTGCAGGTTGATGTCCTGTACACCAAAGGCCTGGATCTGACACACACCGTACAGAGAGATTCCTACACCAATGGAGTTCCACAATGTGCCTACAATGGAAAACCACAGCACCGTGCCCACGTTCTCAAAGAAAGGCTGTGTGGGCATGAAGTAGGCCGAATCCAGGACAATAGGAGGCAGCATGTAGAGAAAGAAGATGCTGGAGGTGAGGACTGCTGGCGGCTGTTCATGCACAGAGTGCATAATGGCTCCTACTATAAGGCCAATGGCAATCAGCAAGCAGGTCTCTGGAACCCAAACTGTGATCTTATGGTACACATGGAAACCTGTTCAAAGAGGTTAATAAAGGTCACATCTGTAAAGTTCAATTATACCTGCGAATCAAATAAAGGTGTAAGTGTTGACATAGTTAAACAATCTCCTCAACATATTAATTACATGAAAACGGAAAGTTTCTATGAATAATATGACACAACAATTAGTCAACAATACATGGAAGTTCACTGGGAACATGTGACAGAAACTGCTTATCAGCTTTAGTGTGTTTGCTTACCTATTTTCGCAAACGAAGCAAGCAACACCCATAAGGTAATCTGAAAAGGAATCTGAACACGAGGATAATTTATGGTGAACAGGGGGAGATAGGTCTTCTCTGGTTCAGGAAACACCTGAGGAACAGTATTTAGAGGCTCATGTGCTGTAGGTTTAGATGGAGGCTTAGTAGTTTCTGGTTTTGGTGAAACCTCAGTGTTGGCTTCAAGTGCGAGCAATGCCAGCACTGCACAAGACATAAAAAAGCCAAAAACTGGCCTCATGCAGAACGGAAAGCCCATTTTCATTTCCACTATCCAAACTCCTGTGAACAATCTTGGAAGAAATGTGCTGTTCTCTGATCACTCCAATTCCTATGAGCAGTACGAATGATGACGCAAGAAAAAAAATCCAACTATAAAAATGTTATTTAAAAATTGAATCCCGTCGCATTCACAATCCATAATTATCCCATGATTGTCTCTTATTAGTCCTTCAGTGCATTAGCATGCTGTACAAGACACTTTCATTGTTCTCTCTTCGGTTCCCTCCTCTGTCTGCATTCACCTGGACTTAAACATAAACCTGAGAACCTCTGGTGGGCGTGGCATCCTGAATGCACCTGATAGGACCACAGTATTGCTCTGTTAATGAGAACCATTAAACTTCAACACTTCATCTCCAGCCTCCAGCACGAGGAAAGAGACTACTTTCAGGTTAATGTTGTTTAATGCAACCTACAAGAAAACGCAACCTACAAGAAAACCAACTTAAAGCTGGAGTATCAGGAGCAGTCAAAAAAAAAAACATGCTCAAGTACACAAGGGAGCCTTTGAAACCAGGAATGAGAAACACTGTTCTTTTAATTATAATGAACCTTCTTAGTGCATCCTGCATATGTCAGCAAAGGAACTGAAGTTTGTAAGGTGCTATTCTTCTATTTTTGGGAAGTGAGAGGCATGCAGCACAACAGTCCAGGTGTGGTTCACCAACAGATACAGATACAGAAGTAAATGTGAATGCCTATCATTCAGCAAAATTAAAAAAAAAAGTAAATTCACTTTTATTCTTAAGTATGTTTATTTAATTTTATTTCTATTTTATTACTGTATAGTAAGAACAAACACAAAATGCACTGAAATATCTATTTAATGTCATGTCATGATGAGAGATTTTTAGAAAAAAAGAGTAACGGTACAATCAATTCAGCAAAGGCGTAGAGCAGCTACAGTAGATCCAGACATTAACACATTTTGTATTACAAGGGACAAACACTCTCCCACAGAGCCACTTTTCTCAGCTGCCTGAAACGTTTCACTGGAATTCCAGTCCTTATCACCTCGTAACACAATCCTTATTACCCGCCTACCGCCAAGCTTGGCACGCTTTCACACAACCACAAAAAAGTACCCCTCTAAAACAACCTGCTCCAGTCCAGCTTGCAAACGTAGATCAGATCTACCAACTTGTTCCACCTGACTTTCAGGATCGAACTCTGGCTTAAACAGATACAGTAGAACGGGTGCTATTGCAAGAACAGCCACAGCGATGGATGAACTGATCAATCAGAACACACTGGGAAAAAGAAAAATGAAAATTGAAGCAAATCTAAACCTAACTGAAGTAAATATGCTATAGTAGATGCCAAAATACAATTATTAACATTGAGAATGAGCATAATAGGTCCCTTTTAGTGTTCATGTCCTGTTTATCATTGCACATCATATCATTCAGCTTCATTCAGTGAATATGTTAATTGGAAGAACCCCTGCAGCGATGCTCTCGACACAGGCTTCTTTTGGAAACAAAGTGCTTGCTGTCCTCAGTGCTGACACTAGCCGGCAGTGTGGCTGCGTTTTCCTCTCTGTCAATACGATCAGTCCATTTGTGGGGCAAAATAGAGCAGGACACTGCAAACCCAAACTCCTGTAGCAAAACAGTTTAATCCACGCTGTCCTACTTAACACAATCAAAGCACGGATGAAAAACCTGTTTGAGGTTTAACACGTTGGAACCTATACAATGCCTCAGTAGAGCTAATTTACTAAAAAAGCAATGAGTATCTAACATTTCACATGCTGTCCTGCATCAAAGTCAATTAAACAGCACTAATTATGCTTTGGAATAAAACATGGTATGCTAAGGTGTTCTAGAGGGACATAAAGACCCCCCCCTCCCAGCGTTGGGCTGTAAAGCAGTGGAACTGTGTTGTCTGGAGAGACGGAGCTCCACCCAGTTCCTTTGGGTTTTCGTGGTGTTTGTCATCCAGCCCAGCTGATCGCCCAGCATCAGTACCAGACCTCACTAGTGATCCAGTGTCTGAAAGCTATGCTGCTCTAAATGGGCTCGAACTTTCTATTAATGTCCTAGATTTCAGAAGAAACGCTGGACTGTTTGCACTGACCGATGGGTTCACCGTGCATATGATGTGACAGCTGTGTGGTCACGGCGTGACGATGGACCAACTCGGACACACACAGTCAGTGTAACGTCGCTTGATGGTGTGAAATCGCGAAGAAGGCGGAGCCGAGTCTGACGTCATCGAGCTGGGTGACGGAGTAACGGGGCGAGTCTGGAGGTCTATACGTTACAGAGCAAGTGGAAGAGCCGCAAATAGACCGAAAAACAGCAAAGAGCTCTACAGACGCTGTGAAAATGGAGCGTGTCTGTCTGGGACTGAAGCGTAAGTCTCCTCCTCTGCCTTTTCCTCAAAGCTGTCCAGGTTTCGGTCGCGACGGAATAGACTGAATGATCGCGCGCGTGAAAAGCAATAAACAAACGCGCGAGTCGCATCTGTTGTAGCGGTGATGTAGGAAAGGCTGGGCGATCTCCGCGCGATGGGCTTGTGTTGCTGTGAGTGGGCATACATAGGAGCAGAAAGGAAGAGGTCTTTATCAAAGCAGCGCATGACTGGACAACAGCGGTCGAGCAGTGTGTGTGTGTGTGTGTGCAGCTACTGAACAGGAGCTGTATGAATTTCCTGTTTCACACTGGCGTTAGTTGCTTTGGATATGTTTTGCTGCAGACAGGCTGAGTTTGGACTCAAACGGCCGAGGCCTCCTTTTCTGCCAGTTTCCGAAGGAACTGCTCATTTGGTGAAAGAGGCTTGTTGTAGTGCATCAGCCCAACACGACGATGAGTGAAGCAGGTCCATGATCAGCGGGCGGACACGCTTCTGTAGGAAAACACCGTACGTTGTGAAGACAATCGTTTCTCTGTTTGAGCGTTTCTTCTGTTGTTTACGGGCAGAACTCCTGGTCAGCGTTGCTGCAGGTAGATCACAACACTCTCCTACTCTGCAGGGTTCGAGGTCTTTCTGTTTAATTAGAGTTAATGACCGCGATGACTGCAGGAAATCTAAATTGGCAGGGATCTGTTTACACTTTAATCGTCAGATAACGAGTCAGTGATCAGATCTCTGCGTTGCAAACAGCCAATGAACTTCTTACGTCAAACTCCAACGTCATGCGGCGGCTTTTTAAGCGTCTTTAACAGTATACTTTAAGAGAATACATGAGCTGAGAAATCTGTTTACTGAGATTAAATCTAGCTCTTCAAGGGTATCTCAAGCCTTAATCTGCTGCTTACATGACTATTTGAATAATCAGATAACTGCAGAAATCTGATGATCATCAAATTGTGAAGTTTATTAAGCTCATTACGTTGTAAACATTTAACATGTTTCAAATACATCAAAAAAATCAAACATGTATATGTGATGTATCATCATTGATACACCTTACTGTTTCTCTTGAGGATCTTCAAATTTCCACCATTTGTGGAAGCCACTGTCAATAACCCGTGCATCTTCTATATGAGAAAGTAGCGGTTGTGCTATATACAGCCAACATATGCAAATCTAAATTCCAGAGGATGTGATTTTTGGGGCTTTTCTGCTATTAAAAGTGTACGCTCCTGAAAATATGTGTATTGTAAATTCTTAAAAGATATAAATGAAGATCAGTTTGAAGGGCTTATATATATCATCGCTGACCAATGAAAAAAAAGTATCTCTAAAATGGCATAGAAAAGGCCAGAAACTGTCTTCACTTTTAATGTAAGCAGATTTTTTCCCCAAACTTTTTGGAGCATTTCTATTGGTCCTCTCATCATGAAATTGTTACACAATATAAACAACAGCTGTTGCGATTAAGTGATGTGGAGAATGAGTTACATGTTTTCCACAGTACAGCGATGATATATATTCTTAGGATGAAGGAGTCAAGTTTCAAAACGTACCACTCACTTTCCAGCTCTTACAGTCCTTATATGAAAGCTAAGCTAAGCTGTAAATACTGCCTGTTTTAAACATTTTGCTTCTGTGACATTCATCCACGTATTCAGTCTACAGCAGTTCAGCACTGTCTACTCATATTGATGTTTTAACGCTTCAGCTTTGGGTGCTTTTCTGAATAAGGCACAACACAATGCAGCCAGTCAGCACAGAGATTATTTATTTTAAATCAGCCTTAAAGACCCAGTAAAAAACACAGCCTGTTTCATTCTAAGGTTGACGAGAGGAATGGGAGGAGAGAGGTTGGTAAATGAGGTTGGAAAATGATGTAAAATGAATCGTGGTCATGTTTGGTACCTGAAACTACACAAATGTTATAAGTGCACCTCAAAGAAATACGAATAAGAAAAAATCAACACACATTCATTATACCACTCACAGAAACCTTTATAAAGAACTAAAAGTGCAGTGATTCAGAGTTTTCAGCTTCAGTAAAACAGGAACACAAGCACATAGTGTTCTAGGTCAATACGCAACACTAGTGGCAGAAATGAGTCTAAACCTACTGCCATTGTAGCCACAAGCAGATTTAACTGACCCTGCAATCTGAGCTCCCCTTGTGGGCTAGAGAAATGAAGACTTCTGTATTCAAATGAATGGTTTTATAGGCAAAAACAGAAAAATAAAGAGTGATTGAGAAAAATGTAACAATTTCTGTTACAGCCTGACCCTAGACCAGGTCGTAACACAAGGACGTACGTCCTGTATGTAGTTAAAGCATTTAACATGCTGTGGGTCACATACATAATACTCATGTGCTGGTATTGAAAACCAGGTTTGAGATAAGTGTGGGGTTTTGATCCCTGTGTAGCAGAAACCCTGCTAACTTTGCACAGTTGCCTAGAGACTATATATCTTAAAAGTGAGAGTGACAGTTAGTGAGTGTTATTGAGGCTTTGAGGTATGAGAGTTGACTGAGGTGAACTTTCAAGAAGATTGAAAGAGAGGGTAGGAAACAGCTTAATAAGCAAAAGGCAGAGATAGCACTGAGAAAGACCTGCAGTGCAGTCTGTTCTGAGAGTGCTTTAGAGCAGGAAGGGATGCTGTTTTGCTGGATCTGTCAGGCCTGCTGTGCCCCTACAGGGAGTCCACTTCATCCTTAACAGCAAGACAGCCAGCCTGGTTCCTTCCCACTGATAACTTCACCCAGGAACTCGCTCAAAGACCTTTCAGACAGTGGACCACTGTATCTTAAACACTCCTATTGCTTTATTGGCCTTTTCAGCTTGAGGTTTTGCTAAACAGTGTAAGAAATGGCTAGGTTATTGACAACCCTTTTTGATTACCACAAATTCTTATAACTTCTAATAAGATTTTCCCATAATTTTATATCACTACCTGTGTAATGCAGTAAACACACACACACACACACACACACACACACACATATATATATATATAGTACAGAAACTTTTGATATCTGTAGATTTGTAACATTTTACTTTCCACACATAAAAAAAAACATTTCATCTTCCACACATTTCAAAATTCAACATTGCTTTTTGGATTTAAATAAGAACCAACTGATGGGATAATTACTGCAGTGACAAATGTATTTTAGCTGCAGCAATTATTTTAACTAATCATTTTAAATTATTTAAAAACGTAACTTCTCATTTCTTAAACTAGCATGTCAGGATATGTGGCCCATGATCCAGATGGTCCAGAGTTTTTCTGTGCTGACATGGTGATGTTCAATGTTCATTGGGCTCAATTGTGAAAGAGTGGTTCAGGGAGAATGAAGAATCATCTTAACACATCATCTTCACCACAGGTCAATACAATTCCCTTGTGTGTCGCAGAGTGATAAAGAAACTTATTTTAAATATTATATAGAGTTATACAGTTGCTGTTAATATATATATATATATTTATTTACCAAAGCGAATAAGTTGATGTAGTAATGCAAAAACTATTTTGTTCCTGAAGAAAGACAACAATGAAATAAAAGATTTACGCAAGATATTTGTAGAACATGTGGAATGTTAAATAATGAAACAAACATATTGTACTCAGTCATGCATGAAATAATGTGAATTGAATACAGGTCATGTTTGATCTCTGTTGTGCATTAGTAGGGGATTCCATAGCTTGTGCATTAAGAGGTTAATACCTATATTGCAATATACCTATACTGCAATCTTAGTGTTTTTTATTGTACGCCATGATAACTGTTTCTGTGAGCCCAATATAACGCAGACCAATCTTTAACCACATCACATTATTACTTCCCCAAATAAATTTAATCTAAATCAAAATAATGCAATGTATGGTGCAGTGACAATACAGTCCTTTATAAAATTATTATTTGGGCATTCCTGCTCAAATTATGTTGATGATTTGAAGTATATTTATTTACTTGAGAAATAAATTAACACATCATGTACAGAATTCTACATTACAAGGGGGAGGGGGCAGAAAAAAATACTTGAACAGGGGACATTCAGACTCTGTGTGGCAATATAATCACAACACTAGGTGTCAGTATGCAGTGCCAGAGTGCAGATGTCCCTTAGACATGCAGATGTCCCTTAGACAACAGTGATCATGTATTATGTATTTGAAACAGCAGACCACCAAGTCATGGCCAAACTGCTGCTGTGATCTAATCACTGTACAGCACATTCCCTGAAGATGTCAGTGGTCATGGGAACTAAAGAGCAGTAAAGCAGGCTTTTCTTCACCAGTAAAGCTTTTTACTGGTGAAGCCTATATACATCTCAAACACTGCTACATCATGCATGAACAACAGATACCCTCATTGGCCTCAACCCTGTAATTTCTAATGTTAAAGTGTCCGTTCCTGCCCACTCTCTGTTTTTACTTACGCTATCTCAACGAGACTGGCACACAGTCCTGTTACTCTCTTGCTTAGAGCACTAAAGAGAGTTTTTGTGAGGGCAGACTTTCATTCATACTGTACAAAACAATGGAAAAACCCAGATGAAAGGAAAGCATGGAGAATCCTGTTCTTACACATAAGGAGTCGTCACTAAATGTAGCTGGCTGCAATAAAATGGCTTTAGCTCCCCCAATTACATTTTGATATGAATCCAGCCAAAAACAGGGATTAGTGCTACAGGCGATTTCTTGGTTTGTGATGAATGCACATTAGCGTGCCATAATGATTGTTTTTATTTCATTAATATGTGTCCTCTGGTATATTACAGGCTTCATGTTGTGACATACTGAGATGGTGACATGGTAGATATACACAGTGCATAAAATAGTGAATGGAGAATAATAATGCAGTTGCATGCCATTTCTCTGTAGAAGAACAGTGCAAAATAGAGGATATAGTATTATCTCCAAAGTGGCAGTGTTTATAATGCACTATGGTTAAAAAATGTGCCTGAATAGCCATTCATGCAGAAGAGCCTTCCACATGAATGCATCTACTCCAGATGGATGTTCATGATCTTTGGAATAAAAAACTCAGGTCACCTCCCCAAACTAAGATGATACAATGTGTTGGGTTTATTAGTGTTATATGAGTGTTTGGTTTTAAGATGCACTTCTTGTGTCAGATGATAAATGTAAAAGTTTCAGTAAAATATAAGAGTCGGTTTGTCTTTACTTTTTACTTCTAAAAATAGCCGTAGTGACGAGCCCACTATTCTGGGGAGCCTCTTTGCATGACCACTATTGCACTACCACTGCATCTATAAAGGCAGCTGATGAAAAATATTTTAAAAATAAGATGTAATCGGCAAAAATCGAAACCAGCAAAGAATTCTGGAAAGATATGCTACAATATATATATTGTGTAAGACTATAAGTTTATGCTGTTTATATGAGTTTAAAATGCAAACATCGTATTTCAAAATGTATACAATGGGTCGTATTTATAAGTCGTTCTGTTTTTCAGGCACCAACATTTCTTTGTAACACCCACATATGCAGTTGTTACAAGGACTATGACATTTACTGGTGTTTTTTTATTTTATGGGGAAGAACAGAATCTACACACACTTAGGAGCAGAAAGATGTGAACGATTCTGCAGTTTAATAACACAGCATGAATCTGATGTGGCCTTTCTTTAGGACCCTTTTATAGACTTTACGAAAAATCTTAAATTAAAAACTTGCCGCCCACTTATACCAGTTTAAACCAGTTTGGTGGTTGGCCTACTCATACACTCCTGATTCAACTCATCAGCAGAATGTCATGTTTTCTAGGTGCTTTAAGAGCAGAAGGAAAGCTAATCTATGTAATCTATGTGTGTATTAGCATCCGTATCGTCAGATAAGTAAATAAAAGTATTGGATATCGGCATCAGCCCACAATGACCGTATTGGTGAACCCATAGTCTCTTTGTGCTTTAAGCTGAAGGCGAAGAAACTAAATAATAAATGAATAGAAGGTTCATAGTACTGTTGTAAGCCATGTTTGATGACCGGAGTTAGGTGTGAAGGGGGGTCTGATTGATGAACAGATTGAAGACCTGGAAACAGGGCTGGTTAGCAAAGGACAGGATTAGCCAGCATGAGAGGGCAGCAAGAGTGAGGGAGCTGAAGGGAAAAAGAAAGGGGGAGAGAGAGAGATACATTCAGAGCTTTCGTGGTTTGTTTACATTCTGCGTCATAAGCTCATAATGTGAGACACTAGCAGTTCCATATTTGCGCTGTATATCACTTAATCACATAGCTCACACTCAGACAGAGCAACAGAGCGACAGAGAAAGAAAAGCAGAGAATTATTATATGAATGTCTGTGCCTGTTGGGCTCATAAATTATACTTCAGCTTTTATAGCTTTATAGAATGGCAGGAGAGACTGATGAGAGAAGCTTGAGCCGTTAAATTGTCTGTGATAAGGAGGTTCAGACTGCAGGACAAACTGAAAGCTGATAAGGCAGGATGCTGAAGATAGAGGTCATCATATGATGCCTTAATCCAGCCTCTGCAGTGCTCTGGCTGAATAGTATGTATGCTACTTGACTCCATTTGTTAAGGTTGCATGACAGTATGTTCCTTAAACTGTAAGTTTTTCTTTAAAGAAATATTTCATGCAAGCTTTACTGTATCTGATCTTGGCAGTATGTTTTTTAATACTGATGATACAGCATAAAATACAGCATTGGGAAGCTAGCCCACAGTCAGGGCAGACCCTCTTTCCTCCCTCCAAAATATTGCTACATCTTTACCTCAAAATCAAGAGCAGGAAGGTAAAGTTATAAGTACTTCTTATAAGTGTATATTAACATATGGCTAGTGCATTATAATGAAATATTCCACATTCATAATATGCTCTGGTAAACTGAAAATAGAAACATACAAACCCTGTTATAAGTTGGGACGATAGATGAAATGCAAATAAAACAGAAAGCAGTGATCTATAAACCTCTTTTGGTCTGTATTTGCTGTATTTAAACAAAACCAGTACTCAGACACAGTGATTTTTTACTGTATCAACTTGTTTTGGGCAATACACATTCTGAACATGATGTCTGCAAAATGTTCCAAAAAAGTTGGAACAGAAACAATTTAAGGCTATAAATGTTGGGAAATGTTAAAATAACATATTAATAGTTGTTGCAGTTATGCTTAAATATAAAACAAGTGTGAAAAGAAGTGCTTTATAAGCAAGGATCCAGCAGCATAAAAATAATGCTCTTTAGCCAAGGATTGCAAAGACTTTAGGTCTTTAGGTTAAAAGATTCAGCAAATCTGGAGAAATGTCCGTACATAAAGGTAATGACCGAAAACCGAAACTGAATGCCTGTAACTTTCAGCCTTTCAGGCCACGCTGTGATGGTTATCACTGCATGGGCTTGGGAATACTTTGACAGACAGTCAATAAACTAGAGTCAAGTTGCTGCATCCACAAGTTAAAACTGTACTATGCACAGTGGAAGTCATACGTCAACAACATCCAGAAATGCTGCTCTGGGGTCGAGCACATCTGACATGGACTGATGCTCAGTGGAAAAACATATTGTGGTCTGGTGAATATCAGATTGTTTAAGGAAATGATGGACGTTGTGTTCTCCAGATCAAAGAAGAAAAGGACCAACCAGATTGTTACTAACGTTATATACAGTGTCTATCATGGCATGGGTGGTATTAGGCTAACCTGCACCACTGTAAAATCACCAGTAATGCTTACATTTTGGAGCAACATATGCTGCCTTTCAAACACAGTGTTCTTCTAGGACGTCCATGTAGTTCAGCATTATAGGGCCAAACTACATTCTGCAACAACATGGCTGCATAATCACAGAGTACAGGTGCTAGACTGGCCTGCCTGCCTGCAGTCCAAAACTTTATCCCTTTGAAATCGTGTCTTATTTATCTCAAAATAAAACAACAAAGATTTTGTATGATTGTACAACTGAAGATATGTATAAAATAAGAATTTCAAAAAAAGTCAACTTTCAGAACTGGATCAGTTTGTGCCTTTAGTACCCGAGTAATTAACAAGGGCTGTTTAATATAAAGGAAGTCAAAAGCAGGGATAAACTTGCACGGTCCCAAGTTTTTAGAACATATTGCAGGTGTCAAATTTGAAATGAGCATATATTTTTTAAGTCAAACAAAAAATAATGAAGTTCATAAGATAAAACAACAAATAATATGTTTTGTATTGCTTTCATTTTAACACAGGGCAAACATGACTTATTAATCACTGATTTCTTTTTGTATTTTAGTTCCCAACTTCTGGAAATTTGGGTTTTATTAATGTATTAATCTAAGCCAATCCTATTTTTTTAATAAATGTAAAAAATAAAAATATCGGACCGATTAATAAATCTTGATTTGCTACCATGCAAAATCCATAAGCAAGTAAACAAATAGTTTAAAATCCTTTTAACTTGACATTAAGCGTGTTTATTGAAGTGAGAATGAAGTGAGAAGAGTGTGAAGATTCTTTTATATATATTTTACATATAAACAAACATATTTTCAGAAATATAGTTCATACATTATAGTTCATTAAGCTAGTAAGGACAACGCAGGTTTGCTTTATTATTAACACCCACAGTTATTGCATGCATTTATTCAACTTCACCACCAGTACACCTGATTTACCGTAATTAATTATTGATTTTATTGAATGAACCAGATATTGGATGACAACCTACAAATAAAACTTGGAATGGTTAAACAAAACATTAAAATACAATCAGTATTGTGTTGTATCATATTATTTGTTTTTATACAACTGCTAGTTTACTCTGAGCAAGACACACTGCTCAGATAACTGACCTTAAAAATCTTTTTCTCAGGTGCCTTTTTCAGACTTTTGCATAGTATTATATGTAAATATCTTCTGAAAAGAGAAAAGGTATATATGACCTTACATTTTCTTGCTGCCGCTGGAGTGACAGAGACAGGTTCACATGTGCTAGACCATCAGCAGCTGCTGTGCTGTGTCGAGGCTGATAAAAGCCCAGACTCTGAGTCATAAGAGTGAGTCACTCTTCATGAAACAGCACTGCAGGTCACACACAACGCATCCAGTTATGATCAATTTAACATAATTCCAAATTGAATCTATTTCTGTGTTACTTTTGTTCTAATAGTAGCTCAGTAGTAATTTACTCCTTTAACATGCGCATCCTCTTTACTTTGAAGAGATTAAAAGACAGATGTTGCGGTCTGAATGAAAAGCCCAAGTGGGACAGCTGTTAGGAGTCAATGTGAGGAACAGAGGATAAGCAGTGTGCATTTTGAGGTTGCTGAAGTTTAAACACCAGTGTCTTTATTAAGGATGTTGCAGTTTTCAACAGCAGCTGTTCTGGTCATAGTTAGAAGTAACTATGTTCCATTACTGTCTGTAGTTTTAGTTGTCCCTTGTTTCTGTGAACATGTTTATTAATGCAGCCATAATCTGTATGTGTAGTAAACTTATGTGTACAGTATCATTATCTATCTGTAAATAGAATTAAATAATTCCTTAATAAATATCAAATCCCACATGCATTTGTCATTTGTATAATATATTGTTTTATATTATAGGATTATGATTGTGAATTCAAGTAGCAATTTGTTGTAAAGGTACTATTTCTAAATAAAGTGATACCTTGAAGGGAATGTCTTCAGTACCTTTATTTAGGGGACATAACTGCTTCATATTCTATTACAGTTATTTATTTTAAGTTGCAGTGACTCCTTACACAATGTCTTGATCTTTTATTTTATATTTGTACTTAGAAAGTAGAAGTAAAAAATAGCCTCTTTTTGATACATACTCTCTTTGAGATTAATATGAGTTAGGCTGCAGCACAGTACAGGCAGATGGATGGCTGGTGGGTTGTTGGGTGACTGTTATGCTGTAGGTTGCAGCCGAGCCAGCCAACCTACCCAGTACCCATTCACAGCCCACTACCTGCTGCTCTACACATTTGCCTTCCGCTGAGCTCAAGTCCCTCCAATTTTGGATCATCGTACCGATATGTGCCTACTGGCTTCATTTTTTTTTTCTCTTTTGTGCTATTTCAGAAGATCTGATGATGCTGTTCTGATGCTGAATACTGATATAAATAGGCTGTTTGTTTGGCAGGGACTGTTTAGTTTTAGGTTCATGAGGGTTCATGTTTCACGGACTTTGACATGGACGTCACTAGGCCAGGTTTATGGGGACCTTAGCTTCCTCCAAATTTTATTTAGCCACCCTTCCCAAATAAATGTACATCTCTCATTCTCCTTGTACAGTACACAGTACACAATGTACTGTAAAAGCAGGGCGTGACCTAGAGGAGGCGCTCCTACTGCTCTAATGCAGCACTGCCTTTGACATAAGATGAAACATAGATACCCGAAACCTTGTCTAATCGTATGAGACCTTGTAGGTTTTAAGCAAATTAAATCAGTCCTCTTAAATTGTAAGCCAATCATATCAGCGCTGGGTCTCTGGTTTTATTGCTTCTTGTCGGTCGGAAAATGCTGAAAGGATTGTGGCTAAATAACTCGAAAACAAAATCTGCTGAGTAAAATTACACTCTTTTTAAGGACCTGCAGGTTATCTAGGATAGGAGGATAGGAGATAGAGGATCCGTTCAATTCATTACCCATCAGTGTATATTATGTATATAGATATAAATGTATATATGCATATGTGTATAAATCCACATCTCTGATTATAATTTGTACATACCCATTTACCCATATCTTCATATGTTCCTTAGATTTATTACACTTTGTTTCCTTTTTTAAAAAGTGCTACTATTCTGTCTATCTATCTATATATCTACCTGTAGCACTGCTTCACTTGAACACATTTATTTGATCTGTGTCTGTTGTAAGTGGATGGAGATGGCATTTAAACCATACTGGCTCTGCACGTAATACAAACAATAAAGAAAAACAGATCTGCTATTTGCTTCTACTTGAAAGTTCACAGTGAACATTTAAGGCCATTCAAAATTCTTCTAAAGTTTTCTAAGTTAAAAAATAAGCACTTAATACTATACCTTCACATACATTACTCCATATAAAGCAAATGAGCTTATCTTTGGAACAAAATTAATTTTAATTAATTAGAATATCCTGTGAGAAATGGCATGAAACCCAGTGAGAAATGCAAACTGAAGACAGTCATGGTAAAATCATAAATTAAGCCATTGCCAGCTTACCGTTATCGCACTCAATGGACAAGCTTTAATTGATCATTTTTTTCATCACAGTGTGCTGTCCTTAATGATGAAAGAAAAAAGGGTGGTCCCTCAGACCCTGCATTCTGAGAGCCTGTGATCCTGGCACGATGACTTGGAACTCAAGCAGTATTTATAAAAACTTCTTAGTGTTCATAGAAACTGTCCATGTTACTGTCAAGAACTTATTAACAAGCGTTGCCTCTGTGCTGTTATTGCTTTACATGGGAAGTCATTGAAATTTATGCTGAGTAAAGGAAAGATTCTTGTGTGGTTAATTCTAAAAGGAGTTAAGCAAATCTTGTTATGGGTAAGCTGCGTCCTCATGGTTATAAATTATCTAGCCATACAAACAGCGAAAAAAGTTTTCTATCCCTCCTTTTTTTCTCAAGCTCTTGTTTCTGTGGCATCCGGTTTTAATTTTAAATGGCTTCCTTTGAACTCAAATGAATAATGTAAGAGCGTGTTCACCAGCATAACGTTCTGCTGTCCCACATTAAAGCAGATCCTGAGGCTTTTGTGCTCAGTTTGCCTCACAGCTGGCCTTGGTGATTTTGATGTTTTCACGTTGAGAGCTTCATATTTGTTGATATTTTCTTCCCCTCTTTTTCTGCTTCCAGTTTCCTGTTAAGAGTCCGGTTTATGGAGTAAAGCAGAACTGGATTTTATTGGATTTCACTGACGGTACGAAGGTGTGAGGATTTCTGGCCACCGCTCTGCAGCCCTGCTCTTCTGATTCCCAGAGGTCTTTAGTGTAATTGGAGCCAAGATGGCGGGGAGAGAGCGCAGCCCTCGCCACCGGCCCTGGTCTGTGTACCGCGCCAACACGTTTGACCTGTCCTCTGAAATGATGGGCCTCACACTGGCAGGTAAGGTATATGTACATTTGCAACAAAAAAAAAAAAAAAAAAAAAAAAAAAAAAAAAAAAAAATATATATATATATATATATATATATATATATATATATATATATATATATATATATATATATATATGATAAAATAGACAATAAGTGTAGAAACACATTAAAGTGCTCAGCATGTGATATCATTTTGCGGCAAAAGATGTTTAACAGATTTTCTCCACTTTTTAACTACAAATGAGGAATAATTCATACAAATTGTCATCATGTTTTATTATAGCACATAATATGACTTCTAAGCATTGTCATGTTAGCCCACGAATATTAAGACTACATATCTTACCTGTTTTGTGATGGTATTTAGGAAACAGCCAGGATCCTGATGAGCCAGTGCTGGAGTTCAGTTTGGGTGAGTAGCAGGCAAAAAACTGACCTCACTATTTGGTCTGAAGATCTAAACTTAAAATAATCCATAATGGTTGTGGTTAAAAAGTTCAAATTTGATTTCCTTCTAATGAATTGAGTAATGAATTAACTTGTCAGGGATATTTGCTCATATTAAATTAATTATGCTAATAATGTTGTTGTTAGTTTAGAACATAGATTGCCTTACTGTATTACATGTGAGCTAATATCTGTCAGGTTGTTGATAATGACTAGATTATTATGACTTTTTCCTTTTATATTTACACAAAGGTCTGTGTATACATATGCAGGTTTCTGCTCTTACACTGCAGTATGATATACGTTTGTATACTTATATATACTATTTTTATCATGTTTTCATTCCTTTGACTTGTTTTTTGTTTTTGCAGCATGCAGTGAGTTAGTGACTCCAGCATTGGAGCGAAAGCCCAGTAGCTTTGTAGCGGTGAGCTGTACCACCCCTCCTCAAGCTTTTTGGACGAAGCATGCTCAGACTGAAATTATAGAGGTGAGAGGGATACATACAGCTATATAAGACTCACATCTGTAGTTGAATGTTCTTACATTTTATTCAGATTAAGAAAAAAAGAAAATATAATTCCCCTAAAACTTCTAAGGATTGCAGCAAATGCTGCAAAATGGTTATGATTGATCAAATCTTAACGATCTTTGTTCTTCCTTTAAGGGTACGAGTAACCCAATATTCCTTAGTAGCATTGCTTTCTTTCAAGACTCCCTGATCACCCAGCAGACTCAAGTCAAACTTTCTGTCTACGATGTCAAAGATCGCTCACAGGGAACGGTGAGAGCCTCTGATTTTACATCCAAATAATTACTTATATTAAATTTTACATAAACTTTTATTAAGAAAATATTACTCTTACTGGCTTATCCACTTTGATCTACTGTATTTTGCAGCATAAAGTCATATGCGTGTTTTTTGTGTTTTAAACAGATGTACCTGCTTGGCTCTGCCATGTTCACAGTCAAAGAACTCCTGCAGGACAAACATCATAGGCTACACCTCACACTACGGTATGTGACTCTGTTACATGACATAAGCCCCAAAGCACCACACATTCATATAGATTATATAGGCTCCTAAGACCCAATCAAATGAACTCTGGACTCAGAATTTACTTAGATGTAGTTAGTTAGATTTGTTATTTTTTCAATGGTTCAGGTCAGCAGAAAATGAGAGGATAGGCAACATCACCATTATTGCCTGGCAAATGGAGGAGAAGAAAGACCAGCGGGCTCCACTGACTCGGACAGACACTGTTAACGGCAGAGTGAGTAGCGTTTGTATTGTAGTAGTGCAAGCATATTGCCTAATGCATCTCAAGGGACCATGACCAATCAAATGTTTCTGTCCATTTAAACTGGATGACTGAATGAAATTTACAATCTACAGTACTTATTTCAACCACGTTGATTCTGGTAAAGAAACAGACTGTAAATAAAGAGACGTAGCGTTCACTCATGACCTATACATTACGCTGTTTCCTCATATACATTCTGTATTCTGCGTGTCACAGATGGTGCTACCTGTTGATGAGAGTTTAACGGAGTCCATGGGGATAAGAGCAAAATCTGCTTCTCTATGCAAAGATCCACTCTTAAAAGCTGGTTAGTGTCTGAAACGTTTTGTCTGATGCCTGTATTGTGAACTGTATGAGATTATGTTTTATCATTTCCTGCTGTCTCAAAAACCTTTCACTTTTTTTTATATATATATATATATATACTATTGAGGCAGACGTGCCTTGGGGCATGTTTATTTTTAGTCCTTCAATTGGTTAAAGAAGATTTCATTTCAACCTAATGATGTGTAGCAGGGTTGTTAAGGCTGTATCACACATATTTCTTCCAAATTATCTATAACTTCAACTGCCTGTGAAATCTATCAGTGCATTCATTAAGAGGATAAGTTATTCTTTTTTGTGTCTTGCCTTTCCTGCGGAGCTTTTTGTGCTTGCAAACATTCTACAAAGTAAAGCCCTTTTCTTAAATACAAGCCAAAGGGAGAAACTCTCTCCCACAGAAACCAATTTTCTCAGCTGCATGAAACACCTACCTAGAATTTCAGCCCTTTTCTCTGTGCGATGTGACATCATAACACACTTATTGCCCACCTACCAGCAAAACACACAGAGAAACACTCTGAAATGCTCTGCTCAGATCTACTAATTTGTTCTACCTGACTTCCAGGTTCAAACTATTTCTCAAACAGATACAGTAGAACCAGTGCCATTGTAGGAATAGCCACAACAGTGTGAAGGAGCGAACTGGCCAATCAGAGTGCTTTGGTATCATTGGGAGGTGGGGTTTAAAGACACAGGAGCTCAAACAGAATGTTTTAGAAAAAGGGTGAATGGAGAATTTTTTAGAGATGATGAAATTAGGACCACCGAACATGAGCATAATTGATGTCTTAAAATCTTTACAAATAAAATAAGAAAACTAACAGTAACAGACAACAGATTTAAAAAGGAGCCATTTGGCCAAACCAGGCAGATTTGCATCCTAACATGTTGTTGATTAGTACAAACTGTCCTTGTTGAATAAACAAATAAACAGTTTGTTATCATATTTCTACAGTGTTTGGAGGAACGATATCACGTATGTACCGCTTACCCACAACCGACGGCAACCACCTTCGTGTCCTGGAGCAGATGGCAGAGAGCGTGCTGTCTCTCCACATACCCAGACAGTTTGTAAAACTGCTCCTGGAAGAGGATGCTGCCAGGTATGTTCCATAATGTGTGAAAGTGTGTTGGTGCATGTGTTCAAACACTTGATTCTCTGTTTAAGGCACTGAGGAATTCCTTATGTTTGCATATATCTGTAACCATTTGTGTGTAAAGGGTATGTGAGCTGGAGGAACTGGGGGAGTTGTCTCCATGTTGGGAGAATCTGAGGAGGCAGATCATCACTCAATACCAGACCATCATTCTTACCTACCAGGAAACACTTGGTGACCTTCATGAGTACAAGGGTAAGAAAGGACTGTCATCCCCTTAGAAGCCTAAACTCTATATACATTTAGAAGACCTCTAGATAATACTTGGCATTGGCCATACTGACCTGAAAACTCGGTCAAACTAAAAATGTGTGGCTGCTCCCAAATATGTCCAAGCGAGTCTAAGTCTGGATACCACTGGCAACTTGGTTAGGTACACCTCCTTGTATCTACATTCATTACCCATTTTATCAGCTCATCTTATCGTATGTGAGCTTTCCAAATACAGACTGTAGTCCATCTGATTCGTTACATACTTGGTTAACCCACTTTCACCCTGTTCTTCAATGATCAGGATGCCCCCAGGACCACCACAGAGCAGGTATTATTTGTGTGGTGGATAATTCTCAGCACTGCAAAGACACTGATATGGCGGTGGAGCGTGAGTGTGTGTTGTGCTGGTACATGAGGATTCACAGAAGTGGTGCTGGAGTTTTTAGGCACCATGTCCACTCACTGTCCACTCACTGTCCACTATTAGACATTCCTACTTTGCTGGTCCACCTTTTAGATGTAAAGGCAGAGATGATAGCTCATCTGTTACTGCACAGTTTATATCATCTTCTAGTTCTTAATCAGTGGTCTTAGCTGGATCGGTTTGGTTTGTGAACTAGTCTCAGTCCAGCAATGACAATTAGTCACACAACTCCAACAGCACTGCTGTGTCTGATCTACTCATACCAACGCAACACACCACTATCATGCCTGTGTCAATGCAGTGATGAGAATGATACACAACTCTACAGAATGCATCTCAATGATAAGTAGAGCTGATAAAATGGACAGTAAGTGTAGATATAAGGAGATGTATCTAAAGAAAGTGGCCAGTGAGAAAAAAAATAGAATAATATTAGAAATTAGATAATGAAATGATAATGTTGCACAATCCTAATAAAGGCAGTATCATGCCACTTCTTCCACATAGTAATAGAAAACATGGTAGCACACAGAAGCTTTCTAGAAAATACATTTTACTATACCCAACATAGACATGGTCCAGCTACTCTGGTGGAAAGTTTTAAATAATTAAAGAAACACAGCTCTGAATGTCTCTGGAGAGACCTTAGATAAGATAAGGTTAAGAAGTATTTCCTGAGTTGGATTAAGTTGAGTTGGGTGTGTTAAAGCAGGTAAACATAAATTAATAAAATATGCTGGGCAGGTGTACTCCAGAACTAAGGTTGTGAAACTAGAGATTATAATGATCAATTTACATAAAACCATCGGGCAATAAAGATTTGCTAATCTCACTTTTTCTCCTCTCGTCAGGCCCCTCTTTCAAATCCAGTACTTTGAAAGCAGAAAGAAAGTTGGAGTTCGTGCCCACCAACCTCCATGTTCAGAGAATGAGAGTACAGGGCGAGACAGGATATGGTAAGATATGCTGGATCTTTAGTGATTGTATTCAGCCAGACCACATCATCACATACATGATAGATTAATTCATACAGCCTGTAAACACTGTAATTAAAGTCTCATATTTATGTCCCTTAAAAATGGTAAGATTGTATTTTTGACAGCTTAACTTTCATTAAAGATTAGCTTGACGTGCTTTGTTTGATAATCAAGGCAGGCTTTATTCCATTGTCAATAACCTTGTTGTTAACCACGCAATATCTATAATTAAGCTTTATTTAAGCATCAAGCTTTAATGACACACACACAAATGCTCAAAATACACTAACCATTCTTTGCTTGAGAAGGTATCTAGCCAGTGGAGGCATGGGTGTACTGTAACTACTGCAATTTATGTCTTTAAGTTCTTGTTTGCAAGAAGCTTGGGTTGAAGTAGTATGTTTCCCTACAGAACGAACCTATGATGTGGTCACTATTGGAGCCCCTGCAGCACATCATCAAGGTTTTAAAGGCAGTGGCTTGAGGAAACAAATTCAGAAGTTTGATGAGACCAAGAAACAGTAAGATATAAGCCTGATGCCTTCAAGACTCTTCTTACTGCAATTTAGCTTCATTACAGGCAAAGAAAAAAGACCTAGACCTAGACCTATAGAAAAGGGGGGTTTTCCAAGATCCGATTGTGATCATATACCTTAAAATTAAGGTCTGGATGGTTAAGGGTCATTATGGCTTTCTCTGGAAATATCTGCCTTATGTTGCTGCTTCTTTCTTTAACATTTGGAAATTTACTGCCTTTAATTTTTCTAACCAATTTATTTGCTGTAGTAACCATTGGCTTTTTATGCTTGCTTTCTAATCAGTGCATTTGAGGATGAAGGGTGAGTTAAGGGGATGTAGATTTTCATATGTCCATTTCCATTAGTGCTGGTGCTCCATCTTGTTTTATCTTTGGCTGGTGTTTTTTCACTTTTATTTCGTGATTATAAATCACCTCAAACTTGAGTCCGTCAGCAAATATATGTATTAAAGGTCTGTCTTTTCAACCACTGTAGGTTGCCATTGTGTACAGCACTCACTTGTGTACAGTGTTTTCATACATACATATGTTCATGTTTCGCTGAGTGAATGTTTTACATTCACTTTGTTCATCACCGTCTAGATGGGAGGACAGCAGAGAGGTGAAAAATGAATAGTGATCGTTCAAGCTCTTGCACTAATCCACCTATCCTACCTCTCTCACCAGTGCTGGAGAGTCACGTCCACAGTCAATGGTGTACCAGCCTCACGATGTGGTACGAGCAAAAGAGATCATCTCCCACATTAACACACTAAAGACTCAGGTCAGCTACTACACTGAGCGCTTATCCCGAGCTGCTAAAGAGCGGTCGCCTAATGCTCTGGAGAGAACCCTCGCCATCCTCACAGACAAGGTCAGACTCTTTGCCTGGCGCTGCATAGTTTACTACACTGGTCAATCTTTTCCTTCTTCTCTGACATCATTTCGTTTAGCTTTTTAACACCTCTTACACACTAATATTCACAGCTTAAACAACTACAGCTGTTTTGCTTCTCTTTACTCTGCTTTATCTGTAATTGTGCTGTGATCTAAATCTGTGAGCTATAAATAAGACATCAAGCCTTTTCTTGTCAGTTTCCTATCCTGCAGTGAACACTGCACACATACATCCGAACACTTCAAGCATGCACCATTCTTCAACTACATAGCCCCTTTTATATTGCTCTTCTGCTTTAAGCACATAGCTCTTGGTTTGGAAATCATGAACTGGATTAAAGAGCCAGTTCTCCTGTATTCTTCTCAGACAAGGCAGCTGGTGACTGTGTGTGACAATAAACTGCTGGCGTCAGCCATCCAGGCTCTGAGTGCAGCCCGACCAGAGTTCATCGCCTCTAAAGCCTCTCCTTCTGCACCGGACACTGAACGAGTGGTCCTCCGGAATGACCAGGGCTCTCCACAGGCCAAGTGGAGTGGAAAAGGGAACAGAGCCTCCATGAATGTGGATTGGCATGAAGAAGAGTGGGTAAGCACCTGACCTAGCACAAAGTCCAGACGTCCTGATCGGCCAAAAAGGGGCCATATTGTAAAAGCTAAATTTTCCATGCTTTTTTTTTAAATAAAAGTTTGATGTTTTATATAAACATTGATCAGGGTACAAAATGTTTAGTTCAAAGTTCATGCAACCGTGTCTGCGGACTAAGTCGCAAAAACCATGCATACTAAATTCATCAAGGCTGTGATACCCAATTTATACTCCATAAGAGCAGAACTTTTAGGCTGCTATGTTTAAATGTCTGCATTTTATTCCTTTAAAGGCACAGTATATGATTTCGATCCAATAACTTTTGTTTGTCAAATTCAGCGAGTATCATGTCACGGGCCATTAGCTGTTCATTCTCTGTGCACACTGTATAAAAATCTAGTGTTTATACACAGCCCTGGCTTTGTAAATGAATGGCACAACACTATGCCAATCAGCAACAGGACTGTTCATGCTCATGCACAGGACTGGAGAGGCTTTGTGCTAAACAACACGCATTGTCAAAAAGGAGAGATGATGTAAAAAACAACGACTGTGAAAGAAATTTCATTTTGCTGTTTCAACGGTGGAGAGACCTCCAAGAGTTGACAAGGCTTTGGTTGGGTGGACAACAACGCAGCAAGTAATGTAACTAACGTAATCTAGGTTGTGGGTTAGCAAATTGTTTTTAAAACTGCAGCTGGGATGCTAACTAATAGCAATCACATTAGCAACATTAGCAAATAGGACTAACAATACTGACCTTCTGGTTCTATGAAAGAGCAAAAACAAATTACTACCTGTCAAGCAGATACACAGTAACATCCTCTCAAAATGTCAACTCTCTGTAGTCATTTTCTTATATGCCAGCTCCTTGTTTAGACTTTTCCATTCCACCTAAATTATGCAGCAATTACATTTAAGTGCCTAAAACAAGTTTGATAGCACAGTGTCATTTAAATAAGGAATGCATGGCAATTAGTTTGGGGTGTGGAGCTTCTGAAGAAGCACTAAAGGGAGGTTCTTACTTGTTTTGCATTTTAAATATTTATAATCATTCTAAAGAATTGTATACTGTGTCTTTAACTGCTTTTGTAACCCTATACATATAAAGGTGACATTTCATCAGTTTCCACATTTTAGAAATGTTTATATATCGACATGTCAGATATGTAACTGAAAAATACTGTGTATATCAGTGTATCACTTTAATTTTCAAAACTATAAAGACATTTATATACAGCTGCCAGTTCAGCCTATAAGAGTTGAAACAGTTTTAAAGAGCATTGTTACTGAAGACTGAAAGTTATCTAGCAAAGTTAAACATGTGACATGGGACTTGGGGGCAGGAGCCAGAACAACCAAAGGGATCTTGACACAAGTGTCCCTGAGAATTTTTGTTGTTCTGTACATTTTAGACTACTTGCTATTTATAACAGGCCAACACATTTACATATATTCCTTATGATGACGCACTAACAAAACCAGGAACAAGGAGAGTTCATGTAAAAATACATTACACTTATTTTTATTGTCACAGTTACATGCTTTTAAACAAGGCCTGCAAAAACAATCAAATAAAAAAAAAATTGAAATGTCTTCCTCCTAAACAGTTGTAGGATATTGTCACCCGAGATACAGAAACTATCATCTCCATGTTTTGTTTCCTCTTCTCATTCATCTGCTGCAGGAGAAGGTGTGGTTAAATGTGGATAAGAGTCTGGAGTGTGTGATCCGCTGTGTGGACAGGCTGCTGACGAGAGAGAGGCTTCATAGCGACAGCAGTGAGGATGTCTTCCTCTCTGACCAGCAGCCCAACACCAGCAAGAGAGGTAGCCACGGTGATGCGTTCTGGATCAACCCCGACTACACAACTTCATCCTCCCTCTCCACCCCTCCATACTCATCACATCCTCACCCTGAGTTCCCTTCATCATTACCATCATCCCTCTCTCTGACCTCTGCATGCGCACCCTCATCGTACAGATCCTCCTGTACGTCCAGACACTTTTTATAACACTTTTTTTAATTCTGAAACTTCCAGCGTTACTTTTTCTAATGCTTTCAGTTTTACATCCTTTTTTCACTCTCTGTAAGAGCATATAACTTCCTCTTTTAATTGAATGATAAATGTTGCTGAATTTCTTTTCTTGTGCCCCACATTTCACCACTATTCTTAACATAATGACTATAATTTCTATAAAGTTATTCTGCAGCACCTGAAGCTTTTCTAATATAGGCCACACATTGCATTCTCTTACAGATGGAAGCCCAGGTGTTGAAGGCAGTTCTCCAGGTACGTGTGGGTGACTGTGTGGGTTTCACATGTGCAAGTTGAAAATAGAGCTGCTTTATTTTAGTTTAGTTTTACTCTATCTATGCGGTGAGTCATCTGGTTTAACTGTGTAATGCTGCAGGTGAATGGAGTGATGCTTTGTATCCACTCTTGACTACACTCAATGAGTGTGTGGCCATGATGAGTGACAAGGCGAAGAAGTCGATGGTGTTTGTGCTGATGCAGGACTGTGCTCCCACTATTGGCATGAGTCTGACGCTCCAGTACCGCAGAGACGTGGTCTTCTGCCAAACAGTGAGAACCTTCGCACGTTATAACTAAACACAATCATTAATCACTCACAAAGCACTTTTACACCATGTTTATAAATATTTAAGTGTCTTAATCATCACGCAGGTGATTTCTCTCCAGTCGCTGTGTACCCACATGCAAAAGTTTAAACACCCAGTTATATTACATGTTTAGTTGATTTTGTTTAAAGTGAAATAGGTAGACACATTCTCTACAGAGAATAAAAATAATGATTTGCATTTTGTCAGCTAAATGTAACTTACTGGGGGAAAAGTATTATGTAAAATACAACATGTGCCATGACTTTTGCAAAAGCCATGTTTTATTATGTTTTTTAATATATGTTAAATATGTTTTTGCTTTTTCCAATTAGAAAAAATATTTTTGTATTACAGATTAACTGTTGAATCTTATTACTTTAATCTTTTCCTCATAAACTCTAAGGTCGGGAATCAAAGCAGTAGAACCGTATGTGGTACATGTAAAAAGAAATGAAATAACATAGTTAAATACTATATTTCATCAGTTAAATATAACAAAATACATATATAGACTCCCCTGACCCCCTGACCAAAACTTTGTAGTAGTAAAGGTTAACACCAGGACTGAATGGGACCGAGGCTAATATATATAAATGTTTGCAAATCATTATACATTACACATTATACATTATATTAATATGTGTTTTATTTTTATATATGTACTAATATATAACTTAACAATATTAGGAGATAATATTATATTACATTTATTGTCCAAAAATATTTTTTAAAAAATTATAATTAATTAAAGCAGGAATCATTGTTTGTATTTGTATAATAGTTATTTGAGGTCTATGTTCATAGACCCTACATATTCTTCAAATGATCATGATGATATATAATGATTGTGTCTCCCTCTATAGATGACGGCTGTGATATGCGGGTTTGTAACAAAGCTGAGGAATTGTCTGTGTGAGGAAGGCTTTCTTAGACAGCTTCACACTATTGGATTACTGGTCCAGTTTGAGGGTCTACTCAGCACTTATGGTAAAATACTGTTGTTATGTATTTGTGTGTGTGTGGGTGTGTGTGTTTACTTGTTGTGTACTATCAGAATACACCTTTATTGATTTAGCAGATATTCTTATTCAGAGTGGCTTAGAAAATAGTTACAAACATGCTGATATTAAGTACAGAACAGACCTTATGAATTTATGATTTAAACTTCAACAGCTCCATCATGATTCAGGTAAGTAAAGTGTTCACTGTAAATCTAAGTGGCAATGTTTTGAACAATTTTTATAAACACAGTTTTTAAGTGTGTTCTTAAGTGTGTTCAGTTCAGTTTTTTAATTACATGTGTTCTTTTTTTAAATAAAAGGTACAATAATTTAAGTTTAAAACATTCCAAATATAACAGGAATTTTAACAGCATGTCAAAGATGTCTGTGTATCGTGTTGCAGAGATATTTACATGCTACATGCATGGTAACCAGCTAGCCCTGGGCTGTCCAGCCTACAATACCACTTTATAAGATGTGATAGTGAATCACTGTAGCGTTGTGTTCTGTCAGTCCAACATGTGAGGGTGAAATGCTAACACTGCTCCAACCACGTTTTCTAACCTTTTGTCAGTCAACTTAAAAAAGGTCACATAAGCAATAAAAGAAAGAGTGAATGGATTGATGGCTGAAAACATTGGCAAGCGATGGTTAACATTGTCTCGGGCTGCTCTTGCCAACAAACCACATTCGCCAATAAACCAAAGAAGTGACTGGTAAGAAACAATCTGGTAAAGCTAACTTTGAGCAGGAGACAGCACCACTTTTTGGTAGTATGAATTGAACAGGTTGTGTCATGTTTCACATTACTTCATTGAACTGACGTTTATTTGATGTTGCGATCCATTTCTAAAGGCTGCAACTCAGTGTTACAGAAACTGTTTAAAACCTGACCATTTGGATTTAGAGTTTACAATTTCAGGACAAATAAGAAGCACAGGTTTAAAAAACACAATTATATCCTAACTTAAAGCTCTTTTGTTGTGATGAAGGTGAGGAGCTGGCCATGCTGGAGGACATGAACATTGGCATTACAGACCTGCGGAACGTCACCTTTAAGGTCACCCAAGCAACCTCTAGCTTTGGGCCCGACATGCTGCCAGTTATTACGGGGAACCGAGATGGGTTTAACGTGCGTGTCCCACTCCCTGGAAACATCTTTGATGTGTTGCCACGGGAGATCCAAAACGGGATGCTACTGCGTGTTCAACCAGTGCTGTTTAACATTGGAATCAATGAACAGCAGACACTTGCAGAGAAGTAAGCAAAAGAAATTGGCTGTATACCATCTTATTGATTTTTATTGTTTCTTGCTTCTACGATGTTCATGGTTGTTAAACGTTTGCTTATCTTAAATGTGGATTACAGATTTTTCCATTATTGCATATTTCAATAGTTGAAATGAAAACAACACCATTTAGAGTGGTTTTCTATGAAAGAGTTAATCATAGACAAACTTACTGGCTCAGCATTCTTTACAGTGATGATAGGAGCTAGGGATCATGAACACAAAAATAGTTAATGATATTTAATAAAATAATAATAAAATATTATTTTATTTATAAAACTACCAGTGCACCTATAGGTCTGCCTCAAAACCTAGTGAGTTGCCTAAGTAGGCACTGACTACGTAGACAGCTGTTTAAGTAGGCAGCAATCTGACATCTCTCCCCATAAGACCATAAGCAACACGGCTTATTCCTGCCCACTGCACACGACAGGTGTTGTAGTGTAGGTTAGCTACTGGCTACCTGGCTGAACTACCAGCTGGCTATCCAAAACAATAGCCTGAGATTTAAATATCCGCTAATGCTAACCCCTCGAGTATAAAAGTGCTAAATGGTCAAAGACTAGTTGCAGAATTGCAAATAAAGTGCTGTTTTGTGTGGTTCTATAACAAGAAACTAATTATAACTTCAGAAAGAATTGGAATACCTTACATTTGAAAATAACTTCTCCACTCGTAGCTTTACTTTTTTGCATTGCATCATGGGATTGCTTTTATCAAATGAGGAACTGTTCATTGTTTCCTTACGATTGGGGCAAAATAAGATGCCTTAGTAGACTGCATGTTTAAGTTTTCTAAGAATTGGGACAGCCTACTTGTCGGGAACGCACATACTATGACATAAATCGCTGTTTATGTAGACAGCTCACAGCCCCCATGTGTGTCTTTTGAGTTTTGAGTTGATGTTTATAATGATAAAATGATGGAGAAATAAATAATCAGCAAAAATACCTCACTGCCATGAAGCGGAGGAACTCAGGCATCAGACAACATACTGTCATGTAATACCTTTCTCTGATCTAGCGTCTAGAGCAGTGGTGGGGAACTGAGTGCCAGCATGGTGTGGGGATTTTCCGCTCTAGCACACATGATAATTAGCTGATGAGTTGAATCGGTTGCGCCTGAGTAGAAAAAAATCAGCATACTTTGTAGGAATCTGGCCCTGTGCAGGAATCTAGCCCCTCTGTTTTAAAGGCATTAAACATTCTTATGTTCTTATCAACATCCCCGTGATCCATTCTGACTTATCATGTTCCTGCACAACTGACCATTTCATATAGAACCACTATAGATGACCACTGTGCCACTGAAAAATCAGTGGAATGGCCTTGAAGTGTAGGAAATGTCCATTTTGTGACAGTACAATAAAACAGTTACATAATGTGTCCTACTTTCATTAATGGTTATTATTTTATTACCTTCCCCTTATATTTGGACTTTGTTTTACTCAAAAGGTTTGGTGACACATCACTACAGGATGTAGTCAATATGGAGAGTCTGGCGCGACTTAACTCCTACTATGACCAGTTCAAGGAAGTGCTTCCGGAGGACTGTGAGTAAACAAGCTCTTAAATGTACAAGTTTTATCTGATCTACAACCTGAGAAATCATTGGTTATAGAACTATTAATTTCATCCTCTTTCAGGTCTGCCTCGGTCTCGCAGTCAGTACTGTGTACCAGAGCTACTGAAATTTCTCAGTCAGAACATGAACACCCGAAAGAGTAAGAACGTGGAAGTCCTGTGGCAGGCAGCAGAGGTACAGTCCTTATAATCTGAGAAGTGTAATTCATTTAGATTAATTTCAGTTTGTAGTGTTATGTTCTCATAATCTTACATACATGGATAAATATATCCTCCCTCTCCTCACCTGCTGTCTTCCCAGGTGTGTCGCCGCCTGAATGGTGTGCGGGTGACCAGCTGTAAAAGTGCAAAGGATCGCACAGCCATGTCTGTCACTCTGGAGCAGTGTCTGATCCTGCAGCGGGAGCACTGCATGGCCCCCCAGGTTTTCACCCAGGCCCTGGACTGCATGCGCAGGTGAGGCGGTCCTGCCACTGCCTGAGAAAGAGAAAAGAGAAAAAAACATTGACAATAAAGGGTGATGAGTGCTCAGGTTTCCTCAGGCAGGTGATCTGACCAGTATCATTAACTCACCAGCAGGATTGTAACAGCTCATCACATCACTAATGTATTCTTTGAGATGATAGAGTGGCTGGTAGTCTTGTGGTAGGAGAGGTAAGCCAGCAATGGGAAGTTTGCCGGCCTAAATGCCACAAATGACTGGGTATAACTTGTTGTGCCTATGGGTGAGGTATTTAACCCCCATTGGCGTGGAAACAGCTAGGCAGCCAAATGACAAGTTTTCCTTGCAGGAACCATAAGTATATAACATGCTCTTAATTCAAAATACCTGTTTAATATTGAATAATTCAGAATTTCTTAACACATTTGATTTCATTGTAAATTACGTTGCAAAGAACAGCTTTTTTAATTTTCCTTTTTTTACATAATCTGAAACGTGTATCTGCCAAAATGTTAACATTTTATGATAAACTGGACAAACAGAAACATCCCAAATGAGAATCTAAATAAGCTCTGTTTTGATTAGCTGTCCTGTATTGATCCTCATTGAAAACACTCTTTCAGCAAGAATGGGCGGAGCTAAGCTGCTGTGGGGTGTGTAGACAGCTCCGGTTAAATTCAATGAACTGTTTTGGCAGCTTTGTTTCCATATACTGACTTTAGACACTGGAAAGTGAAACTTTAGACATGATGATATGCGGCATTAAGGTTTTTTTTATTAAAACACTGAGGAAAATTCAGTTTTCCACGACATGGACCCTTTAAGCATCTCGTCCAGTAAAAAACAACAAAAAGCAGATCATAACACATTTTCCTACATGGTGTATTTCCAAGTAAAACATACTTTCAGAGAGGTTGCCTGATCTAACCCATTGTTTTTGCTAAATGATAGGCGGTGTGTACAGCTGTAGTAGCATAGCCAAAAACATGTTGTTTTAGAGGCAGGCAGAAGTTGAAGAATTTGATGTTGAGTTTAAAAACAGCTGTATTGCCAAATAGTTGTTTATGCAATATTATCTTTCATCCATCTACAGTGAGGGCTGCAGGAGAGAGAACACCATGAAGAACGTGGGCAGCAGAAAATATGCCTTCAATTCTCTCCAACTGAAAGCCTTCCCCAAACAGTACAGACCACCAGAGGGCACTTTTGGAAAAGTGGAGACTTGATGTGAACACTGATATTTTAACCCACCTCACCTGCTTCTCACCAGGCTTTTCCCCCACCCCCTTTACTCCGTCACCACTGATCTGAATGGAACTCTGCAGTGAGGGCAGTCTTGTGAACACTTACTGTAGCCATGCAAATGGTAATGTACGTATTTGACTCACTGCTGTCTTCTGATCACAGGTCAGTGGTTACCATAGCAAAGGTGATCAGGAGAAAGACTAATGGAACAGTAATTGGAGGTTTTTCTTGGGTTGTACTGTAGGCTAGAAGCTTAATTCTTGCAAATATTTAATTGAGCATCCGAACTCAGCGCCAGTGCCAAGCTGGAAAGTGAAGGAATCTATAAAGAACATGTTTGGCCAATAGAGAAACTCATTTTAAGAAGCCTAATTAGAATGCCTTTAGCTACTTTGCCTTTGCAATAGGCTTACTGTCTACATACAAAGTAAAAATGATTAAATATGCCAGCACTAAAACAATATCTTTTGTTTTATCATTTCTTATAGTTTTATCAGTTTGTGCATGTTCTTTAAAACTTAAGGGATGTATTTACCTGTTATTAGAGTAACACTGGTGTGAGCATTAATAATAATTAGGCACAGTCTGCAAAGCTACTGAGTCCTTAAATGCACCAAATATATACATGAGCATTGTTCTTTATCATTCATTAATACAGTGTACTGTAGCTGCCTTAAGAGTATCAACTGCTGTCTCCTCTCCCTCCTCCCCGTATCTAAACAAGCAGAAACTTATTTTCACCACCCTTTATTTTACCTCTGGAAGTGACATGGCAGTGTACGTCTTATCAATTCCATTCTTATCATGAGGGTTTACATGTTATGCTTTAAATAAGCCCTTTAGCCTATTTCAGCACTTCTAACATCATGTGCATTTTACGGGTTGTAGATTTTTAAGGAAAAGGCCTTTCTCACGCTGTTACCAAGAACAGGTAGTGTTTGTACAGTTGTGTATAGACGCTAAGACACTTTTAGCAGAGTTATGCATAGAAATAAGAAATGATTCAGTTGCTGAATGGTTTAATTAATGCTATATTGTGTTATGCAGAGCTTTTTTGGAGTTTAATTATCATATCAAAGACCACTTCTCTTATAATGTGAACAACAAGGAATCTGACAGGATAGTATAATTTATTGACCCATGCATTCAAATTATTCTGTTGGTATATATTTTATTTCAGTGTGAACCCTAAGATGCTGTGAGAAGATAAAAGCTCTAGAGACACATTTGAGTCTTTTGTAGATGGACATCATAAGTATTTTGGTAGCACGCTCACACCCGTACTAAACAGGTTCCTGTGTGAGTGCTATCTGTTTCGCAAGATCAAATACATGTTTAGAGCTGTAACACACAGGACAAGTAGATGTGTCTTGCACCTGTCTGCATGCAGCAAACCCTGACGAACAACTAGATGGTGCACTATTTAGTAAACTTTTTATTTTATTGATTTGTTTTTTCACTGTATGTACAGACATTGTAATGTGATAGGTCTTCATATTTTTACTTAATTGTTTTTCACTGTTTTTATTTAACGCTTGTGTCATTAATGTGTTCTGACTGTATTGTAGTAATGTTAATGTTATTTGACCACTGCGCCATAAGATCATTTTAACAGATATCTGTTTGCATAGCCCTCAGCTCAGCTGTACATAATGCAAAGCTGCAAAAAAAAAAGTCACCCACACTTGCAGCTATTAAATTAAAGGTGATAAATTGATTTGTTCTGGGGGTTTTTTGTTTGTTTGTAGTGTTAAAAAAGTTTAATGATTAAAATATTTCTAACAACAGCAACATACCCTTACAAACTGCTAATTAGTCTTTTTACTTGCCATTTACTACCTCTTTAAACAAAATGTATGTAATTTTTCATTTAGAACAATAATTATTTTAATAATTAACTGTTCAATATTTGCACTTGCCAATAATATGAAGGTTTATGAATAATTATGCAAATTGCAGACACCCCCATCCCTTACTTCCTGTAGCAGATTAAAGATTAAAGTAGGAATTCAGCTTTGTACACAGTAAATTTCTTAAACCCAAACGTTATAGCGAACCTTGAGAGGAAAAATAAAATAATACATAAATATACGAGATGAGCACTTTAAGATGACGATGAAGATGAACGAGCGGGTTTTTTGCGTCGGTTCTTTTAGGTGAACGTTGGGAGTCGACTCTCATTCAAACAAATAGAAATGGGTAGCCTGTCAATTCTGCTTAAATATCTGCTTAAATATTTAAACAACCAACCTAAAGTAGTATTGTTGCTGTCAATCAATGAATTAGAATGAAGGCTTTAATGAAAAATCACTCGGCTATAATCGGAGATTTTAAAGAGTCGCTTGGGAGCCGAAAGAGTCGACTCTTATAGATGAACTGAGCCAGTTGATCCGACTCACTAAAAAGAGCTGATTATTATCATTATTGCTTAATTTACAAAAAAACCCTACGAAACAGCTCTTTACTGGGAGTCGGCTCCCAATGTTCACTTAAAAGAGTCGACTCGTTCAAGAACGACACATCTCTGCGTGTAATCGGCTAAGGTAAGTTTAATGGCTGCTGCTCTTCTATTCATTTGAAAGTCAAGGATACTGTTCGCATTGCTGGAGACTAGACACGCAGTGAATAAATCATCGAATGCTAGAGCATTTATAGAGGATATAGCGGAACATATTTCCAGTCCAGTCTAGTGTTAAATGGTTTAAATATATTTTGCTAGTCGAGCCGTGTAAACACGCGTTAATACACGTTACAGACAGACGTATAGGAACTGTGTGTTTTGGGTGGGTTTAGCTCAAAGGCAAAAAAACAAAAACTTATAGTCAAACGCTTTGCAGCATGACTGGCGATTGCTTAGCCTCTGGGTTGCCAAGTCAGAAAATGGACATTATTGCCCTTTTATACTTGTAATTTCCTTTACTGCAGTCATTATTTCACCAAAGTAACAATACTTTACTTGAGCACGTTTCCCAGCAGGCATACGTCAATCTTTTTTTTTTGGTGTTATAAATTCTTTTCAAAGAGCGCAGTTTCCAATAATCTGAAGAACATTTCAAAACGCAAAGAATCCTTTATTCATGCAAATGGATCTTTATAAGTGCATTGTTCTGTACAGAACCCATTCGTTTTCTAAGGATCCCTAAAGAAAGAGAGCCATCTTTTTTAAGTGTGTCTGTTAAATTACAACATGTCTGAATACTGCTATCAGACATTACACCAACCCTGAAGCCTTCAAGTTTCTCCTTTGCTGCTGTTAGTACTAATAAGCGTTTACTTGCAGCTTGTGGTCTTGCTGGCCTTTTTATCTCATGCGGTTCGTGAATAATCTGATTTACTCGCGTCTCTTTTTTGTATTGCACGCACGTCCGACCTTCTCGGCCTGAAACAGTGACGTGCAATCGCCCCCCTCCTGACCCGCCGGCTCACAGAGGCCTTGTTTTCATTTTCTACAGTCTGTAACGGTCCAAAATCCCCCACCCGCGCCCGCCGCGCCAACAAAAACATCCATCCCGCCTCTACTTTTTCAAACATGCACAGATTTGGAGGGAAAACCGCGAACCTGGCAACTCAGCTGTTGCGCGTTAAGAGTTCTTTCGTTTTCTCCGACTCCTCCCCACTGAGAGCCGGAAAGACTGAGCAGTTCGTGGTGTTAGACCGTAGCTCAGTCTGCTCGACCGAAGAGTTTGATCAGCTTCTACACAGACAGAAATCGATTCATAAGCCAAGGTAAGTAGAAAAGCGTTCAGCTCGGGCACTACCAGTTACTGAGCGTGGTCCTCGTTCCTGTCCTGCGTAGTTGTACTTCGTGCTCTGCAAATTGTGAACGTGAGCTTTTTTTCTTCTTGATTCTTGTAATATCTCTTAACGGCTCCGTATCACCGCTCAGGATCCACCATGGTGAAGAAAGTGCTGGTTGATGTGGACTGTGGAGTGGACGACGCTCAGGCCATTATGATGGCTTTGGCTGTGCCAGATGTCCAGATCCTTGGAGTCACCTGTGTTCATGGCAACACTAGTGTAGAAAACGTGTGCAAAAACGTCCTGCGCGTGCTGAAAATATGTGGCAAGCTGGAGGTATGACATACCGTTATTTTTAACCACAGTCCCAGACACACCATGCACTGCGAGTTTAACTTTTGCCTCCTCTAAACTCATGAATCTACTGACAATTGCATAGAAAACAGCTGTGTCATCTAAAAAGCATAACCGAAAGACATCTGGTGTCTCTCATTTCAACAAAATCTTATTTTAATACACTGAAATACATTCACTGTTAGTATGAAAGCTTTCTACAAACAGTGATGTATTAACTTTTTTCAGGCATGAAGAAAAGTAGACTTAGAAAGTCAATTTTTAGAAAAGAACAATGTAGGTTTCGGGGAGCACAGACAATACCCCTTTGTAATGTACAAGTGTTTTAACAGTGTTACCTTTTTGTATCACTTTTTTCAATTAACAAAAAGAATAAAGCTGTGCTGAAAAAAACTGTGTTTGCTTCTAAAATCCACACATTTAGTTAAAATGAAGGACCTACAAATATAAAGCTACTTTTAAGTAATGGGGATGTTTTTCTGCAGTGTTTGGCTGAAACACAAATGTTACTTCCTGATTTTGTTTGAGAAAATTTCTAGAGAACCTGAGTCATGCAGGCCCACCAGTACTGCACAGCTTTGTGAGTTCCTGCCGATTCAGCTTCAGACTGAATAATTAGGTAGCACGACAGGAAAACAGAAAGTACGCAGACCAGCTGAACCTCCATCACTGCAAAATCGTGCTTTTACTGTGCAATAAGTAACAAATCAGATATGATCCAGAAATATTTTTTTAAGGCATGCAGAAGACCACTACCTCTTGAATGGGCCTAAAAACAAATGCATCACAAAGCAGCTCACAGTATACAGAGAAAAGCCTCAAGAGAAGCTGCCTTAAACTTTACCTGACTGCAGTATTGAGACCTAGCAGAGTAGAAAATTCTGATAACAACAGTAACAACTCCTGTAATTTGTAATTTACGTACAAGACATGAATTTAGGTCAGAATTTCAGGTTTAGTTTATGTTCTTTTGCTGACAGTGGCATGTTTGTATGTATGCTTCAGATTCCTGTGTTCAAAGGGGTATCAAAACCACTTCTGGGGAAGGTACTGAGTGCTGGACAGTATTATGGAGAAGATGGGCTTGGTGATGCTCCAGACCCTGATGCCCCTGGCCTGGAACTAGTGCAAAAGGAGGGAGCAGTGTCAGCCATCATCCGCATAGTCAATGATAATCCTGGAGAGGTTCAGTACATTTTGTGGTCATTTGTGTTAATGGGTGCTTTAGTTCTACACACTGTATGTTTTATCTTTAAGATTTTACTCTGTTAAGCTGTTGTGTGAAATGTTTGTTTGAAATGCTTTTGAATAGAGGGCCTGAAAGCTGTTGGTTCTTTTAGGTACTGCTAGTGGCTACAGCTCCACTGACAAACTTGGCAATGGCAGTAAAATTGGATCCTACTCTCCCGCAAAAGCTGAAAGGCCTGTACATCATGGGAGGCAACACAGACTGTAAGTACATTAGCTTTTCCTTTGCAACATGTATTTTGGGTCTCTTCATTCCTGGATGTTTATTTATTAATTGTTTTTTTAAATGGAGGATCATGACTAATGCTTGGTTTTAAACACAATGAACCTCTATTTCCAGCTCGTGGTAACATTACTGTATGCGGAGAGTTTAACTTTGCAGCGGACCCTGAAGCAGCATATATTGTGCTGAATGACTACCTGTGCCCCACTTACCTTTCCTGTTGGGAGTTTACATGCAACAATCAATTAACCTGGGTAAAGTTGACGTTTTCTTATAATAACATTCATGTATCCAGCAGATATTCATGAAAATAGTGTGGAATTTGAACATGAAGTGTTGCAGTCAAGCTCCTCAGAAAGTTAACACACTTCCACGAAACGAAGAAGACTGCCATCAGTCATATGATCACACTGTGACATTTTGCTACTCAAATTCCTGCTCACTGGATAACGAGATTGTCTAACATACTCCGTTTTATGCTGTCTGTTTTTACAGGAATTCTGTGACCTCTGGCTGGCTCAAGACACAGATAAAGCTCGGTTCATGAAGAGGATCTTCCAACGCAGCATTGACTCCAGCAGGAAGGTTGAAAAAGAACTACTGCCAGGACAGGGATTCATTTCTTGTGATTGTTATGCAATGGCAGCTGCCATTGACGAAAAGTTCATTACTGAGACTGACCAAAAAGCCGTCACTGTGGAACTGGCAGGTATGCATTGCCGAGGAATGATGGTTGTAGATCATCTCGAGATTCTCAAGAAAACCCATAAAGCTAATATCCTGAAGAAAGTAGACTTAGAAAGGTTTAAGGAGCTCCTGATGAATGCATTGAAGTAAATTTTTTTAATGATTCCAGTATGTGACCATGTGACTGGACCATTTCAGCAAATCAAGTCAATTCTTAGAAAAGTGTAGAAACAATGTAGGTTTCGGGGGGCACAGAGAATACCCCTTAGTAATGTACCAAGTTTTTTAACAGTGTTACCTTTTTGTATCACTTTTTTAAATTAACAAAACAAAATAAAGCTATGCTGAAAAAAAAACGTGTTTGCTTCTAAAATCCACACATTTAGTTAAAATGAAGCTAATTTTAAGTAGTGGGGATGTTTTTCTGCGGTGGTTGGCTGAAACACAAATGTTACTTCCCGATTTTGTTTGAAGAATTTTCTAGAGAACTTGAGTTATGCAGATCCACCAGTACTGCACAGCTTTGTGATTTCCTGCCGATTCAGCTGAATAACTAAATAATTAGGTAGCACGACAGGAAAACAGAAAGTACGCAGACCAGCTGAACCTCTACCACTGCAAAATTGTGCTTTTACTGTGAAATAAGTAACAAATCAAATATGATCCAGAAAGAAAAAGAGTATTACCGACTGAGTATTTTAGCTATTGTGCTATCATTCCTGAACATAGCCCACTGACAAATACCCCGGCCTACTGTACACAGTTAACATAATATTTACTCAGCACCAGTGCCAAGCTGGAAAGTGAAGGAATCTATAAAGAACATGTTTGGCCAATAGAGAAACTCATTTTAAGAAGCCTAATTAGAATGCCTTTAGCTACTTTGCCTTTGCAATAAGCTTACTGTCTACATACAAAGTGAAAATAATTAAATACGCCAGCACTAAAACAATATCTTTTTGTTTTATCATTTATTATAGTTTTATCAGTTTGTGCATGTTCTTTACAAATTAAGGGAGGTATTTACCTGTTATTTGAGTATCACTGGTTTGAGCATTTATAATAATTAGGCACAGTCTGCAAAGCTACTGAGTCCTTAAATACAGCAAATATATACATGAGCATTATTCTTCATCATTCATTTGAATTAAGAAATGATTCAGTTGCTGAATGGTTTAATTAATGCTATATTGTGTTATGCAGAGCTTTGGAGTTTAATTATCATATCAAAGACCACTTCTCTTATAATGTGAACAACAAGGCATCAAACAGGATAGTGTAATTTATTGACCCATGCATTCAAATTATTCTGTTGGTATATATTTTATTTCAGTGTGAACCCTAAGATGCTGTAAGAAGATAAAAGCTCTAGAGACACATTTGAGTCTTTTGTAGATGGACATCATAAGTATTTTGGTAGCACGCTCACACCCGTACTAAACAGGTTCCTGTGTGAGTGCTATCTGTTTCGCAAGATCAAATACATGTTTAGAGCTGTAACACACAGGACAAGTAGATGTGTCTTGCACCTGTCTGCATGCAGCAAACCCTGACGAACAACTAGATGGTGCACTATTTAGTAAACTTTTTATTTTATTGATTTGTTTTTTCACTGTATGTACAGACATTGTAATGTGATAGGTCTTCATATTTTTACTTAATTGTTTTTCACTGTTTTTATTTAACGCTTGTGTCATTAATGTGTTCTGACTGTATTGTAGTAATGTTAATGTTATTTGACCACTGCGCCATAAGATCATTTTAACAGATATGTTTGCATAGCCCTTAAGTCAGCTGTACATAATGCAAAGCTGCAAAAAAAGTCACCCACACTTGCAGCTATTAAATTAAAGGTGATAAATTGATTTGTTCGGGGTTTTTTGTTTGTTTGTGGTGTTAAAAAGTTTAATGATTTCTAAGAACAGCAACATATTCTTATATACTGCTAATTAGTCTTTTTACTTGTAGGCATCATTTACTACCTCTTTAAACAAAATGTATGTAATGTTATTTGAATAACTACTGTTCAATATTTGCACTTGCCAATAATATGAAGGTTTATGAATAATTAAGCAAACTGCAGACACCCCTATCCCTTGCTTTCTGTTTCAACACATTAAAGTAGAAATTCAGCTTTGTATACATACATTCATAGATAGACTGCTCACTGCTAAGCACATACTTTGTACTAAGATGCTTTAGAGGAACCCAGTAATAAAAGGTAGAAGCCCTCAAAGATATAGAGATTTTTTGAAGCTTTTAAAGAAAGTATGTAGCATTTGAACTGTACATGAATTTTACATGAATATTAATCATAATGAGCAGAGACAGTAAATTTCTTAAAAACACACATTAAGGTGTATTCTAAAAATACTTGAAATCTCTACCTCCGCCGGTAACTGCCATTTTCTTGCTCTTCAGAAAAAAGAGTAGTCTGTTTCTTTAATTCCTCTACTCTTTCTGGTAGTCCAGACGGTCGGTGGCCACATGTCCACTGCAGTGTCAATAATACGTTTTGTCTGTGTGTACCCTGAGACCTTTGAGGAGTGTAATCAAAGTTAATATGTAAGGTAGTTAAACCCAAACGTTATAGCGAACCTTGAGAGGAAAAATAAAATAATACATAAAGAGATGGGCACTTTAAGATGACGATGAAGATGAACGAGTGGGTTATTTGAGTCGGTTCTTTTAGGTGAACGTTAAGAGTCGACTCTCATTGTTTGTTTGTTTTTAAATAAGAAAACAAATAGAAATGCGTAGCTTAGTCAGCCGAATGTCTCCCCTCCTTCAACATTCCGGCTCTGCCCTATTTATTTGCCTGCATTTGCTCATATGTCTCTTGAATTTCATCTAGTAAAACTAGTTCAATATCTGCTAAATTGAATATTTAAACAACAAACATAATGTATCATTGTTAATTATACTGTTAATTAATTAATTAGAACGAGGACTAGGCTTAGGCTAATGTAAAATCAAACGTGGCTAAAATCGGAGATTTTGAAGAGTCGTTTGGGAACTAAAGAGTCGATTCTTATATATGAACTGGCCCAGTTGCTCCGACTCACTAAAAACAGCGGATTATTATCACTATTGATTATGCTGACCTTACACCAAACGATTTTCAGTGTCGGAATAAAATCATGAGTGTCTTGCTGGAGTTGAGTCGCGCCATCTCGATCGTTTAGTGTGAGGTGGTCAAGACTGCCGGTTTAAGTCAGTATTTTTCTCGTCCGAGCGTTCCGACCAAATCAACCGTGTTTAATATTATCAGTCTTAAGTCTTGGCTCACGCAAATAGTGACGTGAGCATTGTTGACAACCAACAGGAGAGCTCTGTTCACCATCAAGCCGCAAGGAACTCGCCCCCGCGTACAGCTCCTCCAACACGGCGCGCGAGCGCGCAGGAATGTCTGGCGGGTAATAGAGGGGAGTCCGGCGAGGGTTCGGAAACTGCGGTTCTCCTGGACTTTACAAAAGGAGGAGCTGTGGAGTGAGCAAGAGTGCCTCTTTCGCGTGTCTTCCCTTTTATTCGAGCTATCTTCCAGATGTGTGGACTCGAGTCTCATCATTTGGACTCCAGTCCAACTCGAGTCACTAAACTGATGATTTGTGACTTGACTTGACAACATCACTAAAAACTTGCGACTTGACTTAGACTTTACCTTTACTGACTTGGACTTGGAATCGGACTTGAGCTTTAATACTTGAAAAGACTCGCCACCATATTTTAACATATTAAATAAGGAATACTGGATGTAACCCCTGTTTAAAACAAGCACGCTATATTTACGTTAACCTCTACTGCGCAGTGTTTTTTCTTTCTCTTCCCCTCCTTTTTTCTCGCTCGCTCTCCCTCCGTTGATGTGTGCGCGCGTCGTGTGCTGTTAATATTAGTTAAAATTGGCTAATAATAGTTTATCTAAGCATGGGTGTGGTAGTGGGGGGGAAAGGTGGACCAGACTACCCAGGGCCCGAGTAGAGTAGGGAGAGGGGCCCATGAATCTGATTTATTTTTTTTTGCTCACGTTCCTCTTATACTGCCATGGATAGGGGCCCACTGACATTAAGAGTCTATAGGGCCCAGAACTTGCTGCTACGCCTCTGCATCCAAGCATAAAATCACCAATGGTGCTGTATTCTTGAGCGTTACCTCAAGCTTAGTTCGCCCTGACATCGGTGTTTTGTTCAGGTGTGAAGAGAAGAAACTCCGGTCACTTCGGGTGATTTTAGGTGGATTTAAGGTGAATGAAATAATGTGGATTTAAGTGCAAATACATATGTGTGAGGTGCCCAAAGCGTTTATGATTTGAATAAAAGTGTGGTAGCTAGGGTCTAGGTATAAGCATTACGTGTCATTCTTATTTTGATCTTTTGTAGTAACACTAACTGTGATCCACGCTGTGCTGTGCAACATGAATCTCCGTCCACTGTGAAGTTTACTGAAAAAATAAAGCATTTAAGAACCACAGCATCTCAGACACAAAGTGTTCCAGTAGTGCAGAAAACACTGATCAGTACATGCAGAGCTACTGCAGAGTTCACACATGCTGTGTCCATATATTAATGCTTATGGGTTTAGAATGTGATGTCATTAAAATTCCCTTAGGTGTAATGTGTACTAATACCTCCATATAGTGCAGTGTTTCTCAACCTTGGCCTTCAAGGCCCCTGCCTGCACTTTTTAGTGTTTTTTCTGCTTCAACACCTATTTTAACTCGGTAATGGACTGGTAATGAGGTGATTAGTGATTAGAACTGCTTGAAATTATCTAATTTTATATGCAATTTATTTATATTTTAATACAAACCTTAAAAATGTTAATGGTATATTATTGTCAGTTTAATATACTACTAATCAACTGCATCAATTGTGTTAAATACTATAATGACGTTATATCTGGTGACTTGACTAGGACTTGAAGTTTAAGACTTGGGACTTGACTCGAGACTTCTTTGTGTTGACTTGGGACTTGATTGTCAAGACTTGAGACTTACTTGTTACTTGCAACTAAGTGACTTGGTCCCATGTCTGCTATTTTCCATGACAACACTGAGGGGCCCTCTATGTTTACTTTGTGTTAGAACTTCCGGTGCGACCGGGGATGGGTTCGTACTAATTACAAGCAAACCGACAACAAACATAAAACGATTGGCATAATATGTTCAGTTAAAGGGAGAGTCACAATTATTGGAAGAAGAGGAAAACTTGGTTTGAACAACAGAGTTACGAACACAGCACATAAATATCAGAGTGCTGTGGCACCACCTTCCAAAGAATAGGACGTCTATGAATGAGGGCTAAAATTAAAACATCCACTCAAACCTGCGTATGTCTGCTCTTACTATTCTGTGGAGGAGAACCAGCACCAGAGTATCCTTATCCAGAGAAATGACTCGGTTATGAAGTACAGAGGAAGCCGACGCGTTGGGTGTTTGTGAGGCTATCAGTTGAATAACTGTTTTATGATCTAGGCTATCTGGGCTGTAGCTAACACCCACGCAGAGTGGCTCGGGCAGCCGGCTTGACTTGGGTTTACACCGGCTTTCAGAAATATAAACTCACCGTCTTTCAGAAATATAAACTCACCGTCTTTCAGAAATATAAACTCACCGTCTTACAGAAATATACTCCTTTATGTAGGAGTACATGGCCGACCTTCCCACTGTGCAGGAACTGATACGCTTCAGTACTTGTATAGTTTTCCATTGCCGAACCGTCTGCACCTTCCGAGAGTACAAAATAATTAAACATGTTGACATAAGTAACCTTAGGCCACCTTTTCATATACTCCACCCACTGTGTTATTAACGTCGGATGAGACAGTATTGTACCATTCGAACTTCTTACTGTCTTTCTGGTCTCCTCCCATGTAACTGTATTGATTTTGGTTAGCTGACTGGAAGTTGTAACACAAAGGCGGAAGAAACACGCGCTTGAAAGTGGGTGTGGGGAAATACGGTGACAGAGTGGAAAAAGAAAAAAGGTGGCCAGAATTCGCTAAAACCCATTAAAATCCCCGCTGAGTATGCTATGCTAAAACACTGCCGAACGGGGCTACAGTTACGATTAGCCTAGCAGCGAACATTTTACATTTTAGCTGAATGTTGCTTCAATCATATAAATGGGAAATAATCTTAAAAGCAATCGAGTTGCAGTCTTGTAAATAGTGACTCTTTGCAAAACCATAGCCTGTGACTAGTCTGTGGCTAAAACGTCTGTGACTAGTCTTTAGATGTGAGAGGGTGTCAGACTTTAATCCATTCAACGTCTTTTCAGAGTCTTTTAGTATATGGTCAAGCATTCATTTACAAAAAACCCTACGAAACAGCTCTTTACTGGGAGTCGGCTCCCAATGTTCACTTAAAAGAGTCGACTCGTTAGAACGACACATCTCTGCGTGTAATCGGCTAAGGTAAGTTTAATGGCTGCTGCTCTTCTATTCATTTGAAAGTCAAGGATACTGTTCGCATTGCTGGAGACTAGACACGCAGTGAATAAATCATCGAATGCTAGAGCATTTATAGAGGATATAGCGGAACATATTTCCAGTCCAGTCTAGTGTTAAATGGTTTAAACATATTTTGCTAGTCGAGCCGTGTAAACACGCGTTAATACACGTTACAGACAGACGTATAGGAACTGTGTGTTTTGGGTGGGTTTAGCTCAAAGGCAAAAAAACAAAAACTTATAGTCAAACGCTTTGCAGCATGACTGGCGCTTGCTTTGCCTCAGGGTTGCCAAGTCCCGTAAAAATCTCCAGTCCAAAGTGTGCTTTACACTCGCCCACCATATTCAACTTTTTGTGTGAAGAATCTAGTATTTCAGAATTCTCCCAGTGGACGATATGAGATTTCAAGTCATAAGATACAACCCACGTTTATATTTACATTAAATCAGGTGATAGAATGAAACATATGCAGTGAGAGGTTAGGGATCTGAAGCATGTTCATATATTCATAATTGTTAAAAACCACTTCAGATACATTGTTTTCAGTAATTTTCACTAAGGTTTCATACACTGTTGCACAATGTCGTACAGAATTCCTTCAAAAAATGGGGAAATCAGAAAATGAATATGCCTTTACTCATTATCCTTTCTTTTACCGCAGTCATTATTTCACCAAATACTTTACTTGAGCACGGTTCCCATACGTCAAGCTTTTAACAGTACAATAATCCTTTTTGTGGTGTTATGAATTTTCAAACAGTGCAATTTCCATCAACATAAAGAACATTTCAAAACGCAATCCTTTAATCATGCAAATTAATCTTTATAAGTGCATTGTTCTGTACAGAACCCATTCGTTTTCTAAGGAACCCTTAAGAAAGAGAGCCATATTTTTAATGTGTGTCGGTTACATTACATGTCTGAATACTGCTATCACCAACCCTGAAGCCCTTAAGTTTCTCCTTTTCTGCTGTTAGTTAAGCGTTTACTTGCAGCTTGTGTTCTTGCTGTCCTTTTAATCAACTCATGCGGTTCGTGAATAATCTGATTTAATCGCGTCTCTTTATTTGTATTGTACGCACGTCCGACCTTCTCAGCCTGAAACAGTGACGTGCAAACGCCCCCGTCCTGACCCGCCGGCTAACAAACGCTTTATTTTTATTTTCTACAGTCTGTAACGGTCCAAACCCCCCACAAAAAAATTATCCTGACACTACGTTTTCAAACAAACACAGATTTGGAGGGAAAACTGCGAACCTGGCAACTGTTGCGCGTTAAGAGTTTTTTCGCTTTCTCCGACTCCTCCCCACTGAGAGCCGGTGTTGTGCCGAATTTTGCACCCCCTCTCGGGAGCGCGCACACATCGTCTTCTTGGCTTTAACTTCTTTATTAAATGGAAAAACCCGAGACACTGTTCTAAGCTACGCTGACTCGTAAGAAATAATGAAAAAATAATCATGTTACAATCATCCCCTCCCGAGAGAGGCTGCTTTTCCTGGCGGGGGTGCAGAATTTAGCACCCATGCCAGGAAAAGCACCCCTCTCGGGAGCGCGTACGCACATTGATTAGTGAAATAAGACCAATTCAAGTTTATTTGGTCAATACAAACAAACTAATGTCAGCGGATTATCTCAGCTTTCGATTCAAGCGACAGAGCGTGCGCTCCCGAGAGGGGTGCTTTTCCTGGCGGGGGTGCAAAATTCAGCACAACACCGGAAAGACTGAGCAGTTCGTGGAGTTGGACCCAGTGTTGCCAATTTAGTGATTTTTTTAAGCTACTAGCGACATTTTTTGTTGTTATTGGAAACTTTTGGAGACTCTGAGGTGAACACACATGATCTTCAGTTACTCTCCTCAGCGAGCAGCGGGGGCTGCCGTGAGTCCCGTCCCACAACATTCCCAGTGTTCAGTCTCACATTCAGAGCAGACCCACTACACTCACTGCGCATGCCCAAGGCCGCCGCTGACCCCGCCCCCTATCTACAGAGCAGGTTGTAAATATAAATAGGTCTTAGAAAGATATATATTTTATTGATCCCAGAGAGAAATTCTTCACTGTGACACGGCCTATTTCAAAGGCAACAGAAAATCCACAGAATGAGTTCATTTATTCAGAGCTAATTTGTAGTTATAACATATACTCACTTTTTGTCTCTCCCACAAAGTTATTCCTTCAAAATACACGCAAATAGACCATTATGCAAATTAGGCGATTACGTCATTTAGCGACTTCAAGTGACTTTCAGGACAGCCAATAGCTACTTTCCTCTCTGAGGAGTTGGCAACAGGTGTTGGACCGTAGTTCACAGTCTGCTCGACAGCAAGAGTTTGATCAGCTTCTACACAGACAGAAATCGATTCATAAGCCAAGGTAAGTAGAAAAGCGTTCAGCTCGGGCACTACCAGTTACTGAGCGTGGTCCTCGTTCCTGTCCTGCGTAGTTGTACTTAAGCTTTACTTCGTGCTCTGCAAACTTTTGTGAACGTGAGCTTTTTCCCTTCTTGGTTCTTGTTGTAATATCTCTTAACGGCTCCGTATCACCGCTCAGGATCCACCATGGTGAAGAAAGTGCTGGTTGATGTGGACTGTGGAGTGGACGACGCTCAGGCCATTATGATGGCTTTGGCTGTGCCAGACGTCCAGATCCTTGGAATCACATGTGTTCATGGCAACACTAGTGTAGAAAACGTGTGCAAAAACGTTCTGCGCGTGCTGAAAATATGTGGCAGGCTGGAGGTATGACAACTTTACCTGAATGCAGTATTGAGACCTATCAGAGTAGAAAATTCTGATAATAACAGTAACAACTCCTGTAATTTGTAGTTTACTTACAAGACATGAATTTAAATCAGAATTTCAGGTTAAGTTTATGTTTACTTGCTGACAGTGGCATGCTTGTATGTATGCTTCAGATTCCTGTGTTCAAAGGGGTATCAAAACCACTTCTGGGGAAGGTACTGAGTGCTGGACAGTTTCATGGAGAAGATGGGCTTGGTGATGCTCCAGACCCTGATGCCCCTGGCCTGGAACTATTGCAAAAGGAGGGAGCAGTGTCAGCCATCATCCGCATAGTCAACGATAATCCTGGAGAGGTTCAGTACATTTTGTGGTCATTTGTGTTAATGGGTGCTTTAGTTCTACACACTGTATGTTTTATCTTTAAGATTTTACTCTGTTAAGCTGTTGTGTGAAATGTTTGTTTGAAATGCTTTTGAATAGAGGGCCTGAAAGCTGTTGGTTCTTTTAGGTACTGCTAGTGGCTACAGCTCCACTGACAAACTTGGCAATGGCAGTAAAATTGGATCCTACTCTCCCGCAAAAGCTGAAAGGCCTGTACATCATGGGAGGCAACACAGACTGTAAGTACATTAGCTTTTTTTTTTGCAACATGTACTTTTGAGTCTCTTCATTCCTGGATGCTTATTAATCTTTTTTTTTTTTTTGTAAATGGAGGATCATGACTAATGCTTGGTTTTAAACACAATCAACCTCTATTTCCAGCTCGTGGTAACACTACTATGTGCGGAGAGTTTAACTTTGCAGCGGACCCTGAAGCAGCATATATTGTGCTGAATGACTACCTGTGCCCCACTTACATTGCCTCTTGGGAGTTTACATGCTACAATAAATTAGCCTGGGTAAAGTTCACATTTTCTTATCGTAAAATGAAAGGAAATAGTGTGGAATTTGAACATGAAGTGTTGCAGTCAAGCTCCTCAGAAAGTTAACACACTTCCACGAAACGAAGAAGACTGCCATCAGTCATATGATCACACTGTGACATTTTGCTACTCAAATTCCTGCTCACTGGATAACGAGATTGTCTAACATACTCCGTTTTATGCTGTCTGTTTTTACAGGAATTCTGTGACCTCTGGCTGGCTCAAGACACAGATAAAGCTCGGTTCATGAAGAGGATCTTCCAACACAGCATTGACTCCTGCTACAGCGAGAGGGTTGAAAAAGAACTAGTGGCAGGACAGGGATTCATTTCTTGTGATTCTTATGCAATGGCAGCTGCCATTGACGAAAAGTTCATTACTGAGACTGACCAAAAAGCCGTCACTGTGGAACTGGCAGGTATGCACTGCCGAGGAATGATGGTTGTAGATCATCTCGAGATTCTCCAGAAAACCCATAAAGCCAATATCCTGAAGAAAGTAGACTTAGAAAGGTTTAAGGAGCTCCTGATGAATGCATTGAAGTAAATTTTTTTAATGATTCCAGTATGTGACCATGTGACTGGACCACTTCAGCAAATGAAGTCAATTCTTAGAAAAGAACAATGTTTTTTAAGTGTTACCTTTTTGTATCACTTTTTTTAATTAACAAAAAGAAATAAAGCTGTGCTGAAAAAAACAGTGTTTGCTTTTAAAATCCATGCATTTAAGTAAAAAGAAGGACCTACAAATATAAGACTACTTTTAAGTAGTGGGGGTGTTTTTCTGCAGTGTTTGGCTAAAACACAAATGTTACATCCTGATTTTGTTTGAAGAATTTTCTAGAGAACTTGAGTTATGCAGGCCCACCAGTACTGCACAGCTTTGTGATTTCCTGCCGATTCAGCTGAATAACTAAATAATTAGGTAGCACGACAGGAAAACAGAAAGTACGCAGACCAGCTGAACCTCTACCACTGCAAAATTGTGGTTAGTAACAAATAAGTAACAAATCAGATATGATGCAGAAAGAGATTTAGGTGGATTTCCAACCAGAATATTACCAACAGTATTTTAGCTACTGTGCTATCATTCCTGAAGATAGCCTGGCAAATACCCTGGCCTACTGTACACAGTTAACACAATTATATTTATCATATCATATTTAATGTTGGCAAAAACACTTAAAAAATAAATACCATGACACAATCATGTTAAGCAAATTTGTTATTTACAACTAAGGAGAATCGCCTCATAGTCCAAATCCATCTCCAGCTCCTTCTGGCCCTTAATTAAATCATGTTCTACGACAGGATCCAGTTAGTAGCCTTTTCTGCCTCTGAATCGAGATCTGGCGTCCAGCTACAAAAAAAAGGAAGCGTAATCAATTTATATTGTACACATGTCTACGAATGGACAAGGCACAGTATACACTGTAAATACACACTGCAAAGACTGGCCTACTTACCATTGATCTTTTGCATTCAAAGAAAGACACTTGCAAGTGTTTGCAGTGGCCCTCCTTCAGACACTCGCTGGGCTTCTTGCCTTCCTGCAATCAAGCGTGAAAGGTCGTTAGTCCACCCTCTATGTACATTCACTGAACATGTTGAAGTCTACTTAAGATACCGCTGCATTTAGTAGTTCTACACTTACAAACCCTTTTACTCTGTTCTTCAATGATCAAGACCACCACAGAGCAGGTATTCTTTGGGTGGTAGCTCATTCTCAGCACTGCAGTGACACTGAAGTGGTGGTAGTGTGTGTGTGTGTGTGTGTGTGTGTGTGTGTGTGTTGTGCTGGTGCAAGTGGACCAGACACAGCAGTGCTTCTGGTGACCTCAGTGTCACCAACCCAAACTATCCAGCCAACAGGCTAGCGTGACCTCTGATGAAGGAACCAACTACAAGAGGAGCAACACAAACTGCTCAGCAACAGATGAGCTATCGTATCGCCTCTGGTTTTACGTCAACGAGGACCAGCAAGTGTCTAGGAGAGCAGTCAGTGAGTGGACACAGAGTTTAAAACTCCAGCAGCACTGCTGTGTCTGATCCACTCATTTCTGAACTGGAGAAAAACAGACAGTTAACCGGTTTAAACATTTACCTTCACCACGCAGTCATGCTGGAGCAAACAGGCTTTAAAATCCTCTCTGATTCCAGCACAAGCACGACCGTCCTCCTCCTTCTCTTCGAAGTATTTGGGCATTGTGTTCAATCTGCATTCGACCTCAGCGCGATTAATTTACAGGGACGACTGGTGATAATAACTACCCCACATATAAACCGAGGGTCATACGCTACACCAGCGCTGCGAAAGCGGCCATGATTTCTGAGCAGTGCATTCTGGGAGGTCCTGTAGTTTAACAGGCTGCTTTTCGGTTACAAACACGTTGTCGTCTCAGATAAATAATGATCTAATTTGTGTTGTATTTCATATTTAAAAATAGCTCTGATATGTTTTTTTTTTTGTTAAAAAATATATACAGTAGCGTGAATCGAAGAAATGTGTCACAAAAAATGCGTCAAAACAAACGGAGCCGATTTCCACTGTTAACCACGAGATGGCGCCAAATCACCACAGTCCGTATTCAGTATGAGGGGGTCCTGAACAATGTGGCGATTGTGGTGCCCGTCATCCTATTAGGTACACGACTGAAACGACAGTATAAATATGTGGGCTATATGTATTAAATAGCTTATTTAACAGAATGATAGTAACAGTCTGTCAAGCTAGTTGGTTATTTAGCTTTCTGTGATTCGACCCCTGTGGTCATCATGTTTTATTCCCCCGCTTATTTTTCCTTAAAGTATAACACAGTTACTTATTGTTATATGAGCTCTGTTCAGATGCCCCGAGTCGCTTTAACAGACTGTTCTTGTGTCTTTATGACTAATGTATATGATAAGATGGATTCTGATTGGTTGTCCTCTATTGCGCGTCATTCGAGCGGAACTGGCTAAAACCCAAAAACGCGGCTGCTGAAATCAGGCAACCTCAGTCAACTCCGACTCCAGTAACAGGATCGATAATCAAGTCAATTACAACAATAATGATGATTATAAAAACACAAAAGTGCAAAACGTGAATCATATATGATCTTGATAATAAATACAATTTAAAAAAAAATAATGCAAAAATATTTGTAATTGTAAGTAATTTAAGTAAGATACTTTTAATACAGTAAATCTCTGTGCTTTACTTATGCTGGTGGTTAATTTAAAAATCAGGTTGATTTAAATTTTTAGTGAACACTAAATATTATGTTTTGCAGCAAACACAAAATGAATGAATAGAGTTAGTGTTATATGGGAGGCTTGATGCTGCAGTGGAAGCAGTTGAAGGTACTAAATTGGCCCCATCTGTAAATAAAACATGTTTAGTTAAAAAACAAACAACCAAAAAAAAAAACACGAAAATTTACCCAGCCATTAATAAACAATACCAGTGACACACAGATGTTGCTACCTGATAAATAAAAATATTAATAAGTTTATGTAATATAACAACTAAGTACAGACTCACCTTGTCGTGCCCCAGAGTTTAATAGTTAAAAAAAGTCCTGATAACACCAGTGACCAGTCTTTGTGATAAACACATTTTGGAAAACTAAAATATATATTTTTAAATACAGTAGTGCTAATGATAGACATAGGACATGTACATTTCCTAAGTTAAATCTTGTGCAAATATTGCTTTCCATTAAAATGATTAGTCAGATGTTGAAAATTAGTTACGTGATGAGCTGTGTTATGCATGTAGACCAACATTATATAAAAAAATATATATATATTTATTAAGCACATTTTAAGGCCGTGCAACCTTTGTGACATGGTTTCCCTCCAAATGGAGGATGACCCATGAAGTGAGTGACTGCAGAATCACTGACACCACAGAGCCAAGCCTGGGAGTCAATATACAATTTCCAAATGCCTTTTTGGTATCAGCTCACAGATATACAGATTTGGTTTTGTGATACCACAAGAAACAGCTGAAATTAAATTGAACCATTTTTGCTGCTAGTTTGTAATTTGTAGAGTGAAGGAACTGGGAGGTGCACAGTACAACTTATTAAACGTTCAGTTAACATACTACATGCAGCTCTCTTCAAAGAAGGAAATGATATGCCTTGCTCAAACAGTTCATATTGGATTGTTCTGATTTTTATATGATGTTGGATAGCTGACTTTGAACTACCTGAACCAACACTGCTAGCCTTGTGGGTGATTTCAGCCAATAGAATGGCCAAACGTGAAATCAGTCCTTAATGTGTCTGAAATGTCTGTGACTATGAGTAAAACAAACTATGATTCAAAAACAGCAAACCATGAATTATGTCAACTTTAATTTATTTCTGTACTCCATTCAAATCAATGTCAGCTGGAAACAGATGAGCAGATGAAGGCACATGAAAGGTTGGGATGCACTAGACAGGGGATCATACTATGGGAAGAGGAGTTTAAAAAAAAAAAAAGATTAAAGGGCAGAGAGTTTAGAAAAAAAACATTTCATTCTCTTTATCTATACAAATCCAATCAAGATGCAATATGATTCAGGGATCAGAAAACAGAAAACCTCTAACTTGGGCTGGCCAATAGGAATTTATACTACAGTGCCTTCAACAGTCCGGTTAGATCTCAACAGAATTCATGTCAAAAACAGAAACAACATTATCAGAAATTCTACCTCCATTCTCTTAGTGCACTGTTACAGGTGCATAGGAGTTCTGTGGACTTCAAAACCAGAAAATTATAATGTTTAAAAACATGTAAACATATATCTTGACTTTTACACAAAAGACACATTTCAAGATTCCCCGTGTTTAAACTCATCCCCTCATAGATGATATGTAATTAAAAGTGATATGCACAGAATGTCTTTCTCTTCCTAACAAGCTAAATGTGCATACAGTAAATGGTCATATAATGGCATGACTTCGCAAGGTCAACTCACATTTCTAGGAACCTTCTAAAAGATATATACAATCAAATGAGATGAGAGCACTTGGGAAATATGTACAGTAGTTACCCAGCCTCCTTCTCAGCCAGTTACGCTGACAAACCTGAAAGTCAAAAACCATAGAATTCAAACAAGATTCATTCACCAGCTATTAAAATTCTATGGTTTTTGCATTTTGTCCTGCTCAGAGCCAGCCTCATAGTCTACGTTTAAAGGCGGGTCACACCCAGAGCCAGCTATTGTACAGCACTGAACACAGTAAGGAGACATCAAATAGTAATGACACAGGAGTATTTGACCGACAACTGTTGACAGACAACATGACAGTGAACTGCTTGAAATGAAAAATGAAAAGTAAGGACAAAATAACGCATTTCAGTACTCAGTTTTTGGAGCAGACATGTAATCCTCTGACATGTTTGGCCTCAAACATTTTAAGGGGGAATTGTACAGATTTTTAAAAATGGTTGCATGATTAAATCATTAAGACGCAACAGAAGTAATTTGGAGTAGTCTGATGTGAAATGCACCATTTCAGAGTGGTGGTGATACGAACCAAATGTTGAAAATGTTTTGTGCTTCTACAAGCTACCTCGCAGACAATTATCACATGAGATGGTTAAGAACATGTGGTCTGATGGTCTACAGTAGTTTTGAGACAAGAAATGTAACCAAAATCCAATCATGGAAGAGAGAAGTCCACAAAGAAACCACTATCAACATTGCATATCAAAACTTTATGTTCACTGGTTGTTATGGATAGTAAACAAAATGGCTGTATTTGCTTTGTAAACATAACAACCCTTGGTTCATCACCAGCACTAGAAAAAAATAAATATGCTTCTCTACAATGCAATTTCACATCAAACACGTCTAAATGACTTCCATTTCAACAACTTAACTATGCAAACTTTTTTTTCAAAAAACTTTGCAATTCCCCTTTAGGAAAAACATGCTCTGAACAGGAACTGATCAAACAAATCAAACAGAAGTTAGCGGTTCAATTGTCCCTGCTCCAACACGCCATCTTCTTCAAGCTGAATCAAGCCGTTAGACAAAAACAGCTGCGCTATGGCTAAGCTAAAAGTTGAACAGTGTGTCACCAGTACTGGGACTGGGAACGACAACTTATTAATTCAGTCTCTGGGAATCCTCAGCTCATCTATATCTTTGTTCTAGTTTGCGACAAACCTGGGCCAGGCAACCAGCCACTGCTTATCTGGTTAAGATTTGTTGGTAAGTAAAAAAAGAGATAAAGACGGTTCAGCTGTGGATCCTCAAAGACTATCCCGGAAACCTCTTTTCTAAGTTAGTCCTGTGTGACACAGGGGTTTTGACACGTAGAGGCAGTCCCTTTCCAGACCCCTAGGGGACACTGGACATTAAGGCACAAATGTGGGGGACCTGCACCCGTTGGAACTATATACACACACACACACACACACACACACCAAAAACTTGAACCAGAATCTTAAAGCCACAATCACTAAAAAGCAAGTATTTACTTCAAATATTTATCAAATCAAATATTTACTTCTACTGCACTTTTCACAGCATAAAAAATAAAAATTTCTCTCTTGTACAAATTAAAGATTTATTTCAAATAAGTTAAAGTCACCTTCATAGATCGTCTGAATAATAATAATAATATTATATATATATATATATATATATATATATATATATATATATATATATATATATATATATATATATATCCCTTCGGTGGAAAGGCCATGGTTGATTGGTTTACGTCAAAAAGGACACTGAAGGGAACAAAGGCCTTTCCTGTTATGCAAGGAGGGTTCTGCAGTGTGGTTTCTGTTCTTTAGAAATTTATCTCAAGAAATATTTTGGCAAAGTAGTCATTACAACAAACTGTTTTATGGACATAAATAAGTTTCCACAATGTGCCATGCCCTGGCACTTAAACGTGACAGGTGAAAAACAACACCAACCAAAGTAACTTCTTCTTCAACACAAAATAGCTCCACTGATTTCTCTTCTTACAACTTTGTGTAAAGTATAAAGCACTTGTTCGACTCACGGTCAAAGTCATTTACGGTTCATAATGATACAGTACTTATAACATTCTCGTTCGGTAAGGGCTGTTTCCTTCTCTCCAGCATTATCGTCTGCGTCTCATGTCAAAACTTCAGGATGGCACTGATCGCAAATCCTCAAGGCATTAACTTCAGTCTCTGGTAACGCTCCATCTGAAAACAGTTTTATACAGTAGTATTCACATTGACTCACTCTCTCTCTCTCGTGTGCGCGCACACACACACACACACGAACAAAATAATATGACCTGACTGACTGAGATCCTCAAAGGGAAAAGCAAATAGAGTGGAAAGTAACAGAAGACGAAGAGCGAGCAAGAAACAAGCGGGGCAAAAGAGAAAGAAAGAATAAGAGGAAGATAAAGGGATAGACAGTTTGTAAAAGCCAGCAATCCTTAGAGTGACACTGTGATTGGTAGCGTCCATGCGCTGTGATGATGTCACTGTTGTTCTGGAATGCTGCAAGAGCTTATACAGCACAGCTGGGCCTAATGGGACCACCATCAGTGCAGGCCTACACACATTTATCCAGCAACTCTCTTCATGTGGATCTGGAAGGAGACATAGGAACACAAAATACAGGCATGCTGATTAAGCTCTGCAGTAGTTCAGAAATGCTTGATGAATGTGCATGACATGCTAATATACTGTTGCTGTCAGGAAACCTCACGTCACAATGAATGGACAGACAGTAATGCTCTAAAACCACTGTCTTTTTAAAGTTAAAACTATTTTTTTCTTCTTCTGAGAAGTTACCATTTTGGAGATAGCAGGTTAGACAATGTCTATAAGCTTTAGGTAGCCCAGGAAACATTTCTTATGGATTTTTATTCATGCTACATGATATTTAGACCAGGGGTGGTGACCGAAATGTTTTTACAGTACAGTACTGATTATTAGTAATCAAAGATACTGACACCAGATATTTGGGGTCAATATTCATTTACCCATTATAATGTGAATATACTCTCAACTCATATTAGAAAAAAGTCCTGTAGACAGTGTAGGTTGCAAAATGTAACACCAACAACAAAAATTCTATATAAGATAATAAACAGATAAAAAAAATGTAATAGCGATCAGTAAAATTTAACAGAGATGTTTGGGGCTAACCCTCAAATATATTATATTTACACTGTTTTATATTAAACAGATATGTAGTATAAATCATTGACAGGTTTTTTAAAGCAACAATGTTACAGAAAATATATTTGTACAATTATCCAGTAAAATGTATATTACTCTGTAAAAAAATGTTAATATGTTTATTTAATTTTGTTGCATGTATTACATAGCGTTGAATGAATCAGATGTTTTCTGTGCTGCATGATTGAAAAGGCTGCTTTTATAACCAATATAAAAAAAGTTAGCATGCTGTGTAAAATGTAAATATGTTTTTTTTTTAAAAAGCAGAATGAAATGATTTGCAAATCATTGTATGTATTTATTAATTCATTCATTCATTCATTCACAATAGAACATAGAACACATATCAGACGTTGAAAGTGAGACATTTTATGAAAGTTATTATTTCTTTTAGAACTTGGCATCTCAAAAAAGTTGAGACAGAGCCGCATCTACCATTGTGTAGCATCTTTTCTTTCTGGGTTTGTCTGCTTTTCCGTTTCATGACGTAAAATGTTTTATTGGTGAACGTCTGACTGCAGGCAGGCCTGTTCACCACTCAGACTCTTCTTCTGTGAAGCTATACTAATGTGGTTTGTATGTAGTTTAGGATTGTCTTGCTGAAATGCACAAGGCTTGCTGAAAGAGACACCGTCTGGATCTGCATATGTTGTTCTAAAACCTGTATATACTGTTTAGCATTGATAGAGCCTTTCCAGACGTGTAAGCTGCTCACACCACTAATGCTACCCCACACCTTCAGAGATGCAGACTTTTTAACTGTGCGCTGATAACAAGCTGGATGGTTCCTCTCCTCCTGAGTCCTGAGGACACAGCATCTGTGGTTTCCAAAAAGAATTTCAAGCTTCGATACATTTTCAGTTTTGCCTCAGTCCACTGTAAATGGGTTTTGGCCCAAAGAAGATGGCAGCAATGACTTCTGGAAGTGTTGCTGAGCCCATGAAGTGATTTCCAGTACAAAATCATACCTATTTTTAATACAGTGCCACCTGAAGGCCCGAAGCTCACATGCATCCAATACCGACCGTGTGCCTTGTCCCTTGCAAACAGGATTTCTCCAGATTCTCTGAATCTTTTGATAATATATACTGTAGATGGTAGGATATCCAAAGTTTTCTCAATGTTACGTTGAGCAACATTTGTCTGTTATTGTTTTTAGATGCAGTTCTTTGCTGACTGATGAACCAATCTTTTCCAGCCTTGTTACCCCTGTCCCAACATTTTTGAGATGTGTTGCTGCCATCAAGTTCTAAATGATTAATAATTTTCATAAAGTGGTAAAATGTCTCACATTTAACATGCAATATGTGTTCTGTGTTCCCTGTTGAATAAAATAAAAGCCTGAGTTGCAAATCACTGCATCTGTTTTTACATTTATTTTACACAGCGTCCCAACTGTTATGATTTCAACATGCTCTACCTGGACTACACACTAGCTCGTGTGGAAGCAGCTTCGGAACGAAAAACTTTGTCAAATATGTGTCTTCTGAGGAGGTAAGTGAGCTTTGAGCGTTCGAGACCTAAACATCAACCCGGATCCTCAAGGTTAATGTGTAAAGACATGACACTGTGCTAAAAACTCCTGCAAAATCCAATCCCACACTTCAGACTGTCAGTTACTGGTGCTTTTAATAAATCTGTTCAATACTTTCTCTCACATGTAGCTTAGCTGAATCAAAATGTAGCCTAAACACTTTCTACATCTATCGGTCCACAGGGTTTCATTAACAACCTATTGTGATTTTGACATTTGTCACTTAAAAATATGAATGAATAAGGCTGCATAATGTCTGATTATGGTGCTTTGCATATTGAGGAAGAACTCCTGAAGGCAGAATCATGATGCATCTAAGAAGCAATACAATTCTGCACAAGGCTTACCTCACTGATAATAGCCCAGACAGCAGAGTCTTTCAGGACAGTGAGACGTACAGCAGCCACTGGGTTAAAGGCAGGGTCAACCGTGCCTTCAGCCATGCCTTTTTCAAACTCAGCTAGAGAGAGAGAGAGAGCAAGAGAGAGAGAGAGAGAGAAGGAACTGAACACAGTTGCTGGCTTAAGAAACAGGTCTCAAAATAAAATAAACAACACCTTACCAATTCTGTAGAAATGGTCATCTGTCCGTTTATATTTCTCTTTGGTCTTCAGTGCCGTGTCCTGAAACCAAGTCAAGTAAGACATATGACCTAACAACATAAACAACTTTTGGCGAAGCAATAAACCAAGCTAAATATCTCAGCATCCACAAGCTTAAAAACTGTTACGCACTGCAAAAGAACTAGCATGAAGCTCACACCTACAGCAATCCTTCAGCTAACATCAAAGACTCTAGTACACTCGCTAAGCCCTCTTTTCGCAGCAGGGCTGTGGGCTCCAACCTCATTACCAGAGCAGCTCAACCTGCTGCTGCTGTCTAAAATTAGAAGCAGAGACAGCCTACAGTAGAGCTCAGACATATTTAAATGTAAATAAACTAAACAAACTAAAAGTGTTGTCAACATACAAATGATGCAGTTAAATCTTAAAATAAAACAAAAACAATTCCCTCACCGAGAAGGGCAAAATTTCCACTGTAGTGTTCTCGATTTTGTCGCCAGGGTGCTCCTGATTACCGCTCCGGAATAGGAACCTGTCAATGGAATATTAATTGTAATTAAAAGTAAAAATAAAAATTATATACAGGTACAAATCTGTTAATTTGTGTGCATGTACAGGCCTAAACCCACTGGAGCACACTTCTACCCAGCACACACATAAATCTCTCGTAAGGACTCATCTAAACAGGTCCAGGTCTCTACTTGAGTTGCAAATTAGATGCAATCGCACATCAGTAAACTGAGACCTTATCTTGTTAATGCTGCCCCAGACACAAAACACAGCAGAGGTGAGAGAGCATGAACGAGAGAACAAGAGGGAGACTCAAATGAAAACAAATATACAAGAGTGTAATGGTCCTTATCAGCCAGCAGTGCTGTCTGCCTCTCTCTAACTGCTGTGTCATCCTGTAAAAGCCAAATCATTTCTCTCCAATTTAACAAAAAGTATTCGTTTTTCCCTCACTCCTTACTTCTGCCAACTCCAGCTCACATTTACTGTCTTTTTTCCTTCACACTGTGCCGAGCATGTGGGAGGCACAGGTTCTTATTTTTAGTAGATTCTGATTAGCTGGGCCCATTTCCCAAAGAGGACAGAGAAGCGTGGCAGATAAATCTGAGCATGCCTCTGTGTGAATGTGCGCGTGCTCTCTTGATTAGCATTCTCAGAGCGAGTGCAAGAGCCTATTCAAAGCATATGAGGAGCAGAGCAGCACACGTGAGAGTGTGCTATGCTGGTCTCTGACTCAGAATGAACAGAACATGTCAATGGCTCCAAAATGAATCCCGAGGCATGAATATCTCAGCTGCATGTGAGAACACTGGCAAAAAGCTTGAAATGTTTGTCAAAACCAGACATACTTTCACATCAGGATAGGTTGCATTCAGACCTAACTTCTCAAATGTGTCAGTCTTGGCTCATGTTTAGGGCTGTCATAGATCTCATGTCGCTTTTAACAGACTTTATTCTGCATTTCCTCCTGCTGTGGTTTTACCCCTTACTTTATTTGATCCCATGTTATATGTAAATAGGTAAATAAAATAAAATAAATCTTACTATCATCACCACTGCAGTGTTAGAACAGCACATTATGAAAAGTACAGCGTATATATATATATATATATATATATATATAGGGCTACACGACGATGTAATCCATTACAAAATTATGTTGGTAAGCATAATGTGCGTCGATGCATCGCAAAGATGGCCGTGCCTACTGAAATCATGGATTTATCCTAAATGCAAGCTGCAGCTACAAACAAGCACAGTGGAGATGATCACAACAGTACAACTGCCATGCACGCGCACTTGAAGCACAAACATCCCGTAGCACTTTGTCAGCACAGCAGCAAGACAACACCTGTTTACTTGGTTTTATCTTAGCAGATTATTTTAAGGTTATTAAAACATGTAACATGTTTCTTTCACTAGTAGTCACTTGAAAAGTTGCACTGCTAACAGTTTCTTAATCGTCCAGTGTAGATACCTACGTCATTGCATATATCACACAAAATCATCCATTGGTTACAAATCCATAACAATATAAAACAAATTTTAGAAACATTAGAGTAATCTAAAAATTAGTTGTTAGATTAACTGTGATATATATATATATATATATATATATATATATATATATATACACACACACACACACATACATTCTGACTTCAAGGACAGGAATAGAGTGAGCGAGTGACACTAACTTCTCAATGCTGACTGGACGATCAAACTTGAAAAGCACATAGTCTCCTGCCATGGGGGTGATGGCCCAGAAGAAATCTTCTCCCATGTAGGTTTTCTCTAGGGTGTGGCCCTGGTAGACCTTAAGGGAAGTGGACACCTCCGCTGGTGGGTTTACATGAATTTTATGCAGCAGCGGCTTCAGGAAGTCCTTATCCTGAGACACAGCAAAAGAGATACTCCAGTCAATGCAGCTGCACAAAGCCTTGCTGCTTATCTGTTCAAGCAGAACATTATATAAAGGAAACAGCTAAGGTGCAGTGCCTCAGACCTAAGGTGAGGTGACAGGAAACTATAATTTGTGTGACAGGAAGAGAAAAAGGATACTGTGTGCATTTGAACCATTAGAGTATAACAGGAAACCATTTGGCAAGGCAAGAGGAAGTGAGTTCATGTTCTCTAAGGTCATTCAGAGTCAGAATGGTGTTAAACCCACTGATACAGATACAGATCCCACCTTTGGTGTCACTCTACGTACTTGCTTTCAAGCATTTGTCTGCACTAGTAATATGAACATCCATGTCAACTTCGTATCAAACTCTGACTTTGTGTACATATCAAAGATTAAATTGTAGAATTATTTTTTAAAAACGTCTTTTTTTAAATTAAAAGCTAAAAAGACATTAACAAATTACATTAAAAGGGACATTTTGGCAGTTTTATATATAGCTTAACTATACATTACAACACAGTGTCCAAAAAAGCTTGTCTTGGCCCTTGACAGAAACACAAAGATGTAGCTTAATAGCACCCTATAAAACCCACAATCTGTAGTCTTTAAGTCTTTAATGTAAGAGCAGGGTTTGCTGTAGGTGTGAGCTTTATGTTTGTTCTACTGTGGTCATTAAGTTATTAGGAATTAAAATTCACTTCATCAACTGCTGCTCTTCTCTTTCTTAAAGCTCAGTGGTAAAACAATAACTGAGTAGGTTTTTGGGCTTAGATCTTGTGCAGAAGAGGCTAGGACCCAGATGTGAGGGTTGATATGTCATGGCTTAACAAGCAGATCGTTCAGCATTAATGATGCCTTCACAGATGTGAAAGTCACCTGTGCCATGTGCACTAATGCACACATATACCATCACCAATGCTGGCTTTTGAACTGTGTGCCAATAAAAAAAAAAAACCATGGTCCCCTTTCCTCTTTAGCCCGAAGTTCATGGCCTCCATGATTCCAAAAAGAATTTCACACATTGATTCGTTGGATCACAAAAAGCAACAATTTTCCACTTCGCGTCATTCCATTTTAAATGAGTTTGGGCCCAGAGGAAAAAATAAATAAATAAAAACTTTATATATATATATATATATATATATATATATATATATATATATATATATATATATATATATATATATATATATTTCTTTGTATGGTAGTGGTCCCTTGTATCCAGAGGTTTCGCTGAATTCTCTAAATCCTGTAATATGATAGAGTCCGAAGTTCTTTGCTATTTTACATTAAAAAACATGTTGCTGATAAAAAATAAAACAGTGCAAATATTAAAATAAATAAAAAACTATTATTTGGTATGATACAATTTTCAATTTAAATAGTGTAAATGTAAATATGCATCATGATCTAGAGCAATTGAATGTATAGAAAACTGTCATAGTATATTAAAAAAAAAAACAACATATCACCATATGCACATGACTGCTTATACCGATGCTAACAGTGCACCCTTACCATAACATTAAAACTACCTCCTTGTTTCTACAATATTTGTCCATTAGGTCCACTTAGCATATAGATAGTAGCGCTACAGTTTAGAATTGTAAAACATCTGTTGCTTTGTATACTACCATCACCCTGTTCTTCAACGGTGGGACCTGCACAGGAGAATTATTTGTACGATGGACCTTTTTTTCAGCACTTCAGTGACACGGCCGTGGTAATAAAGTGTTGTGCGGGAACGAGTGGATCAGACACAGCTCCTCTGACAACTGCTGAGGGACTAGAGCAAGGGTGGGAAATTCTGCTGTAGTGCAGGATTCCTGGCACACTTTGGTGATTTTCTTACGTCAGCACACCCGATTTCATTCCTAAACTAATTAGCAGGTTTAGTTGGTGTGCTAGAGCAGGGTGATAACCACACTGTACTGAACTCTGACATTCAGTTCCCCACCCCGGACAGGAGGATGACCAACACAAATGGCAGCAACAGAGGAGTTATCTTCTGTGACTTTGCATCTACAAGTTAGACCAGCAACATAGGAGTGTCTACTACAGTGAAAGATCCACGACCCAAATAATACCCACTCTGTGATGGTCTTGACCACTGAAGAACAGGGTGAAAGGAAGTACGCAAAAAAAACAAAAAAACAAAAAAAACCAACCAGATGGACTATGGTTTGTAATTGTATATATACACACACGTGTGTGTGTGTGTGTGTGTGTGTGTGTGTGTGTGTGTGTGCATGAATTACCGTAAGTTTCTGAATTTTCCCTGCTAGTGAGGAATGCAGGCCCACATGCTGAAATAAAGAGGGTCTAAAGCGGATCCGCAGACTGGACTTCTGTCTCTCACAGTGTTTCTACAGAGGAAAGGAGAGACACTGAATTGACATACAAACAGCCCTATCTGAACATAAAAAGCTATAATATATAACAATAATAATAATTGACCAATACACTACTATAAAACTAGTAACAAGCAACGCCTATTAATTTACAGTTAATAATACGCAGTAAATATATTTATTCATTTAAAAATTAATTAATATATGTAAAAAATGCATTTTGTTAATTCTCTCACAAGTGACTGTTACTCTATTTCACAAGGAGTCTGATCTACAGTAAACAGTCAGATGACTCGCATCAAAAGAAAGCAGGGAAATCAGTAACAATGAAGAATGGAAAGTGAGCGCCAAGGTCAATAAGGGGACAGATACATGTGACAAAACATTTTGCGTTAACTGATGGGTGGCCAGGGTGAACTGACCTTAGTTTTAAATTGCAGCACTCAGTACTACTGAGGAGGGCCTGTGAAGCACCTAACCATGATTCTAATACTCCGTATCTGTGATGAGTGAGCCTTGAACACTGGGCTGCTTTATACATCAAAGCATTGTTCAGCATACCAATCAGCCATACACTAAACTAGAGAGCAGGGAAGAGCACACATTGGAGAGAGGGATGGAGTGGGGTAGGAGGGGACAGGATAGTTGGAGGGTTTGTTGTCTCTGAGTGGGGGGATAATAGGAAGGTAAAGGTCAGAGCAGTCTCTCAATCTGCCATTCTCAGAGGTGTGAAAAGCCTCCGCTGAGCTGCCTTTAGCAGTTCAGAACTCTCAACAGCACAGAAAAGCTCTCAAGAGGATTTGTGGGGGGGAAAAAGGCAACATGCAGCAGTCAGAAAAGACAGGATACATGCAAACACAAAACAGTGATTACTTACAGCATCTTTCTCTGGATTGCAAACTTTCACCCAGAGAATGTGGTCCAACAACCAGTCTATAGGTTTCTCCTTGTAGAACATGAATATGAACTCCACTATAAGATTCAGATCAGGAGCCTGAAACATCTTACCTGAGAGAGAGCGAGAGGCAGAGAGAGAGATTGAGGGAGTGAGAGTGTGTAAGAGAAGTGAGAGAGAGCGAGAGAGAGACAAGTAATACAGCAGTGATTTAGCACAGCACTCTGTGTGCATTTAACAAGACAACTATCAATTATACTGTATAAACTTAGGCATAACAACTTCCGAGCTTGTCAGCTACTGACACCCCAGTGAGGGTCATACAGTAGTCTCACAGAGGTACAATGATCATATAATATTTATTGCACACCAGGATGACCTAAACTGTCAAAATCTCATTAGCTACATACTGACCAGATTATAACCTTAAACAATCAGTTCTGACAGTGGATTCTAAAAATGCTAAGATTCAACTGAACTACACATTTTTGAAACTGTTATTTATAGGTTTCTGTTTGCCTTCAGTATGCTCATATATATTCTCTTCCTGGCAAATTCCCAACTGTTTCAGCCTTCCAACTATTTTCAAATCCCCCTGATTGTGCTTATTTCAACTAGATATTATTTATTTATTTACATATTAATTTATTTTGATCTCTTTAGGTCTACAACCTTCTGTTTCATTTAAGCTGACAGCTTTTTGGTTTTACTCATGCGATTTTACATATGTTTAATCTCATATCAAGTGTAGCTCCAAGTTTTTAAAGAATTCACTATCCTTAAAATAAAAAAAACCTTAATGAGGTAAATGGTGGGTAATTTATTAACACACATTAATCATTATACTTGTTTTGCCCAGTTTCTTGAGGAGTGCAAACAAGCAAATAATTCTGATGTTGACTGTACTATACTTATTTTGTATGTGAAATATGTTACATTTTTCAATAGTAGAGTTGAAAGCATAAGTCAAATCATCTCTGTTCTTCAGAGCAGCTAAACAAAAGTTCTAAATTTTGACACACCACTCTAAATTTAAGAGTTTCAGTACAAACTAAAATGAGTACAAGCTTGAGCTACACTGCTGTGTATGCACCTCAGTGCATTGGTTTTACCAGTGAGATGGGTAATAAACTTTATCTAGCTGCGTGTTAGCTAGTCCCCATTAAAACACAGTTTCTCTGCAGAACAAAACAGCAATGGCCCTTCTGATTTAAGAAAATCATGACCGTGCATCTTGAAAAATGATTCAATAGATTTGTCTGAGATATTCTTGCATGTATGCTAAAGTCTTGTCTGTTTTGTAGTACTATTTTGACATTTACCTGTCCCTACACACCATGACACTTTCCAGTGTAAGACAGTGGTTTTTGGCTATAAAGAGTGACAAAACCTAATTTGGGCATTAGAGACATACCAATAAACCCCAGTTGGGAGAACTCAAGGATCATCCAGTCTTCAGAGGCTAGTTGAAGGGCAAAGTTCTTCATAGTAGCAAAGTAGTTGGGCTTCGCAACAATATCGTCCTCCAACTAGGAGATAAACAGGCATGTGAAGCATGCAGGGTAATTTTGCAACTCAGTTAAAAGCTGTCTCACACACTCACACACACACACACACACACACACACACACACACACACACACACACACACACACACACACACACACACACACACACACACAGGAATAAAGATCACCTAAGACCATCTTGCGCTCATATATTGACACAGACACACACAAACTGTGGGCTTATTATTATGGCCTGGTTTAAAGACAAAACATGAAAGTGATACCTTCACCCTCTCCTAAGAGAGCATGGCATGGAAGGAAAAGACAGAGAATTGGAAAAGCTAAACAGACTAAATGACCCAAATGCTAAGAAAAGACAAAAAATGAATAAATAAATACATACGTGAATAAAAACAAAATTTGAATTTATAAGGAGAAAGCTGAATGGCAGTAAGAGTTAGGAGGCGTAAGAGTTAGGAGGCGTTTCCAGTGGAGTGAAGCGATGAGAACTAGAAAGGTGTGGTGTTAAGACATGACATGAAGTGACATGACAGTGGAGATGCTTTTGTTCCTTATGTCAGTTTCAGGACTGGATGAGAACCAG